>OY992887.1:93367404-93557404 GCA_963921405.1 Cepaea hortensis
TATGTATCCCCTCAACACTCTTTTTCTCGTTTCAATTGACATCATTTTATTGGTCAGAATGTTTTTCATCTTGCTAAAGGCTACTTTCGCAATGGCGATTCTTGTTCTAATCTCTTCAAGGCATCTGCCATCAGATGTTATGACTGTTCCGAGATAATTGAACCGATTCACTTGTTGAAGAAAATTCCCATTTACTTGTATATTACATTGTGGTACTTCGTTCTTCCTAGTGACGACCATAACCTGTGTCTTCCTACAATTTAATTCCAACCCCAGCTGCTCACTGTGTACAATCACAGCGTCTACTAATTGTTGCAGATCCTGTGCATTGTCTGCAATAAATACTGTATCATCTGCATATCTAATGTTATTTATGTTTCGTCCTCCAATGCTGATTCCATTTAGGTCTTCTACATTTCTGAAAATATTTTCACTGTATAAGGAAAAAAGATCTGGAGACATTACACATCCCTGCCTAACACCTCTCTTAATAGGTTGGTATTGTCCTACTTCATTATCAATTCTTATGGCAGCTTGTTGTTTCCAATATATGTTTTTTATAAGTCTAATGTCTTTCCCATCAATTTGTAGATCTGCAAGCATATCCACAATGTTGACATGTCTTACTCTATCAAAAGCCTTTGTGTAGTCAATAAAGCAAAGATGTATATCCTTGTTTACTTCTAAAGCACGTTCAATAACTGTTCGCAGCATATACACAGCATTTACTGTACCCTTTCCTTCTACAAAACCACATTGTTCTTCCCCTATTTCAGGTTGTATTTTCTTCCTCACTCTTTGCATGATAATTCGTAACAAAATCTTTGTGATGTGACTGTCACACGTTTCTCTTGATCATAATATCACGAAGTTCTTACGATGATACTGTTCATGATATTATTGTGTGATGGTCGTTGTCTAGGTAACGATACTCATGGTGTGTCAATGGAGATATCTGTCTTGCAATATAACTCACCCCCGCAGTGCATATTCACCAGGCATTAAACAAGATTCCGTTGGCGCACATAATCCTTTATTACAAAAATAAGACGGACAACGGAACAGGTTTATACATCCAGAAACATAACGTAATCCATCGAATATAAATATCCTCCTCACAATTTAACCAGCACACATCAATGCCTTCTCACGGCTGGCTTCTAATCTCAATCCACAAGACAGGTAATCCAGCTACTATCCACGGCTGGGTCTCCCACAATACAACCCACACATTGGGTTGGAGCCACTGCTCAACTATAGAACCCACTCTGGGTTTAGGCCCACACTCAATACAGAACCCACTCTGGGTTCAGGCCTGTCTTCACAACTCGAAGCACAACACAACACGGAGCTCTCTCTTAAAACGACCTGACCCGCAGTCGGTCTCTTCTCTCACTGACTTTTCAGTCTCCTCACTTCACACAACACACCACTGTCTTTCGACCCATCCCCCCCTGGGGATTTCCACTCATATCCGCCCCATTATTTCTGAGGGTTGATTGTTTTCCTCGTAGCCAGGTCAGTCAATTTACTGTCTCCCTCTCTCATCTCCATTCTTCCTCCTGCCCGGTCACTCAACTCAATGTCAGTGACCCAGGCTTATGTCATTACCCCCCTCTTAAAAGAAAACTTCGTTTTCAAATATTGGGAGACTAAAACTTACTAAACATGTGACCCAGACATATAGCCTGGGTAGCCCTAAGTATGGCTGCACCTTACTCTAGCTACCACACTACATAATACATCAAATGCTCATAGTACACTCCCATATTCCCCACACATAAATACAAACAACTTTCTATCTTGTGTACCAATGCATGAACTAATACATCACATAATAATAATACATCACATAATAATAATACATCATAGGAAAGCATTATACTTATGTAACCACAGGTCTCTTACTACTTCACGACCACACAATACTATTTGTGTACCGACCCAATATCAGGTGGTTCTGTTCTTTCATTAACCCACCTCTGATTTTTGTCGATGCTGTGTCTCCCTTTCATGTACCCATGACTCATGGTACCTCTACAATTACCACATCTGTTTGCTATCCCTAGCCCTGGGTCAGTAATGTCGCGAAAACTCTTTTGACCTGACTCAACTTTCCTATCTGCATATTGCACCGTTACACTTGAGTCTCTGTTTAGTCGGACCTCTTTATTCAATCTTGGCCCATATCTCTGGCACCTTGCTTTATGCTGTATACGCCTTATGCCTATGTGCCCTGCACATGCACTATCCTGAGCTGTTCTAGTATATCGGTCTCTATGTGTTAAAGGTACTGCTCCTTGCCCACGTGCAGTTCTGCTATCTGAAAACCTGCGAGTGAGAACATTGTTCTTCCTCTCGAAGCACCATCTACCTTTCTTTGACTGCCTATGTTCTACTCTCCTACACCCTTGGGAACATTTGTTCAGAGTAGTATCTTGTCTTTGGGAGTCACTAGCACTATATTTGGGATCCATTCTCATCTGCTCAGCTGTACTATCCTTGTCCTGAGTTCCTGTGTCTACTTCAAGTGCCTCTTCTACCTCAGCTATACTCTCTAATTTAGGTTCTTTTGTGGTAACTACCTCATTACTGCTTACACTATATTTTCGGTCCCAATAAACTACTTCCTCTTCTGTACACTCTTTAACTCCTATAACATTTCCTATGATCAAATCAGCCACTGGTGAGTCCAAAACACACGCTGTCACTCTTCCAGTGATATATGGTGTTTTTACTGTTATTATGGCTACTGGGTAGAACTCTACTGTGCCGTTGAATGTTATGCATCTAATCTTTCTCCCTGTATAATCCGAGGGATCTATTAAACTTCTCCTCACTCCGTTAGATGTACATCCGGAATCCCTAATTGTTAACGCTGGTCTATCATTGACAAATCCCTGATGCAGCTTCAAACTTCCTCCTTCATGGACTGCTGATCCTGCTTTCACTGTATGACCACATATTAGGACTGGCTGACTGTCTTTTTCAAAAAGAGGTTTGCACCCACTACAATCTTCATTGTTCAGCGTCTCAATTACTTGCGCTGCATTTGAGTGCTCTGTTTCTCTCATCCTACATTGATGGCTGAAATGCCCCTTCTTTCCACATTTGAAACAAGTAATCTCCCTTTTAGTGTTGTTCGTTGGTCCATCTGATGGTTGTGCATCACACTCTGCTGCCTTGTGTCTCCAGCTCCCACAATTCCAACATCCGGCATAATTCGGACGTCTCTGAAAATTCCCTCTTCTATATGGGTACCGCCCTACTCTACCAACATTGTTTCCTCGGAAACCATTATCTTGAAGTTCTTGCTGCTCACCTTTATGTGCTGAATCCACACTTTTCGCCCTTGGTCTGATGACTGGATTCTGGTCCTGTTTAGTGTACGCTGCACAGACTATTTCCTCACTCATTAGTTTCCCAATAGATACATTAGGATGTGCAGTCATGTAGTTTTGCCCTAACTGAGACATTGTGTCTATGTCCTTTGGCTTACGCTCCTCAAAGAACGCCACTAAATTAGAATTGCATGCAGATACTACCTTGTCTCTTAACATTAGATCTACTAATTTATTAAAATCTTTCCCTACTTCTGCGAGCTCCATCCATTTGTTAAATGTATTCTTTACAGTGTTAACAAAATCTGTGAAATCTTGATTTGTCTCTGGCCCTAACTGTCTAAACTTTGTTCTATATCCATGTTCAGTGAGTTGGAACTTAGTCAGCAAACGTTGACGTAAGATAGTGTAGTTGTTCCTTTCTTCTACAGGTAAATTGAACATGGTGTCTAGTGCCTTGCCCGTAAGCAGCTCCCCTAGTCTAATAGCATACTGTTCTTCGGGGATGCCTAACACTTTCGCACTTGCTTGAAATCTGTCCAAATAAGATTCAAGGTTGTCTCGGTCCGTAAAGTATGGCAGTTTTAATCTCTGTGACGACTGCGAAGGTTTTCCGCTTTCCTCACTTTGACCCTTTGAAGATAGTTCTAGTTTTCTGAGAGCAATTTCAGCTTCCATCTTAATCTTCTCTTTCTCAATTTCCACCACATTTGTGTGTTTTAACTTTTCAAGTTCCATTTGTGTCTCTCTCTCTTCCTGTAGACGCTTGTTTTCTATTTCAGCTAGTTTTACTTGTGTCTCTTTCTCTTCCTGTAGACGCTTGTTTTCCATTTCAGCTAGTTTTACTTGTGTCTCTTTCTCTTCCTGTAGACGCTTGGCTTCCATTTCAGCTAGTTTTACTTGTGTCTCTTTCTCTTCCTGTAGACGCTTTGCCTCGCGTTCATTATGCCTCTCCTCTCTTTCCGTCTGTTGTTGTTCTTTTGCTTCGGCATACTCCTGTAACTCTTTACCTTTCAGGCCTATTCTTTCACCTGCTTCAATATAATCCATTAAAGTAGGCATCTTGTACTTGTGGACACGTTGCTGTGAATCAGCCAACTATAAATGTACAGACTCTGCTGTTAGTCTTTGTGTCACTTGCCTAAGTACACCCGCACTCCCTGTGTACGTAAATCCGTAGTGCTACAATATCACTCTGTACTCACCCAGTCACTCTATAAGTACTAGGTAGTGAGGGGGGAAGTATCACCTATACTCCCTTATATCTATATATCTATGACCAAAAGTTGTATAACATTTCTGGAAATATTGTTAAACATACATATAAATACATATACAAAACGAATGACTGATAACACTAAATGTTGTCTATAAAAACGTTAGACTCACAAGCTGAGTACACGGAGACGATGATCACACAGAAATAAACCACAGTAACAACCACAAGCTTGTGTAGAGACACCCACAGTGCGCGTAAAATAAAAATATAAATTGACCAAGACCACTAGACAGCAGAAATGACGAAAGATCACAATAAAAACATATATCCGAACACAACAAATATTATATGTAAATATAACGAAAAGAAAGAGAGAAAGAAAAAGAATATATACTGAAAATATACACAGATCTGACGTCAGACAACTCGGCTCTAGATATTGGTTAAGACTATTTCAATGCCCCTGCACGATACGTCAACTCATTAACGTTTTTCTTACAAAAATATCGTAAGCACCAGAAAGAAAAATAAATTATTGTGCTGTATCCCGACTCTCGAGAAACACCCCAACAAATCCCCTACTTTTGACAAACACTGGACCACATACAAGTAACAGCTTAACAACCGAAAACAATATTTATAAGACAATGAGCAGCAAACAGAATGTCCACATCGTTGGCCGATAAATATGTGCCCACTAATCCGTCGCCAAAAGTTCTTTTTATTCAATGTCTACGACGCTAGATTTCAAACCGACTTCTTGTTTTGTTGAGTGGTTATTGAATTCACGTGGTGATCAAAAGTTCCAACTGTCGACAAAAGTTGAAGATGATAGTGATATCCGTAACGTTATTGTACTTTCTCTGTACGTGGTAATAATCCAAAGTGTTCTTTCGATTTGTTGTTACTCTCGTTGCGGAGATGGCGCTTCGCTGTATCATATATGTTATAGATTCACCAAAAGAAAAGACCAAAATAATGGCAATAAATGTTCAACGCTTTCACTCTGTACAGTCAGTTCTTTTTGGCAACTGTATGTAACTATGTTCGCGGAGATGCCACGTCATCAATCGTTGACAAAATGTTTGCTGATTATAAGGTAATGAACACAAAGGGCTTTTAACAAAGCCGAACATAAAGTCTTGTTTCACACAAAAACAGCTTGTTTATCCAGTTCCACTATGGAACATCTCAGTAACTTTCCACTGTCCACGGCCTTGACCTTCCAAGATCAACCTAATTTCTCTTTATCACTCTCAGTGAAAAATTCCTCCGTAACACAGTTTTCACACAAACACTTGACAGCCCCACCCGGCTGCGGTAGGGGTACTGTTACTATCCCCTTCAGTCAACTGTCCGTCAAATCAGCGACTGCCAATTTTTCTCTGTTTTTCAAACATGTACTTCCCCAGTACCTGGACGCTGGTGTACCCACCCGTCCTATTTACTGCGTCGACTAATCTTGACCAGTCAACTTGCAACAACACAGTGCGCTTGCCTCCAGCACACACACCTGTCAATTATCTTTGGTTCCCAATCCTGTCATTATCACCGACAGCGACGTCCTACACACACACACGCTGCCCTCGCCACTCTGGATTCAACCCTCGTCTTTAATTTCAGCCCTCCTGCCTGGTATCAAATTTACCTGTCACCGTAATGGACTCTCCCGGTTAGTCTGTATGGCGTGTCTTTATCACCGACTTTTGTGCTGCCGCTGCACCCCCATTCGCTTTAGCGATATGGTTGGGTCCAAATCACCTGTAGTGGACTTCACTTGAACTGTCTGCTAGCTTGTGATTTCCGCCGCGTACCCTCCCCGCGCGCTGACAGTTTTTCTTCGATGTGGCGTCTTACACACACAACAGAATTGCTGTTACTCTCTTGACGCAGTACTGTATAAATTGATGGAACGAAGTCACAGATAATAACTCCTCTCTTTCAGCGAAGAGCCCACAGATACTCCTTACTAAGTGACGAGCGCCCAGATTGTCACACGTTTCTCTTGATCATAATATCACGAAGTTCTTACGATGATACTGTTCATGATATTATTGTGTGATGGTCGTTGTCTAGGTAACGATACTCATGGTGTGTCAATGGA
Source organism: Cepaea hortensis (assembly GCA_963921405.1). NCBI lineage: Eukaryota > Metazoa > Mollusca > Gastropoda > Stylommatophora > Helicidae > Cepaea > Cepaea hortensis. The sequence continues at coordinate 93,374,069 of OY992887.1, forward strand.
GATATCTGTCTTGCAATATAACTCACCCCCGCAGTGCATATTCACCAGGCATTAAACAAGATTCCGTTGGCGCACATAATCCTTTATTACAAAAATAAGACGGACAACGGAACAGGTTTATACATCCAGAAACATAACGTAATCCATCGAATATAAATATCCTCCTCACAATTTAACCAGCACACATCAATGCCTTCTCACGGCTGGCTTCTAATCTCAATCCACAAGACAGGTAATCCAGCTACTATCCACGGCTGGGTCTCCCACAATACAACCCACACATTGGGTTGGAGCCACTGCTCAACTATAGAACCCACTCTGGGTTTAGGCCCACACTCAATACAGAACCCACTCTGGGTTCAGGCCTGTCTTCACAACTCGAAGCACAACACAACACGGAGCTCTCTCTTAAAACGACCTGACCCGCAGTCGGTCTCTTCTCTCACTGACTTTTCAGTCTCCTCACTTCACACAACACACCACTGTCTTTCGACCCATCCCCCCCCCCCCTGGGGATTTCCACTCATATCCGCCCCATTATTTCTGAGGGTTGATTGTTTTCCTCGTAGCCAGGTCAGTCAATTTACTGTCTCCCTCTCTCATCTCCATTCTTCCTCCTGCCCGGTCACTCAACTCAATGTCAGTGACCCAGGCTTATGTCAGTGACTCATTATACTAATTGTTCTATGTTGATCACATTCTAAGGTTCCTGATTTCTTTGGGATTGCAATAAATACAGAATTACATAATTCAGAAGGTATATCTCCAGTATCATATAATGTGTTCAGCAGTCTAGTGACTTGCTCTAGTCCAAATTCTTTTAAAGCTTTAATCATTTCTGTTGTGATGTTATCTGCACCGGGGGCCTTGCCAGCTTTCATATGCTTAAGAACATTTTGAACCTCCATCTTTAAAATTGCTGGTCCTTCATTATTAAATCTAATAGCATACTGTTCCTCTCTGTTATCATTATACAGGTCTTTCACATAATCTGTCCATACATGTAGAATCTGATCTTTTTCTATTATGATTTTGCCATCTTTAGTTCTTAGACAGCCTGTTGATGTACTTGTTCTTTTATTAGTAAGTTCCTGAATCCTTTTGTGCACTAATTTGGTATTTTGACTGTTGTGTTGTTTTTCAATTTCTAAGCACTTTTCCTCAAGCCATGATTCTTTTGCCTTCCTACATAATATTCTGACTTGTCTGTGAATTTCTTCATATTTGGCAGGATTATTTTTGTGTTGAGTCTTCTTGTTTCCATTAAGTGTAAAATTTCCTCAGTCATCCATTTCTTACGACCCACCTTCTTTAATTTTGGAATAGTTGTTTCTGCAGCCATATTGATTGAATTCTTTAGCATTTCCCATTGATCATCCACATCCTGGAATAGGATCTCTAGATCAGACAATATTTCAAATCTGTTCTGTACTTCTATGTTGAATTTGTTTTGTATTTCCTTGTCATTACTCAATGTACACAAATCATATTTAGTGTTCCCTGTTGTATACTTGACTTTCTTCAACTTTATCCTCAATGTTCCTGTGAGTAATCTGTGGTCACTATAACAATCAGCACTGGGAACTGTTTTTGCTACTGTTAGGGCGTTTCTAAATCTTCTGCTAATGAGAATGTAGTCAATCTGGTTTCTATTCCTGCTATCAGGACTCCTCCAGGTCCATAATCTTCTAGGGTGTTGCTTGAACCAGGTGTTTCCTACAATCATTTCCTGTTCCTTTGCCCACTCTACTAGTCTGTATCCTCTTTCATTTCTCTCTCCTAAACCATAGTTTCCTACTGTGTATCTATCCCCTTGATTTCCTACTTTTGCATTGAAGTCCCCTATTATAATGTTTATTTCTGAATTTTTACATTTCTTTAAGGCAGACTCTATGTCATTATAAAATTCCTCTACACTATCTTCACTGGACTCTCCTGTTGGGGCATATACTTGAATAACATTTATGTTAAAAGGTCTGCCACTCAATTTAACTAGTAATACTCTGTCCGACACGGCCCAATATCCCTGAACAGACGTTGATGTTTTCCGGTCCAAAATTATTGCCACTCCCCTATGTCGATCCTCACCTCCAGAATAAATAATCTTAAAATCTGTATGTATCTTGATGCCTGCTCCTGTCCATCTCGTTTCGCACATACCTAATATATTAATTTTTTCTCTTTGAATTTCTTGTGTTATGTTCTCTAATTTTCCGTCGTTGTTTAACGTCCTAACGTTCCATGTTCCTAATTTTAATGTCTCTGTCCTTGTCTTGCGATGATCAGTCTTTAAGCGAATCATAATAATAATCATACGCCGAAAATATAATGAGAAATGTCAGAGATGATATAAACAGGGAGCTATATGATGCCCTAAATATCGGTGGTCATGACATACCGGAGATTCGATATGCTGATGATACAGTATTACTATCCACAACACAGAATGGCAATAGAAAACCTAATAGCCTCAACCCAATTGAATAGTGAAAATCACAACTTATATCTTAACATAGTAAAAACAAAGATAATGCATACAGATAAAACTACTATGGAGAAAGAAATATACATTAATGGGGAAAAATTGGAGGTGGTGGACAATTTTGAATATCTTGGGTCATTGATTACCAACAACGGTGACACAATGAAAGAAATTAAACGGCGACTATCAATTGCTCTTCAAAGACTAAAACAGCTGAATAAATTATGGAGTGGGACAGACAGAACTACAAAAATTAGATTTTTAAGAGCATGCATCTTTCCCATTGCAACATACGCCTGTGAGACATGGACACTTACTAAACAAGCTGAACAGCGCATAAACGCCTTTGAATATAAATGTTATAGACGAGTTCTAAGAATATCTTGGGTAAAGAAAAGAACAAATGCATCCATACTTCAATAGTTGAATATTGAAGAAGGTTGGCTATTAAAGACGATAAAACAAAGAAAATTGAAATATTTTGGTCACTTGAAACGTCACGAAAGTTTGGAGAGAACAATAATGGAAGGGTAGGCCTATATGCCTGGGAAGAGAGGAAGAGGAAGGCCAAAGAGAAGATGGGTGCAGGATGTGGCGGATGATCTCCAGATGGGTGTATCAGACGCGGGACATCTTGCTTGTGATCGAGAGGTTTTCCGGAATGTTGTTATGGGAGCGAGGTTCTGCAAAGGACATGCTACTGAATGAATGAGCTCATGTATGGCTCCACGAATACCGCTTGTGTACGGCGGTGGCCACACCACGGGCAAGTCTTGGCTGACTGGCTAAACAATATGAGTGAAGTAGGGGTAATATCTTACTAAGAGAATGTCTATCCGTAGTATACAAAGACTGATACGGTGGAGAAGGCGGATGAATCTAAAAAGATCAACGGCTTCTAAAGCGAAACAGCAGAGTGTGTTGCACACACGAGGCGTGTTCAGGACACGATAGTGAACATGGCTGGCCATCGTGGAAGAGATTGGGACCTCACCATGTAATATCCCAAAGACAGCAATGGTAATTCAACAACATGAAAAAAAGCGATACTGGTAATTCTTGGCCCCCTGGAGATGAGCCTGTTGTAAATAATAACAGGGAATGCATCCCAAATTCTGTTGAAAGGGTGCATTCTGACAATACCTACCTGAAAAGTAAAAGGAGAAGTCTAAGAATAGGTAGTGGAACGTACGTCGCACGTATCAAGCAGGGAAGTTTGATAACCTTATTGCCGAAGCAAAGAATATGAATTTAGATATCTTAGGCGTATCTGAAACAAGATGGACAGATACAGGTTTGGTTATATAAGGAGAGAAGATCACATATTCATTAACTCAGGAGGAGATCAGTGCGAGAGAGGAGTAGAAATTTTAGTAAAACGAAATTTAGAGAAACATATTAAGGAATTCTGACTCATAAAGATAGGATGATGCTTCTCAAAATTAAGGCAAGACCGTTCAACATAGTAATTCTTCAGACATATGCTCCAACAACTGATTATAGTGATGAACAGCTGGAAGAATATTACGAAGACCTACAACAGGCACTGAAAGTTGTAAAATCATCAGAGGTCCTAATTGTCATGGGAGACATGAACGCAAAAGTTGGAAAAAAAATAAATATAAGCAGATAGTAGGGCAATATGGTATGGGAAACAGAAACGACAGAGGAGGCCGGCTGATACAGTTCTGTGAAGAAAACAATCTTATTGTTTGCAACACATTTTTCCAACATAACCCTAGGAAACTGTATATGTGGGAAAGCCCTGGAGATAGAACCAGAAACCAAATTGACTACATTATGATTAGAAATAGAATTAGGGAATCTCTGTGGCGAAATGGTCAAGCCGTTTGACTCGTGTTCCGAAGGTTGTTGGTTCGATTCCGGGCCGCGCCCTTTGGTTTACGAGTTAAATGTTTCGGAGGCTCCTGTGGGTCGTCGCTAAAAGCTACGGAGTTCGTGCTTTGTGCGACGCTTTCCGTGCTGCGGAAAGAGACCGAGCCATATGGGATAAAACCCGGTGCAATGAAGTCGACCCTGTCGACTTTTAAGCGACTTTTTTTTTAGAAATAGAATTTAAAACAATGTCAAAAATGCCAAAACATACCCTGGTACTGATATCAACTCTGACCATAATCCCGTAGTCTTAAAATTACAAATAAAACTCAAAAACCTAGGAATAAGGACATCGAAGACACGTCAAGTAGATATATCAGCATTGAAACAACCAGAAATAAGTCGACTATACCTGGTTGAAGTAAAAAATAGATATGATGGGCTAATCACTGAAAGTATGGAACAATATAGAGGTGAAAATCCTGAGAATAAAATTAATACAAAATGGGAAAGTTTAAAAACCAGTATACAGATTGAAAATACAACCTTGCCAGTGAAGATACATAAGAAAACACAATTATGGATAACCGATGAAATCTTGAGTAAAGTATAAACCAACAATAGACCAATATATAGAACAATAGACCAACATTGTATAATACTCAAGATGGACAAAAAATAATAAAGGCTGAAGTAGGAAAGGCTATTAAAAAGATGAAAGAAGGAAAGGCTACAGGTCCTGACAAAATAACAACAGAGATGATTAAGTCCTTATCCAGCTTTGGCATTGAAACTATCACATAATTATGTAATGATATATAAATAATACTGGTTACATTCCCAAGGATATGAAAACATCCTTTTTCATCACACTACCCAAGAAGCCAAGAGCTGTTGATTGTGAGGATTACAGAACTATTAGCTTAATGAGTCACATAACTAAGATACTACTCAAGGTCATACAAGAAAGAATTCAACATAAAATAGATGAGGAAGCAGCTGAAGAACAATTTAGGTTCAGCAAAAACAGCGGCACCAGAGAAGCAATTATAGAGAAGCAATTATCTGTTTGAGGATGTTAATTGAAAAATACATAGAAGTTCAAAAAAGTATATATGTTTGTTTTATAGACTACAAGAAAGCTTTTGATAGAGTACAACATGAACGACTTATTACTTGCCTTCAAGATATTGGAGTAGACGGAAAGGACATCAGGTAACTTGTACTGGGAACAAGTGGCGTCTATTACATGCGGAAATAACTATTCGTCGCCTATAGAGATAAAAAGAGGAGTACGGCAGGGATGTGTGCTGCCCCAAAGCTTCTTCAACCTATACATAGAAAGAATTTTTAAACAAGATGAAATGCCTGGACTTAACATCAATGGAAGAATCATAAACAATTTTAGGTATGCTGACGATACCGTGCAACTAGCAGAAAGTGAACAAGAGTTACAAGACCTAGTGGAACAAGTAAACAGGCACAGTGCAGAATGTGGCTTAGATATTAACGGGCAGATACTAGAACAAGTAACAAGTTTCTCCTATCTTGGACATATAATAACAGATGATGGCAGAAATGAAATAGAAATCAAAAAGAGAATTGGAATGGCCAAAAATGCTTTCAATGGCATGAAATCAGTATTAACATCTACAGAGATTAATAATGCATTAAAAAATGTGAATTGTCAAATGCTACGTATATTCAACGCAATTGTATGGCACGGAAGCCTGGACATTGAACAAGCAACTAGAAAGTCGCACAGGAGCCCTGGAGGTGTGAATATACAGACGAATATGTCGTATATCATAGAAACAAAAACAATCAAATGCAGAGGTTCTAGAAAAACTGGAATGAAGAGAGAGTTGATGAAAGAAATAAAGAGGAGGCAAGTGAAATATTTCGGCCACGTTAAAAGACATGATACTCTTATAAAAATCATACTGGAAGGCAAGGCTGAGGGCAAGCGAGCAAGAGGTAACAACGATACAAGTGGGAAGATAACATCAAGAGATGGACGAATCTCAGCCTGACAGAATGAACAGTCAAGGCGAGAGACAGACAGTGTTAGAGACCCATTGCAGCCAACCTTCATTGTGGATACGGCACCTGATTGATTGATTGATTGATTGATTGATTGATTGATTGAGATCCACACGCAGAGTTATTATCCATAATGGGTACGTCTAGGTAAGCAAAGTTTTTAGTAGCAAAAGTTTATGCGAGAGGATCATCTTGATCCTCTTTCTTATGACTTGTGTCTGTGTCTACGAAGAGAGTGTCTGGTATATTGTATGTGTCGTCATCATCTTGTACTTGTTTCTCCTCTTGTTGTTCTAGTTCATTTTCCTTTGTCTCGCTTTGTAGTGTTTTTGACTTTTTCCTTCTTTTCTGGTATGAATCTAGTCGGTGATAGATCGTCTGTTTCTGTGTCAACGCTGTGTTTTGACTGCAGCAGGCATCAAGATAGATGAAGATGTTAAGATTATTTATTCTGGAGGTGAAGATCGACAAAGGGGAGTGGCAATTATTTTGGACCGGAAAACATCAAAATCTGTTCAAGGATACTGGGCCGTGTCGGACAGAGTTCTACTAGTTAAATTAAGTGGCAGATCTTTTAACATACATGTTATTCAAGTATATGCCCCGACAGGAGAATCCAGTGAAGATAGTGTAGAAGAATTTTATAATGACATAGAGTCTGCCTTAAAGAAATGTAGAAATTCAGAAATAAACATCATAATAGGGGACTTCAATGCTCATCTCATCTCATCATGTTCCTCTTGTACCTTGCGGTGTCGAGGTGAAGTATAAACTTCGTGAGAGTGCCCGGTTATGGGCTTCGTATATCGACATTCCCATGGATTCTGTTATTCCCTCCGTCCAGCGTTTACGTGGTCGGCCTCTTCCTCTGTTTCCATCTGGTCTGTACGTCATTGCCTGTTGTGGCATGCTGTTGACTGGTAGCCTACTTGCATGGCCAAACCATTTGACTTGCTGCTTTCTAATAAAATCTAGAGCAGCTTTAACCCCCACTTTAGTCCTGATTTCTTCATTTCTGATCTTATCTCTTCTTGATACGTTGAGTATTCTTCTCAGGAACCTCATTTCTGTTGTTGTGATTTTTCTTTTCTCTTTTTCTGTCATTGTCCAGGTTTGGCATTGGTAGCACAGAGTTGGTAGGAAGATTGTGTTGTAAAGTGCTTTCTTAGTAGTTATTGATACATGTTTGTTCTTTAGTATTGGTGCCATTTGTCCAATGAGTTGATTTGCCTTATTGCACCTATTTTCGATCTCGTCTTCTGATCTGCCATTTGATGATATTATACTTCCTAGGTACTTGAAGCTCTTTACTTGTTTCAAGGGATGTTCGTTTAGGTGAATTGTTGCTGTTTGTTCTTCTTTAGTTATAGTCATTACCTCTGTTTTGCTTGTGCTAATTTTCATGTTATGTTCCCTACACATTTCGTTTAGACTATTCATGTGGTCTTGTAATTCAGCTTCTGATTTTGCTATTAGTGCTTGGTCGTCCGCAAACAGGAGTTCTCTAATGGTTAGATTTGCAGATGGTTCTTCTTCTGTGTTCTCGTCATGCGGTATTCTTGCTGTCTCTGCTTGGCTGGTTTCTTTACATATGTTGTCTATATATGTTATGAACAAGAGAGGGGACAGGACACAACCTTGTCGTACTCCAGATCTTATGGTGAAGGGTTCTGAGTGTCCTCCAGTTGCTCTCACTATGCATTCACTGTTGTCGTATAAACTTCTACATAGGTTTGTTAGATGTGTACTCACTCCATATTGTTTAAGGATTTCCCACAGCTTGTTTCTATCTACCCTATCAAATAACGGACTTCAATGCAATAGTAGGAAATCAAGGTGACAGATACACAGTATGAAACTATGATTTAGGGGAGAGAAATTAAAGAGGATACAGACTCGTAGAGTGGGAAAAAGAACAGGAAATGATTGTAGGAAACACCTGGTTTAAGCAACACCCTAGAAGATTATGAACATGGAGGAGTCCTGATAGCAGGATTAGAAGCCATATTGACTACATTCTGATTAGCAGAAGATTTAGAAACGCGTTAACAATAGCAAAAAACAGTTCCCAGTGCTGATTGTTATAGTGACCACAGATTACTTACAGGAACATTGAGGACAAAGTTGAAGAAAGTCAAGTATATAACAGGAAACACTAAATATGAATAGTGTACATTAACTAATGACAAGGAAATACAAAACAAATTCAACATAGCAGTGCAGAACAGATTTGATATATTGTCTGATCTAGAGATCCTATTCCAGGATTTGGATGATCAATGGGAAATGTAAAAGAATTCAATCAGTTTGGCTGCAAAAGCAACTATTCCAGAATTAAAGAAGGTGGGTCGTAAGAAATGGATGACTGAAGAAATTTTACACCTAATGGAAACAAGAAGACTCAAGAAAACTAATTCTGCCAAATATGAAGAAATTCACAGACAAGTAAGAATATTATGTAAGGAGGCAAAAGAAGCATGGCTTGAGGAAAAATGCTAGATATTGATAAACAACACAAAAGTCAAAATACCAAATTAGTGCATACAAGAATTCAGGAACTTACTAATGTCATAGTGTGGTCAAGACAGGTTAAGCACGTGATCGTATAGGACCCAAGTCTCCGCGTTGTTATAAACATACTTTATTGGCCGAATAGTTATACTACAGCACACATGATGGTAGACTCCCTGCCCGGTGTTGACATGTCTTTCCAATCCCCCTAAGTGACGTGTGTGTTCTCCTAGATACACTTCTTCATTCGTGCACACACGTTCACTATGATTTTCCCCCTAGTCAAGGAATGCGCATCATTCCTTAACTCTTTACTCCTAACCTAGTTCCCTCACTGTTACATTGCCTCCCCTTCTTAAAAGAGAATTTTTCCTTGAAAAAATCTCAACCCCCACTTTTAATTATTTAACTTTACATCTCTATCCTACAATAACAACAATTCCATTTATTTCCTAACTCAATTCTCCTATCTCCTCATAGCCAATTGCTAACCAGAGACAATAATATCGAAACTCTCTACAAAACTCGTTATAAAGTTCTCTAGAAAACTCTCTACAAAACTCTCCATAAAATTCCCCACAATACAAAAGTCTCCATAAGCGAACCGCTTTTACTTTAAAATGTCCATCCAAATTATGATTGACAAAACCGAAGATATTCCCTTATCCTTTATTTCCCCCTTATTCACATTCTCACACTCTCAGGATTCTAGGATAGACAGAAAAAATATAGTTAGATTAGATTTGGGTTGGTGCGCACCAAAAAAAATAAGAAAGAAAAAGTAAGGAAAAAGTAAGAAGTAATCACCTTTCTCTTCCCATACATTCTCAAAACTTTATCAAAAAATAAAGTTTCCAAATTTATCTTCAGTTTCCGTCAATAATAATTGTTATTATCAAAAAAAAATATGTTAATCCAAAACTGCCAGCCTTTGTACTATTCAGGTCATCAATTTCCCGTTTACCATTCCTTCAACAACAAAAAACCTCCTAACTATTATTATACTGTTAAGTACAGTCTTCTTCTTCCAATATCCAGTTATTTAAATGCCAAAACTCAACCTGGCATTTCCCCCATATTCTCCCATTAAACGCTGTTCAACCCAGCTCCTATTATAAACCTTGTATATACATTGCATACCCCACATGTAATAACAACATACCCCTCCATTACTACATATTGAGTCACTTCACTAACCACCACTTTAATTCGTCTTCTAACTGAACTTCAAAGTAATAATCATTTTAAACACACTCAATAAAACCAAAACATTGTAAAAATAACCATCTAAGTTAACTTATTTTTCACATTTCATAAAACACAATTGCAGTCCCAACAATTGAGCAAACCATATTAATCCCCTCATCATATTTATCCCCACACATTAATCAATTTACACATAGATTATGAATTTCAAGACCATATTATGAGTACCCAATAATAATTTTCCGTTTTAGAAAAAAAAACTCCACCAAGTACCTTCTTTGTAAACACAAAAATATCGTGTCTAACTTCTTCTTCTATCTGCCATCTGCAGAATATTCTACCAAGCTATTTATCTATCTCTTCTCCATTTTCTTAATAACTTCAAATTTTTTTCTATAATTGCAATATCTACACCAATGTCGCTATCCTCCCGAGGAGAGCTATCTTCTTTCATATCAGCTTCGTCATCAGTTTCTGACTTTTCATCCATTTCTTCTTCCCCGTCTGTATATCCATTACTAGCAACCGCTAATTTCTTCTTTTCTAAATCCAATCTAATTTTCCTGTCTTGCCGTCTCAACAAATTTTCAAATACTGGCATATCTTCACCACTTGAAGAACTCACTCTAAGTTTCCTTTGCCTCTTAATTTCTTTTTCTTTCTGTCTATCCAACTTTCTTTTTACTGCCTGTCTTGTATTCATAAATGGAGGTTCGATATTTTCCCTGACCGACTCTTCACTAATATAATCGTCATACATGTTATTTTCCTCTGTCATGACTGTTTTTGGTACCGTTTCTTCTTGTTCAGCTGTTGTTACTTGTTTTCCATTCTCTATAGGTATTGGATATACCGTTTGTCTGACAAACTGTCCACCTGACAATATTTCTTCGGAACAATAATTATTATTATTATTCTCTGCATTCCTTTCTTCATTATCCCGCCTTAAGTGCTCTACATGTGAACGTGCAACATGCCCTGAAATTTGATTCTTAATAGTATATGACACTGGACCTTTTTTTTCTAGAATATAGTATCCCGGGACCCAATGAGCATCAAACTTAGAGTTTTTTCTATGTTTTTTATAATATACTCTATCACCTACGTTAAACTCTTGTAAGTGTGCATTTTTATTTGCGTATTTCTTCTGTCTTTCTCTAGCCTTAATTATATTATTTCTTAAACGTACATGTGCTTTATGCATCTCTTGCAACCTTGTTTCTTGAAAATCTTCCCCCAGATATTTTCTCCTAGGCTTTAATAAATTATCAATTGGCAATATTGGTTCTCTTCCATGTACTAAGTAAAATGGTGAGAAACCTGTTCCTTCATTTTCGTGTGTACGTATCGCCGCTAATGCTATCCCCAAATAAAGATCCCAATCCATATCGTGTTCTTCTACATTTTTCGCTAAAATATTGTATAGTGTTCTGTGTTGTCTCTCATTTTTAGCATTAGAAGTTGGTCTGTAATATGAAGTCCTAATGTGTTTTATATTCCAATCTTTTACCAATTTCTCAAACTTTTTATTTACAAATTCTTTCCCATTATCTGTAAGTATTATTTGTGGACACCCAAACCTTGGTATAAATTCTTGTAAAAGCATATTTATAACTGAATCAGCACTCTTGTCTGGAATTGGATAAACTTCTGGCCAGAGACTATATGAATCAACTATATGTAGTAGGTATACATTTCCCGATAATGTTTTTGGATGAGGACCTGAAATATCCAAACTTACTTTCTGCATTGGAAATTGAGGAATATCGGTATCTTGTAAAGGACATTTGATTATCTTCATGTTTCTTAACCTACACTTTTCACACGCTTCAACATAATCATATACACTTTTGAATAAATTCGGCCAGTAATATTTACTGCTAATAGCCTTCACTAACTTATCTCGTCCAAAATGACCATTATTATCGTGATATGCCTTTAAGACTTCTTGTTCTAAATGTTTCGGAATATATTTTCTTACTCCTTCACCTTTTTCACTGATATAATATAATTGATTGTCTTCTTGTAACTCTACAAACTTTCTTTTAAAACTATTTTCCCCTGTTTCTTTCAGTTTTCTTTTTATCTGTACTATTTTTTGATCTAATTCTTGTTCTGTTTTCATATCAAACTGTTCTAAATGTGGGTCTTCTGTTCTAGGTTCAGACTCTTGATCCGATGGTAAACTCTCAAATTCTTCCCTATTTATTATGGCAGAATCTAATATATTTACTTGCCAGTTTCGATCGTCTATGTCTGGTTCAATTTCATCTTCCGTGTTTCCTGATGACTGTGGGTACGGGATTCTAGACAAAAGATCGGCGCACGTATTATGTTTCCCTGACACATATTCAACCTTAGCATTGTACCCTTGTAAATTCAATGCCCAGGTTTGTATTTTCCTATTTTGTATTGGTGCTTCTAATATCGACTTTAATGGCATGTGGTCAGTTCTAATAATGAAATTGGCGTTATGTAAATAGTAATTTAATTTTTGAAGAGCGTAGTGTATAGCATATGCTTCTTTCTCAATAATTGGCCATTTCTTTTGAGTCTTGCTGAGTTTATGAGACAAGAAATAGATTGGTCTTTCATTTTTAACCCCTGGTATTCCAGATTCTTCTCCTTCATATGGTTGAACCAAACATGCTCCTATTGCGTTGTCTGAAGCATCTGTGTATAATATTAGCTGTTTATTCAAGTCTGGATGTGTCAATAATGGTACCACTGTTAAGCTATCTTTTAAAAGTTCGAACGCTTTTTGACACTCATCATCCCACCTAAACCTAGCGTATTTTCCCGTTAAATTCGTAATAGGTATTGCTATCCTTGAAAAGGCTGGTACAAACCGCCTATAATACGCACACGTTCCTATAAAAGCACGCACTTCCTTAACGTTAGTGGGAGGAGGTAACTCTTTAATAACCTTTATCTTTTCCTGGTCTGGTTTAATACCTTCCCTATTTATTATATAACCTAAATATTTTGTTTCTGTCTTTAAAAACTGGCACTTACTTAGCTTTAATTTAACGTCATGCTTTCTTAATCTGTCAAATACTAGTCTAACATGTTTCAAATGATTCTCTACATCTCCTTTCGTAAAAATCAATACGTCATCAATATATGCTAGGGCAAAACTTTGCATACCGTCTAGTACTTCATTTATTAAGAACATATAGTGAGATGGTGCATTTTTGAGACCGAATGGCATACGTAAGAATTCGTAAGAACCCATATGAGTACAAAAGGCACTTTTCTTTTGCGCGTCTTTCGACATCGGAATACACCAAAATCCTGCCCTTGCATCCAGCGTTGTGAAATATGTAGAGCCATTAAGTAACCCCAAAATATCATCAATCACCGGCAATGGGTACGCTACATTCTTAGTAATTTTATTTAACGCCCTATAGTCGCAGCAGAACCTGTTCGAACCATCAGATTTGGCTACTATGACGACCGGAGATGACCATTCTGATTTTGACCTTGTTATTATGCCTGCTTTCAACATATCTTCTATTGCCTTTTCTACGACTTCTCTATTTCTTAATGGAGTTCTGTATGGTTTTAAACTAATTGGTGGATGATCTCCCGTGTCTATTTCCATCGTAACTGTTTGTGTCTTACCCAATTCTAAATCATTTATCGCAAACACATCTTGATTTTGCTTTATAAGTTTTTCTAACACTTCCTTATTTTCTGGCGAAGTTTTTAATTGTGCTAACAATTCTTTTTCTCTTGTTACTTTGTCTAGTGAATGTATTTGTGCTGTATTTCTTCTATATGGATGGATCAATTCATCCATTCTTACGTTCCCTTTTCTTCTGCATCCGCGTCTATTATTAATTCTTTCACTAGAGGTTTCTGAATAACTTATACCTGCCATATTTACTCTATATGTTGCCAATATGTCACTAACGTTATGTTCTAGCTTGGCTATTACACATCCTCTGTATAATTTAATTTCTCTACCTGTGTTATTAATAACCATTACTGGAAATGTTAAACTTTTATCTAATTCTATTATTCCATCCGGAACTTCTAAACCTGGCTCATCAATTATTTCATTTTGCAATTCCGTGATTCTGACTATGTTTCCTGCTACATAATACGGGTTTCTCTTCAGTCTTGCTTGTATCAAATTAACTGACTGTGGTTTTAAATTCATGGTCGTTTTGACTCTAACTAGTGTCGACACATGCATATCTTCTTCTAGATCTACGTAAACATCTTGGAATTTTAATTTATGCAAATCAAATAAAAGTCTCACCCCATTTTTCAATAAAAAATCTCGTCCCAATATCATATTTCTATTTAAATCTTTAACCACATGAAACATATGCCTGACATTTATCCCTCCTAATTTCAAATTTATCATCGTTTGTCCTAGCACTTCTAACTTTTGTCCCGTTACCGAATGAAGATTCTCCTGAATTCTAAATATTTTACAATTTTTTAACATTCGATATAAAAATGCTTCTTTAATCACGCTAACTTGTGCTCCCGAATCCACTAATGTTCTAACTTTATATTTTCCTATCTGTACTATACATGAGCTAGGATCTACCATATTTAATGACAATTGTTTTACCTCGTCTTGTTTTTTATTTCTAAATGTTCTATTATACTCATCCTTTGGGTTTTTAATATATTGATGCCCTTTTTGGATCTTACTATCTTCCCTCCTACTGCCGACCCTATTCAGTAAGCGGGATGCCAATTTTCCTGATTTCCTGACCTTCTAAAATTTCTCTGTATTTCTCCAGAATTCCAATTTACTGGTCTGCCATTTGCAATTCTATTCTGTATACTCGACTGAACACCTCTACTATTTTGCGTATTCGATGGGCCACTTCTGTTACCACAAAAGCGAAAAATGTGCCCCCGTTTGTGACACCCCCAACAAACCACATTCGAGTTATTTGTGTTTCCTTCCATGTTTCTTACAGTATTTCTCACTTGTCCTCTTCTATCTTGATTATATACGTTCTCGTTTCTTTGTACCATCTGTATTTCTCCTCGTCTTCCTCTCCATCCATGTCTATACTGTCCTATTTCCATAGGTTCTTCAATTCTATCTTCTGAACTACTACCTAACTCTCGTCCTACTCTTAACCTAAACCTCCTCCTCAAGCTTTCCTCTTGTATAGCGATATCTACCGCTTGTGACAATCTTGCAGGATTCTCTCTTAATAATTTAAATTTCAATCCATCTGACCTAATCCCATCAACAAAAATCCCTACTAACATCCGTTCCACTTCTTCAGCTCGTACATTCTGTCCTAAAAATGACTCTTCAGCTAAATTGATTAACCTGTCACTGTATAACTGGACACTTTCTGTGCTGCTTTGTCTAGTCTGTCGCAATACTGAGAATGCGTGTTGTGGATCAGTAATTTCAGCATATTTTCTTGCGAGATCATCTTTAAATTCTTCCCAGGTTTCACCTCCTGCTGCCTCTAATTTTCTTCTTATATGGTCAGAAACTGGACTTGTACTTGTTCTATATGCCAAATTCTTTTTCTCCCCATCTGTAGCGTTTATTAAATATGCATGTTTCTCAATAGAAATGATCCATTTCTTAAACTGATTTGCTTGACCACTAAATCTTTCAACATCACTGTTTACATTTTGTTGTCTTAACACTGCATCCAACCTTGATATTGCCCCGCCAACTCCAGTCAGTACCTGTGAAAAATCTTGGGATTCCATCCTAAAATCTATAATTATCAAGCAATATACAAATATTTCAAACAATGTTAATTTCAAATTCAGCAACAATACATAATCTGTTAATTACTCTAATATTATCTAATTAACTTAACTAAAGCCTCCAATCGAAGATCCTGACGAAGAATATTCCTGTTTCAATCCTGAATTTTGATAAAAGAGAATTTAAATGAGCTACTGATTCAGAATTACCTACACCACATTAACAAAGGACTCTAATCAACCTCGTTGAAATGAGCAGAACAAAGAAGAGCCTCTAGATTTCTTTCCGTAATAATTTAATCGAAGTCGAAGTCAGTTCTTTCCAATTAATTCCTGACGAAGATTATGCTCGATACCAGGCTCGCAACAAGACTGCTTGTTTACTTGCTCGATTAACTGTAGATTCCCTTCAAGTAAGGTCACCTTCACGCAAACGACAACTGCTCACGACTTCAGCAAAAAAAAACTCAGTTTCCAACAGCCATCTGGGTTTTTCATATATATATTTCAGCGCAAACGTAATCCAGTCAACAACAATTTGATTTAAAGCTGACGCTATCCAATCTCTTATTTTCATGTGGGACTCTCGCCATGGTCAGTTTAAAGTGCTTTATCTTATAAGTTGAGACAAATTTCATCAATGCCTTCTAAATGTGAAGTGACTGTAGAAAGTATTGCAGATCTTGATTTCATAATTATGAGATTTGCACCATAACCTTGACTTCACCTTCAACAGTCCCACGGGTTAAAATTCATAATTTGTACTGATTTTTGATGCAGAACGGCATTACTTGATCAATTATACAATTAGCGTTGGTCAATTCTCCAGTTAATTTATAGGATTAAATATGTAATAGCATCAGTCTTCTAATTTATAGGATTAAATATGTAATAGCATCAGTCTAGCATCTAAGTCAGGTCTTAGTCAGATATGACTGAGCTACCGTATAACAGTAGACGGTACTACCTGGTTTCTGTTAGCGCCGAACGTTGGGCGGCGCTTACCAAACCCGACACCCCACATTGTGCCAACGGCTTCGGGCGGAAGAGCGCAATTGGGAGGGTACAAGTCTTACCCTGGTGCGAGAAAATGCAAGCTAAAGACAAAATTGTCATGGCAGGGCAGACCAGGCCCTAAGCCTTGGTTGGCGACTGGTCTAGGATCGAAGCTCCGACAGGCGGACAGTTAGAGCATTGCTTTGCTGATCCGGCAGCTTCTGCAGCTTGTCTTGTTCCAGATGTAGGGGTGTTACCTTTCCTCTGGAGTGAACTAGACAGGCCGAGAGAGGGATCATGCTGCATGGGCAACACATGATCTCTATATTTTAGCCCAGGCTTTGTGCTATGGAGAGGCAATAAACAGAATCAACCACTGTTTATTGCCTTCATCGACCTCACAAAGGCATTTGATTTGGTCAGTCGTGAGGGTCTGTTCAAGGCACTAAAGAAGATTGGCTGCCCACCAACTCTTCTGTCCATTGTGGAATCGTTCCACACAGGCATGAAGAGTATAATCAAGTTTGATGGTGCAACTTCTGAAGAATTTGAAATCAAGAGTGGAGTTAAGCAAGGTTGTGTACTAGCTCCCACCCTCTTTGGAATATACTTTTCACTTCTACTGAAATATGCATTTCGTGATCAGGATGGTGGTATATACATTCACTCACGCTCAGATGGCGGCCTCTACAATGCTCAGAGATTGAAGGCTAAGACCAAAATTAGGAGGGTACTGATCAGAGAGTTGCTTTTTGCAGATGATGCTGCAGTTACGACCCACTCTGAGGAAGAATTGCAATGTCTACTATCTGCATTCTCCAATGCTTGTTCTGAATTTGGTTTAACAATTAGCAAAAAGAAGACACAGATTATGTCACAAGGTGCACATGGGGTACCATCAATCTTTATTGACGACGCCGAACTAGAGATAGTAGACCATTTTACATATCTAGGATCAGTGGTAAATAGCAAATTATCCCTAGATCAGGAAATCAACATCCGGATTGGTAAGGCAGCAACAACAATGAACAGGTTAAGAAAAAGAGTCTGGGAGAACAGGAAGCTTACTGCCAAAACAAAAGTCCTTGTCTATCAAGCCTGTGTCCTTAGTACTCTTCTCTATGGCAGTGAAACCTGGACAACTTACTCACACCAAGAGAACAATTTAAACAGCTTTCATATGCGGTGTCTGCGAAGAATTCTTGGTATTAAGTGGCAAGACAAAATCACAAATACTGAAGTATTGGAAAGATCAGGTTGTGTGACAGTTTATTCCATGCTCAGTCTTCGTAGACTTAGATGGATAGGACATCTTAGGAGGATGGATGATGGTAGAATACCAAAGGATATCTTTTTTGGTGAACTACAGATGGGTAAGAGATCTCAGGGTCGGCCTCTACTACGATACAAAGACGTGTGTAAGCGGGACATGATTGATACAGGCATTGATAATGCACTTTGGGAGCAAGTCGCCGCTGAACGTGTTGCATGGAGGGCAAACATCAGAAATGGAATAAAGTCAAAGGAGAAAATTATTGCAGAAAAGTCACACACCAAGCGTTTGAGACGTAAGATGGTGCATGATGGTGGAAATGACCACGTGTTCACATGCACCCACTGTGAACGGACATTTACAGCGCAAATTGGCCTTATCAGTCACACTCGCTACCGCCATAGTTAAAAGTTATTATGCCTTTTTAAAGCACAAACTATCGTCTGTCAAGACGGCAAGGTGCCAATGAGCATCAGTCTTTCAAAAAAATAAGTTTATCAATCAAACCTTTTTGAGCGCTGTCCTTGAAAATGGAACTCCTTGTTAAACAGGTATACAATAACTATTAACAGGCGGCTTTCATCTGTTGCGTTTCTCAATATTTACAAACTTCCTTCTCCAGACGCCCAGACACAACAATTTTCTATAGCGGTACTCTCTCTGCGACCTCCCATGTTTCAGACTTTCACGGCACCAAATCAACCTGCTGTCATAGTGTGGTCAAGACAGGTTAAGCACGTGATCGTATAGGACCCAAGTCTCCGCGTTGTTATAAACATACTTTATTGGCCGAATAGTTATACTACAGCACACATGATGGTAGACTCCCTGCCCGGTGTTGACATGTCTTTCCAATCCCCCTAAGTGACGTGTGTGTTCTCCTAGATACACTTCTTCATTCGTGCACACACGTTCACTATGATTTTCCCCCTAGTCAAGGAATGCGCATCATTCCTTAACTCTTTACTCCTAACCTAGTTCCCTCACTGTTACACTAATAAAGGAACAAGTATATCAGCAAGCTGTCTAAAAACTAAAGATGGCAAAATCATAATAGAAAAAGACCAGATTCTACATGTATGGGCAGATTATGTGAAAAACCTTTACGATGGTAACAGAGAGGAACAATATGATATTAGATTTAATAATGAAGGACCACCAATTTTGATGATGGAGGTTCGAAATGTTCTTAAGCATATGAAAGCTGGCAAGACCCCCGATGCAGATAACATTACATCATAAATGATTTAAGCTTTAGAAGAATATGGAATAGATCAAGTTACGAGATTGCTGAACACATTATATGATACTGGAGATATACCTTCTGAATTATGTAATTCTGTATTTATTGCAATCCCAAAGAAATCTGGAGCCTTGGAGTGTGATCAACATAAAACAATTAGTATAATGAGCCACATCACAAAGATTTTGCTACGAATTATCATGCAAACAGTGAGAAAAAAAAATACAACCTGAAATAGGTGAAGAACAATATGGGGTTGTAGAAGGAAAGGGTACAGTAAATGCTGTGTATATGCTGCGAACAGTTATTGAACGTGTTATAGAAGTAAACAAGGATATTCATCTTTGATTTATTGACTACACAAAGGCTTTTGATAGAGTTAGACATGTCAACATGGTGGATATGCTTGCAGATCTACAAGTTGATGGGAAAGACATTAGACTTATAAAAAACATATACTGGAAACAGCAAGCTGCCATAAGGATTGATAATGAAGTGGGACAATATCAACCTATTAAGAGAGGTGTTAGGATGTGTAATATCTCCAGATCTTTTTTCCCTATACAGTGAAAATATTTTCAGAAATGTAGAAGATATAAATGGAATCAGCATTGGAGGACGAAACATCAATAACATTAGATATGCAGATGATACAGTATTGATTGCAGACAATGTGCAGGATCTGCAACAATTAGTAGATGCGGTTGTTGTACACAGTGAGCAACTGGGGTTAGAATTAAATTGTAAAAAGACACAGGTTATGGTAGTCACTAGGAAGAACGAAATTCCACAATGTAATATACAAGTAAATGGGAATATTCTTCAAAAAGTAAATCGGTACAATTATCTCGGAACAATCATAACATCTGATGGGAAATGCCTTGAAGAGATTAGAACAAGAATCGCCATGGCGAAAGTAGCCTTTAGCAAGATGAAAAACATTCTGACCAATAAAAAGATGTCAATTGAAACGAGAAAAAGAATGTTGAGGGGATACATAGAGACTGTTCTTTCGTATGAATGTGAAACTTGGACAATGTGCAGTCAAGCTAAAAAACATTTGATGGTTGCAGAAATGTGGTTTATGAGGAAAATGCAAATAACACCATGGACAGACAAAAAAACCAAGTACTACAGGAGACAAATGACAATCGTAAATTGATTAGAGAAATTATACGTAGACAGTCAACATTTTTTGGACATACCTGGATGGCTTTGCCACATGGCATGGACGAGGCAGGAACACTGAGCTGATCCACGGCTCTGGTGATCGAGTGAAATGGCGAGTCATGACCACCCACGCTTTTCGGCATGGCACATGATCGATTGATTGAGTCTTCTGGCAGCCCATGTTCTTTTCATTGGGTTGCTGGCTGTTTGAAAACAGTCAGTCTTTGTTCCTTTGATTGTTTCCTTGTGTGTTCCTGTCTTCTTGTGTCTTCTTCTTCTTCTTTCGTTCGCCTGAAATATGTTTATAACTGCTATGCTGTCTCTTGTATGAATCTAACAGTCTTTTTTAGTTCAATCAGCGGTCCATAAAGTTTATTGTCAGGACCTCTGGCTCCGCAGAACATCTGAGAAGGACCTCCATTAGTTATGGTTAGACCCTTACGAGGCATAAGGCCCGGCACTGCACCTGCCTGGGGGTCCAGAGCAGGGCGAGAACCATAACATGCAGCAGTTGTCGACATAATTCACGGCGTTATTGCGTGGCAGCCTGATTTCTGTGGTGCGCCTCCTGGCTGGCTGCCTCCGTCTTCAGCACCTATCTCTTGCAAGAGTAGACTATGGTCTTACTCGACACACGAACACATAATGCTGTTCTTGTGTCTTGATTTGACTATTGAAAGTTTGTGTCAGATCAATCTTTTCCTGTGGAGGAGTTTCTCTTTCGAGTGGTGGGAAAACTTCTTGGCTTTGTACACCAATTGCTGCTGCTGTTGGTGTTATTGATGGTCGTGGACTGGGGCATTTATTTGCCCAGTGGCTGTCTGGCTACACACCGGACAATTGGCCTTTCTTCACGGCATCGTGATCAACACTCTGTGATTATTAATGGTTAATGTGGCCCTAGGAGGCCAGTAAAAAATGTTTTTCCCCCACATCTTTTTTTTTTTCTTCCAACTTTTATTTCATACAAAGCAATGTGTATTTACAAGTTGTAGTGTGTGTTTCTTTTGTTTGTGTATATTACAGAGCGTTGCCGTTTGTTAGTGTTAAGTGTGACATTGTGAATAAAAACATATACATACATATATACAGTTATGATAATATGACATTTGTGGCATAGTGCATGTAGATACACATTCCTTGCATATGCTTCACTTCCACTTCCGCAAGCGGAATGCATGAAACACCTGTCTATCTCTCCCTCTCCTCTCTTTCTCTCTCTCTCTCTCTCTCTCTCTCTCTCTCTCTCTCACACACACACACACACACACACACACACACACATACACACTCGTGTTTTCTGGAGACCACAATACATTTAAATGCCCCGCGCTTGGACAATAAACTTTAAACTATCATTTCCATTAAAATGTGGCTTCTTTGTAATTTCTAGGTCACTTAGCTACTAAGGCGAAGGTCGTTGGTGTTGTTGCCTGATGACAAATTATAGGGTGACGCTCCAGTCCATGATACCTTTTGTTTGGGGAACAAGAATCAGGGATTTACTACTAGTAATTAGAGTCCATGGCCGGTCTCCAGGGAGATAATTGGTCCAATGTTGTGATAGTGTCTGGGTTTCATATACAATGGGTAGGAATTAAAACCTGGCCACTAAAAGCCACCTTAGTTTACTGGGTACTTAAAGGGCTCATTCAATTTGTTTATACATGGTGGTGCATATTTTTCTTTTGAAACATATCATTACCATATAACATCATTTTAATACTTGAGATACCGACTTGGTTTAAAGGCTGCTACACGCACGCACGCGCGCGCGCACGCACGCACGCACACACACACACACACACACACACACACACACACACACACACACACACACACACATAGACACCCATCCACAATATATTTCATGTTGCACATTCAAATATAATAATGGGAAAATTAATAATAATAGTAGCAGTAATAATAATAATAGTATTTTTAATAATAATAATATACTTGTAAGATTATTAATACCATCAATAAACACATTTATAGTTGTAGTATCCTTTGTTTAAAACAAGTTATTTGCTTCTTCTGTAATATGTGCTGTCTTCAGCCAAATCTTTTACGAGATTTGCGCTTGTGGGGCTAAGATTAGAATGTTTGCGACTTTTTGTTGATAAAGTTGTTGGACAATTTCTTTGTTGATTGTTCTGTAATTGTATAGTGCTTTGTTTCTTAATGTCCATATACGATTTCTGTACTCTGCCAATAGCACAAGTAGCTTTGTGTGGATGTCTTGTGTGGAGTAAGGAAAGGAATTTATCATTATTGCTTTGTAAACATCTGTTCTTTGTTTGGTATGAGTGTTTAGGATGTTTTGTAGGAGATTTCTTGTTGGCATGATTGTGTTGCTTTCGTAATAGATGTGCTCTTCTGATTCTTGGACGTTCCGTCTACAAAGCTGACACTGTAGTATTTGTTTAGTTATTTTTGCTGTTCTCTCTGTTGTTGGGGTCATGCTGTAAACAAGCCTATATGTAATTTCCTTTGCTTTTGGAGTAATCTGCTTGTTGTGAATATTAGAGAAAATTTCGGTATAATCTTTTATGAAATATCTATGTCCTCTTTTAATTCTGAGATGTACCAGAGTTGCTTGTAATTTAACTAAATGCCTGTAGATTGTATGTGTTTTCTTGTGTAGTAATTTTTCGTGTCCTTTAATGGCTGAAATACATGTTTTGTAGAACGTTGGGAGAGTGCCAAAGTAATGTGAGGATGTATTTCTAATAGGTTTTAAGTAAGATAGCCTAATTCCAATGTAATAGTGTGCTAAAGGGTGTTTTTCTGGGTGTTGTAGGATTTCACCTACGTGTTTGATCCTAAGTGCTTGTATTTTGGTTGTTATGTCTTGGAGGGCGATACCTCCATCTTTTTTGTCTTGCATGAGTGTAGTATGTTTGATACTGTAGATGGTGCTGCCAAACACAAAGCGTCTAATCTCTTTGTTTATGTTTGTGACAGTCTGACGTGGGGGATTTAGGACTGTGCACAGATATAGTATTTTTGGAATTATATATGTATTAACAATGGTACTTCTACCAAATATGGTAGTTGTTTTGTATTTGTACCTCTGTAACATATCTGTTATTTTCTTCTCTAGATTTTGCCAAGTGTCTTTGTGTGTCTGATTTGGTTGACATGGGAAGACTATTCCGTACACTTTTATTAGATTGTTTGATTTTAAGTCAAATGGAAAATCCGCCTTATTTTTCCATTTGCCTAAGCCCATTATAGTAGATTTTTGGACGTTTAATTTTGCCCCACTCCCTTTGCCGAAAAACGAGAACGTTTCCAAAATGATCCGTACAGATTTTTCAGTTGTCGGAAAGAAAATGGTATCGTCCGCATAAGCACGCAGCTTTTGTTCACCCTTCCCTGGTATGAACGTACCCCTGACATTGTCGTCCTGTCGTATCTTTTCTAGAAGTGGCTCTAGAGCGACAACGTACAGTAATGGGGACAAGGGACATCCCTGTCTCACTGACCTAGTCAACCTGAAAGAATTGGTTAGGGTATGGTTTAATAGAATCCGACTTTCCGGTTTCATATATAAAATTTTGACCCATGTCCGAAAATAATTTCCCACGTTGCAGTGTGAGAGAGTTTTGTGGAGGTATGAGTGAGATATTCTGTCGAATGCTTTTTCTTGATCTAAAGAGAGAATTGAGGACTGACAGTTTTTCAGATGTGTGTAGTTGATGATGTCCCTTATGAAGTGTGTGTGTTGCTGGATATTGCGGTGTTGCACACTACATTGCTGGTCTTCATGAATGAGAGATGACATCACTGGTTTCAATTTATTCGTCAAAGCCTTTGTTAAAATCTTGTAGTCTACATTTAAAAGCGAGATCGGTCTGTAACTCTTTAAAAGTGTCTTGTCGGTGTTCTCCTTCGGAATAAGAGTGATGTAAGACGTGTTGAAACTGGATGGGAGTTCTTGTGTTTGGAAAGATTTAGAGAATACTGTTAGTAAAAGAGGACCCAGAAGAGGAAAGAAAAACTGATAGAATTCAGCGGTAATACCGTCAGGGCCATGCGATTTGCCCTTCTGCATTCCATGAACCGCTTGTGCTATATCTGTTAGTGTTAGTTCAGTATCTAGTGTTAGTTTCTGTTCCTCTGTGAGTTCTTTTGTGAATTTCATAAAGTGTTCTTGCACGTGTGCCTGTGTGTTTTCCTCTGTATAAAGGTTCTTGTAATAATCTTCAAAGGCTATGGCTATTTGTTGTGGCTCGACTTGTGTATTTCCTTCCCTGTCAATTATCTGGCCTATCTGTCTGCTGCGCTGTATGTTTTGTTCTAAAGATAGGTAGTTTTTACTCGGTATCTCTTGTGTTATAGTTTGTAACTTTGTTCGCAGTAAAGCCCCCTGAAATCGATGATGTCTGTGGAGATCTAAATAACTAATTTTCTTCTTAATCGTTTTAGTTTGACAAAATAAAAAATAGATTAATAAAATAGACAATAAATTATAGCTAGTATAAAAATTTATTTCTTTTAAAGTTCCAGTAACCTCCCTTAGAAAAATATTACATGATTATGTCTCCTACTCATTGCTCAGCTAGGCGTTTTCTTTTAGCTATCTGGTAATTCCTCAGAATGCTTGAACATAATTATTAATAACTAATGTGAGCAATCAAGGCATTACTATCATGTTATTATGATGTTTTCAATATGCTCTAAGCAACTAGGGAAACGCATGCGCAGTTGAATTGAATACTTTATTAATAAAGGAGATATTTAATGTTAAAGAAATAGGGGGAGGGGGTTTAGAAAGCAATGCACCATTTGGCAGAGAGAGAGCGAGAAAGGGGGGGGGGGAGAGAGAGAGAGAGAGAGAGAGAGAGAGAGAGAGAGAGAGAGAGAGAGAGAGAGAGAGAGAGAGAGAGAGAGAGAGAGAGATTTGTTCAAAATGAATGACATTTACAAACAATATAAATGACATTTCTTCTAAACATATTATGTGTCTTCATAAATCTCATAAACTTGCACAGCCTTTTGCCAGCGCGAGAATACGTGCATGCAGGCTTTGACTGTACCAGACTAGGTTTTCTTCTGTCCGCTTCGCTTATTTTATTAATCTTTCACCTCTCTCATTCCCATAACCTAGTCCTAGGCCATAGCCACCAATCACACCACTCACATTTTCGTTGCCTACTTACTGATGACATCAGAGACATTGTACAACCACAAGCAATGACACTATCCAGTGCCGCCCACCGGGCGCTGGAACGCAAAAATTTAGATCTAGAAAGTTGATTATAAAATTAAATAATTACTGATTTAAAAGAAATTTTCTAAGTAATCTAAAAGTGCTTTTCTTTACATTATAAGAACTAACTTTTGACGTAATGGTTTTAATTTGACAAAATAAAAAAGAGATTCTTGAAATAAACAATAAAATTATAGCTAGTATATAATTTTATTCCTCCCCACGATGCCTAACGGCAGAAGTGGAAGATGATGATGATGATAATGATGATGATGATGATGATGATGATGATGATGATGATGATGATGATGATGATGATGATGATGATGATACGTAGACAGTCTTTTTTAGACATGTTATGAGAAGAAATGGATTGGAGAACTTAGTGACAATTGGCAAGATCGAAGGGAACAGACCAAGAGGAAGAACAAGAGTAAAATACCTGGATGGCTTGGCCACATGGCATGGACGAGACAGGAACACTGAGCTAATCCACGACTCTGGTGAACGAGTGAAATGGCGAGTCATGTCCACCCACGCTTTCCGGCATGGCACATGTTCGATTGATTGAGTCTTCTGGCAGCCCAAGTTCTCTTCATTGGGTTGCTGGCTGTTTGAAAACAGTCAGTCTTTGTTCCTTTGATTGTTTCCTTGTAAGTTATTTTCTTGTGTGTTCCTGTCTTCTTGTGTCTTGATTTTACTATTGAAAGTTTGTGTCAGTTCAATCTTTTCCTGTGGAGGAGTTTCTCTTTCGAGTGGTGGGAAAACTTCTTGGCTTTGTACACCAATTTCTGCTGCTGTTGGTGTTATCGATGGTCGTGGACTGGGGCATTTATTTTTCCCAGTGGTTGTCTGGCTACACACCGGTCAATTGGTCTTTCTTCCCGGCATCGTGATCAACACTCTGTGATTATTAATGGTTAATGTGGCCCTAGAAGGCCAGTAAAAAAATGTTTTCCCCCCACATCATGGGGGAAAGTTACTAATTCGGACTGCTCATAATGACATTAAAAGTATACTATTAGCATTTAAAAAATAAATTTAGATCTAGAAAATTGATAATAAAATTAAATAACTACTGATTTAAAAGAAATTTTCTAAGTAATCTAAAAGTGTTTTTTTTTAATCTTATAAGAACTAACTTTTGAGGTAATGGTTTTAATTTGACAAAATAAAAATTAGATACTTGAAATAAAAAGTAAAATTATACCTAGTATATAATTTTATTTCTTTCAAAATTCTAGTAAACTCCCTTAGAAAAATATTACATGATTATGTCCCCTACTCATTGCTCAGCTTGGCGTTTTACTTTTAGCTATCTCGTAAATCCGCAGAATGCTTGAACATAATTATTAATAACTAATGTGAGCAATCAAGGCATTACTATCATGTTATTATGATGTTTTCAATATGCTCTAAGCAACTAGGGAAACGTATGCGCAGTTGAATTGTATACATTATTATTATAGGAGATATTTAATGTTAAAGAAATAGGGGAGGGGGGGGGGGGGGGGTTAGAAAGCAATGCACCATTTGGCAGAGAGCGAGAAAGGGGGGGGGGGAGAGAGAGAGAGAGAGAGAGAGAGAGAGAGAGAGAGAGAGATTTGTTCAAAATGAATGACATTTACAAACAATATAAATGACATTTCTTCTAAACATATTATGTGACTTCATAAATCTAATAAACTTGCACAACCTTTGCCAGCGCGAGAATACGTGCATGAAGGCTTTGACTGTACCAGACTAGGCTTTCTTCTGTCCGCTTCGCTTATTTTATTAATCTTTCACCTCTCTCATTCCCATAACCTAGTCCTAGGCCATAGCCACCAATCACACCACTCACATTTTCGTTGCCTACTTTGGCATTGAAATCTCAGAGAATGAGAGTCATTTCAAAAGTTTTACACTGGTCCTTGGCCATGTCTAATTCGTTATAAAATATATCTAAATCTTCTTCTATACAATCTGCTGTTGGCTCATATACTTGTATTATGATAATATTCAGCAGTTTGCCATAAAGTTTCACTCTAATAATACTCTATTTGAGATTGTCCAAAATCCTTTAACTGTTCTAACAATCATTTGATCCAAAAGTAAGCCAACTCCCTTTTTGTAGTCCTTACCTGCTGAGTAAATAATTCTATATTTATCTAAACACCCCCCCCCCTTTTTTTTGCACCTGGCCATCGCATTTTACTAATCTTTAATATATTTATCTTCATTCTTTCAATTTCTTTCTTGATACTATCTAATTTTCCATTCTGGCTAAGTGTTCTGACATTCCATATACCAACATTTAGTGTATTTTTAACCTTTAATTTGCTTGACGACGATTGGGTATCACCTGTAGCACATGATGCTTTCTACCGGACGAAGAGACTCCAATGGTATCCTTATTAACGACGTTATCTGTATCGATTTCATTTTTTTTTATGTTGCACATCTCTTACAGGACGTTGCAGTCAACATCAGCATTTTTCAGTTGCTGTTGATGTACTAGGCAAGATAACGCTCAGTAGTTTCCATTGCTTTCTGAGCAACCGGCTCACATACCCCTGTAGGTTACCAGCGCGGCGCGATTCTCGCGCAGCTGTGTTAATCACGAGAATATACGGGATTACGGAGAAAGATGTTAAAACCTGCGCCAGGGAGAACGGCCGATTTCATTTACAGGCATCATTTTCTTGAGAAAATACAGCGGTGGTTTCCCTTTACCTCCCGCCAGTTTGTGTATCAATCAATCAATTAGGTGCCGTCTCCACAATGAAGGGTGGCTGCAATGGATCTCCAACACTGTCTGTCTCTCGCGTTGACTGTACATTCTATCAGACTGATGTTCGTCCATCTCTTGATGTTATCTTCCCACTTGTATCGTTGTCTATCTCTTGCTCGCTTGCCTTCAACCTTGCCCTCCAGTATGGATTTTATAAATATAAGAGTGTTATGTCTTTTAACGTGGCCAGAATATTTCACTTGCCTCTTTTTTTATTTCTTTTATCCAGTGGCGTGCAGAGAGGGGTGCGGGGGTGCGACGGGCCGGGCATCCAGCCGGGAGAGGGCACCCAGTTAGGGAGAGGGGGCAGAACAGTGCAGTCGGAGGGGAGGAGGAATGAAAGAGGTAAAGAACAATTTAGGGGCATCCAATCAAGGGGTTGGCCCCGGGCATCAAAGAACCTCTGCACGCCACTGCTTTCATCAACTCCCTTTTCATTCCCAATTTTTCTAGAACCTCTATATTTGATTGTTTCTGTTTCTGTGAAATACGACATATTATTCTGTACATCCAGACCTCCAGGGCATCTATTCGACTTTTTAGTTGCTTGTTCCGCGCCATACAATAGAGTTGACTATACGTAACATTTGATAATTCTCATTTATAATGCGTTGTTAATCTCTCTAGATGTTAATACTGATTTCATGCTGTTGAAAGAATATTTGGCCATTCCTATTCTCTTTTTGATTTCTATTTTACTTCTGCCATCATCTGTTATTACATGTCCAATATAGGAGAAACTTGTTACTAGCTTGTGCATGGGTGACTCCAATAGCCTTTGTCTAAAAGACAGACACTGCAAGGCAGAATGTGGAAAGAGTTATATATGATGCCTCTTACCCGCCGATGGCCACGTCATAGAGTGTTGAGGTATTTTAGGAGACAGCTGCCCCACCAACTAACTCGTCTCACCTCACTGACCACCGCTTGTGTTGGTACATGGCTGCTTATTCAACATATTCACAGCTAATCCCGGGCCAAAATGTCTAGAGGTCATTACACCGTCCGCCACCCGGTGGGCTCGCCTAGTAGTAGTTCAGGCTAGGCAGGACTGGCTGACAGACATAATGAACATATATGACTGACAGCACAGATGGGTATACAGAACAGACAATCGTACCAGGCAGACAGACAAAGTCAGAGGTAGAGAGTAAACGATAAGCAGACACATGGACAAACAGACAGGACAGGCAGACATAGGGACTACCATACAGACAGATGGGACTTGCAAACAGACATAACAGACAGTCAGCATGTCAGACATGTATACAGGACATACAGACATAAAAGACAGAACTGTATAAACATCGTGTCACTTACTCGTTATTTCCTTAATAACGCTGAAATAATCCACATTGAATTAATACATTAATGAATACAATTTCACAACACTGATAGCCACTAAATGGTCAGATATCTTAAGTGTATTATAACTACTTGTAAATTAGTAATGTAATTCATGACACAAATGGTTGGGAATCAGCTGGGTGAACCAATCGCACATATCGTTGAACTGAACAATAACATTTGGAATGTTTAAGCTGGGCAGTATATGTAATATTAAAGTGACTGTTTGGCCCATAGGTTTATATTACTGTTTAATAACCTATAAATAATTCATAATTACTTATTGTGATAGGTTGCTGTAAACAAAGTGGACATAATATATGATATGCGACACCCCCCCCCCCACCCCCACCCCCAATAGCTTTACATTTGTCAATGTGGCCCTACTCACAATAAGTTTGCCCACCCCTGTTTTACAATAAACAATATCTCATCATCATCATCATCAAGTGCCCTGCCAGCTGGCGTTGGCGTTCATGGCTCTCCACAGATCTCGGTCTTTGGTTTTCTGGATCAACTCTGCTGATGATGTTCCTCCATGCCACCGTCTCAATCCATCCAGCATCATTTCTCTTGGTCCCCCTCTGCCGTGCGTCCACCTTGACGAGGTAGAGGGGCTTGAGCGTTCCAATGACCCCAAGAGCTATGCCGACGGTAGCACAGCTACTGGTAGGGTCACCCATGTCGGACAGGTCGAAATCGGATGTACTGAGCCACAGGCTTGACAAAGAAGTGCAACGTAACTTTATCATTTCATGATGCCACAGATGAAAATTAATCGTTATGGTGCTAATCCCGTGAAGTCCCATCAGGCGGTGATAGTGCCGGGCCCCCTGCCTCGAGGGGGTCCACCCATGACTACTGGTGGTCACCTTCCCCTGTGCTGTGGAGTCAAGGCACAGAGGAGTAGGTTAAGAGCTATTGACCAAACACCCCGGACTCTCAACATACTACAATGGAATGCCGACGGAGTTTATAACAAGAAAGCCTCCCTAAAACAGCGTCTTCATAAAGATAGAATAGATGTGGCATGCATTCAAGAGACACACCTCAACGCCAATCGCACATTTTCAGTCGAGGGATATCAGGCCACACGTTTTGACCTCGAAGGACACAAAGGAGGAGTTGTAATACTTACACGAAATACAATACCTTGCAGCGAAGTATCTGTGATCTCTGACAACCAAACGGAAATTATAGGTGTTGATATAATGATAAAAGACATGAAAATAAGAATTTACAATCTGTATAGCCCGGCAGATAAGGATCTTACACTCTCAAACATGGAAATAACTGACACAAATTGCATTGTTGTCGGAGACTTTAATAGCCGCTCAGAAAGATGGGGATACCCAGATACTGACAAAAGAGGAGATGAAGTGGAGGACTGGGAAATAGACTCAAATCTCCATCTACTCAACAAAGCGGATGACACACCGAGCTTCTACTCCAGAAGATGGATTACCACTTCTACTCCAGACTTAGCTTTCTGCACAGGAGACATCCTCCACAAAATCGATCGCCATGTGCTTGACCAATTAGCAGGTAGTGACCACAGACCAATCAAGCTTGTAATAAATATGGAGTATGTTCCACAGGAGCAAAAGCCTTTGCCTCGCTGGAATTACAAACGAGCAGATTGGGACAGATTTTCCATACTAACAGACAAATATTGTGAAAACATAAATACACGATATGGCAACATGAAGCAAATGGTGGAAAGTCTAAACAGAGCAATAATACAGGCGGCCACTGAGTCTATTCCAAGAGGAGCGAGGAAAAATTACAAACCATACTGGACTGAGGAACTACAAATTTTGGAGGACAAAGTTGAAGATGCTAGGAAGACCGCAGAGAGAGAACAAACAACTGAAGCGAACATCTCTCTCAAAGCCATCTCAGCAAAATATAAAAGAACAGTAAATCAAACAACAAGAGATTGTTGGAGGAAAAAAACAGAAAACCTGAATTTTGACAGGGATGGAAACAAACGATGGAAACTAGTGAAAGCCATGAACAATGAAGGACCTAGAAACAAACAAATAACAATTAAACAAGGAAATGCCTTGCTTACAGGAAAAAAGGCTGCAAATGCACTAATGGAACTCTATGCCAGTGCAAACCACATTGATATTACAGCTGAACAGAAGAAAGCAATCAAAGATAAACAGATACATCATAGATATACAGAGACAGCAGCAGAATATATGATGGCAAATCTAACAATGGAAGAAATGGAACAGGCAATGAATACCCTAAAAAAGAAGACATCACCAGGAAAGGATGGAATCACAAATGAAATGCTAATAGGACTAGGCACTAAGGCAAAAAAGAAACTACTAGCAGTCCTAAATTACAGCTGGAAGAGGGGAATAGTCCCACAGGCATGGAAGGAAGCTATACTAATACCAGTCCCAAAGAAAGGAAAAGACCTGGAAGAACCAAATGGCTATCGACCTATCAGTCTTCTTAGCTGTGTAGGAAAATTAATGGAACGCATTATCAATGGCAGGCTAACATGGCATCTGGAAGAAAACCAACTCTTAACACCTCACCAAGCAGGATTCAGAAAGTACAGATCCACTGAAGATCAAATAACCTATATAGCTCAGGAAATAGAGGATGCCTTCCAAGAGAAAAAGCACACACTAGCGGTCTGGATAGATTTAGAAAAAGCATTTGATAAAGTATGGAAGGAAGGACTGAAAGTAAAACTGCAAAAAATGCATGTTTGTGGGAAAATGTACAATTGGATCAGCCACTACCTTGAGAACAGAACTGCCAGGACAAAAGTATAAGGACAAACCAGCAAAATGATGCTGTTGGAGCAAGGTGTCCCTCAAGGAGGAGTTCTTTCACCAACATTATTCCTAGCATATATAAATGACATCACAGACAATTTTCCAGCCAGAGTACACACATCATCCTTTGCAGATGACCTAGCCATATGGACATCTGAAGAATATATTAGTACAGCTAACAGCAGAATACAGCAAGCCCTATTAGCGCTAGAGGACTGGTCAAAATCATGGCTAGTGAAGATAAGTGAGGAGAAAACAACATGCACAGTGTTCTCCCTCTCAACTAAAACTCAGCAACCTAAGCTGGTATTGAATGGAAAAATATTGCGCCATGAAGAAAATCCAAACTATCTAGGAGTCACCTTTGATCGTCGCCTGACATGGAAGACACAGGTTGAGAAAAATCGAACAAGAGCAAGGCAAAGAATGACAATCATGAAAAAGCTTGCTGGTACAACGTGGGGAGCAGATGAGAAAGTTCTCAAGAAGTTATATACTGGACGGGTGAGGCCAGTACTGGAATATGGCATTGCAGCTTGGGCAACAGCAGCTAAGTCAAACTTTAACAAAATAAGCAGAGTCCAAAATCAAGGAATGGGAATCATAACTGGAAGCCTGAAGACAACGCCTATTAATGAACTAGAAAAGATCACTTGTTTACAACCAATGCAGGATAGAAGAGATAGCAGAGCCCAGCAACAAGCTGAAAAATTTAGAAGATTGACAGACCACCCTATGTATAAAAGGTTTAGTGGTTTTGGAAAGGGAAGACTGAAGCGTAGCAACTTTGTAGAAACTGCAAAACGAAAGATTAGGGCAGATCCCATACTTAACACATCAACAGTCAAACCCATTTACAATGCACACAACTTCCCAGCTTGGATACAGCAGCTACTGCCTGAGATGATAGAAAACATTCCTGGTATTGAGAAAAAGAACACTCAGCATGAAACCGAAAGAAGAGAAATAACCCTAAACTACATAAAAGAACATTACCCAAGCAGCAGTTGGACCCATGCATATACAGATGGATCAGCCAAAAATTCAGTAGAGAATGGAGGAGGAGGAATTCTCCTAACTTTAAAAAATGGAGTGAAAAAAACACATTCAGTGGCAACTGGAAAGTTTTCAAGTAACTTCAAAGCGGAGGTAGAGGCTCTGAAAACTGCAGCAGAAATGCTCTTGATGGAGGAAAATAAAGAGACGCAAATAGCTATCTTTACAGATGCAAAGTCAGCTGTCTCAATACTGAAGAGCAATTACAGCACAGAAATAGCTGACATAAGAGCAGCACTCCATGGTCTATGCCAGAAATCCAAAAAAAGTTGTAATACAGTGGATACCATCACATTGCAGTATACCTGGAAATGAAGAGGCTGACAGACTGGCAAAAGAGGGCGGACGACTACCACAGCCTGACATAGACATAACCTATAACGAGGCAAAGAGGTTGATAAAAAGCACTTATAGAACCAAATGGGAATCAGAGCATCCAGGTCACCAGAAGGATGATGCATATTACAAACTCGACCGAAGAGAACAAGTAGCAATCTTCAGACTCCGCACAGGACATAACAGGCTGAAATACCACTTGTTCAATAAACTAAAGATAGGAGATAACGATGAATGCAATTGTGGAACTGGTAAAATGACAGCTAAACATTTGTTGCAGGAGTGCCCAATATATGCAGAACAGAGAAAGATATTTTGGCCCACACCTGCTTCATTTGAGGACAAGCTCTATGGAGATATCAACAAGCTCAAGTTGACTGCAGCTTACTTTAACTACATTCAGGTTGACATTTAAAGGTGCATGAAGAAGTATTTAGACTGCCGCACTTCATACCACAGGTATGTCGGTTACAAAAGCGCCCCAGAGGCATGAAATGGAATATTGCTTGGATAGCAAATCCATTACGTGGAAAGTCCGAACCAAAAGCTCACTGTGTGGGCTTAATAAAAGGTGGAAAAAGTGTCCCAGTGGCACGAAATGGAATATTGCTTGGATAGCAAATCCATTATGTGGAAAGTCCGAATCGAAAGCACACTCTGTGGGCTTCATAAAAGGTGGAAAAAGTGTCCTAGTGGCACGAAATGGAATATTGCTTGGATAGCAAATCCATTATGTGGAAAGTCCGAATCGAAAGCTCACTGTGTGGATGTCATCTGCAGACTGCATACTTCTGGTTTCCGGAAGAACAGCCTATGGTGAATGGAAGGCCCAATATACGGAAGTGAGGCTAAGCAGCCATGTGCAGGACGTGACGATTCCTTGGGTGAGCCCAGTACCAGAGCGCTGTGTGTTGGCTCTGCAAGTATGGAAGCCTCCTTGGATGGCGGGGAATGCCCATGGTCTGCCCCTGCCTTCCCTTGAGGGCTGACTAGGATGTCTTTGGCTGTTCTATATGGGCCAGCTGGGATGGGGGATAACACCACAACAGTGAGAGCCAAACGTCCTAAGAAACCCCCGGGAAGGTTAACCCGGTCAACAAATGCCCGCAGAAGTCGGATGTGTCGGCCTAATGGCGCAAGAACGCAGCTCTGCTGTGGACAGGCACAACGCAATCACGTCCGAAAAAAAAACACTCCTGATGAACGAAGAAGAAGAAGATTTCTCTTGGTCTGCCTCTGCCTCTCTTCCCCTCGATCTCGATCGATCTAGCAGTCCACCGCACACTCAATCGGAAGTGATCGATAACACATTCAATTATATGATTCTTTATTTCAATAAATACAATACACAATAGCACTTGCTTGCCTTCTTTACTATATTACTGTGTTCTATTATATGTGTGTATCTGTAATTAATACATGCACTGCGCCCCCCCCCCCCCCCCCCAACATATGCAAGTTTGTATTCCTTGAATGTATACGCGATAGTAAACAATCGTAGGCATGCTCATGCTGACGATACCGTGTTACTTGCAGAAAGTGAGGAAGAGTTACAAGACCTAGTGGAACAAGTAAAAAAGCACAGTGCAGAATGTGGCTTAGATATTAACATCCAATAAACAAAAACTATGATAATTAGCAGTGAAAGGGAAAGGTCATCAATGAATATCACAGTAAACGGGCAGATTCTAGAACAAGTAACAAGTTTCTCCTGTCTTGAACATATAATAACAAATGATGGCAGAAGTTAAATAGAAATCAAAAAGAGAATAGGAATGGCCAAAAATGCTTTCAATAGCATGAAATCAGTATAACATCTAGAGAAATTAATAACGCGTTACTTATTTTCAACGCTACTGTATGGCGTCGAAGCCTGGACAT
This sequence comes from Cepaea hortensis, assembly GCA_963921405.1. Taxonomy (NCBI): domain Eukaryota; kingdom Metazoa; phylum Mollusca; class Gastropoda; order Stylommatophora; family Helicidae; genus Cepaea; species Cepaea hortensis. The sequence goes on from OY992887.1 coordinate 93,409,950, forward strand.
TGAACAAGCAATTAAAAAGTCGCATAGAAGCCCTGGAGATGTGGATATACCGACGAATATGTCGTATTTCTTGAAACAAAAACAATCAAATGCAGAAGTTTTAGAAAAACTGGCAATGAAGAGAGAGTTGATGAAAGAAATAAAGAGGAGGCAAGTGAAATATTTCGGCTACGTTAAAAGACATGATACTCTTATAAAAACATACTGGAAATCAAGGCTGAGGGCAAGCGAGCAAGAGGTAGACAACGATACAAGGGGAAGGTTAGTGGCCTTCCTCTCAAACAATGCTAAGGGATTATAAGTATTTCTTTGGATATTATTTTGTTTCTGTTTTTTTTTTTTTTAATTTTCAAGTTCAGAACCGGTAGATGATTTCAGTGTACACATATGGCCGCTCTAGATATCATACAAGGACTTATTTGGTTACATATTTTATTTACAGGACATTGCAGTCAACACCAGCATCTTTCAGCTGCAGTTGATGTCTTGGCAAGTTTTACGTTCAGTAGTTTGCCATTGCTTTCTGAACGACCGGCTCACATACCTTTCCGTAAAAAACTAATACGACGTGATCCACTGTCGAATCTCGCGCAGCTGTGTTTTGTACGTGGGTATACATGATTACAAACAGTGTCCTTAACGCCTTCGCCAAGGAGACCAGAAAACAAGAACTTACAAATGTGAAAGTGTCCATTAAACGTCGAAAGCAACAGCACGGTAACAACTCACAGAGCAAAGGAAATGCACCACAAGTGACCAAACCAAATAGTAACCTGAGCGAGCCCTAGTTCTGAAATCAATTATCAATCAAGCCTGCAACGCGAAACGGCAAAAGGCAGTGAAGGACAAAAGATGAAGTTCAGAAAAAAGTTTTGATTTTAACCTTTTTTTTTTTTTTTTTTTTTGACAGGCAGGTTTAATACTTATAATCATTGTTTGAGAGGAAGGCCATATTTGAGTTCTGGAATTGGTTTACTAATAAATTATGAATGAATCAAAAGTAATCTCATCACATTTGACGCTCCCATTACATTTTCTGCACTGATGTTGAACAAGTATGAGGAATGAAGCTCTGTCTTATTTCTTTTTGCATCCCTAACCATTGTGATGTTTCCCAGCCTGCTCTGACAGCTGCTTATTGTTCATAGTATAAATTAATTAAATGGGTCGAATGTGCTGGAATCCCCACATCCCCTTTAATGTTCCTAAATTTCTAACGTTGAACAAAGTCGAAGGTTCTATTTTGGTCTATGAAACAACTCTTAACAATTCTTTTCCGCACCTTGATTGCCAATGATATATTGCGCAGAATATCCATCTTGTGCTTTGGGTGTTCTATGTGTAACTTCTTAATACATCTTCCATCTACAGTTATCAAAGCACCCAAATAATAAAATACCTTGACTTGTTTCAGACTGGTTCTATTCACTCTGATGCTATATTTGGAATGATAGTTATTTCTTTGTGGTTACCATTGCTTCTGTTCGTCTGTTATTCAGACCAACACCTTTGTTTTGACTGTCTGTTGCAATTATGTGTTTTTTTTTCTATTGGAGAGAATTATCTGGAGCAAGTCTATTTAGTTGCATGTTAGTTACTGAGTGGTCTCGAGGTATGGTGTCCGCCTCGAGTGGTGGAGGTCCCGGGTTCAAGCCCCGGTGAGGGCGTTTTTTTTCCACGTGGACTTCTAGTAATAAAATTTCCCCTGGTCTCTGGGTGGTGAGATCGGACGCCCGTGTGTATTGTTGCTCACATAAAAAATCCCTTGGCAGTTGGAAATCGAAAAAGAGTAGCCTAAAGGCGCTGCTAGGGCACAGTTTTGAGTTAAAAATCTACCCAAAGTATTTCAGGATCCTCACCAGTGCTACGGAGTTCATGCACTGAGCTGAGATTCTCCGGACTCAGGCTTGTGTTAGAAGTGGAACGGAGCACTTACAAGTTACACCCGCATGCCGTGATGTTTATCCGTCGACTAAACTAAACTAGACTAAACTAAAACTATATTAGTTTCTTGCATTTCCTGTACAGGATGTCACAATCAACCTTGCCTGTTTGTGATTTTCTAGCCAATTTTACATTCAGCAGTTTGCCGTTAACGGGCGCGGTGGCTTAGGGTATAGTGAAACGATATACCGATTTAAGAGTTCAAAGTCAGCTGTGGGTGGTTTGGAAGAAGATTGCTTTGCAATGATTTTGATGGTATGAAGCATCCGCTATCCAGAAATCAATGGCAAACAAGTGAAATTACATTGCCTGGTAAAAAACGCAGTCAAAAATTCTGGGGTTGATTGCAACGTCCTGTACAAGGCATGTAACCAACTAGTTTGTCATTGCTTTCTGAATGGCCAACACTTATACCATTGTGAAAATCAATGCAAAGCGATCTGCTTCCAAATCGCCTGTGGTTGACCTTGAACCTGAGAAATCTGGATGGTGAATCTGTGTTCACTAGCCCCAAACCACAGACTATTCACACATACATGTTCCATATTACTGGATTTCTGCTTACTTGTTGATTCAATGTAACTAAAACCTACATGCGTAGGTCAGCATGGCTGAATAGATAAGAACGTGCGTTCTTAAAACATCCGGTGTGCTGATGCCGAGGTAAGGGGTTCAACCCTTACACCGGACAGTTGGACTAAAATGTTGACCTATCATCTCTGACTTTGGGACGTAAATCTTCTTCTGCGTTCACCCGGATTTTTTTTTTTTTTTTTTTTTGGACGTGATTGCGTTGTGCCTTTGAGTACCTTTGAAGTCGGAGTGGGTTCACCTTATGGCAAGAGACACTGTTGATAGGGAAAGCTAAGTAATCCACATGCAACATTCAGTCCAGCACTACTAGAAGTAGTGTGTATGGCCTACGCTTGAGCTCAAAGTGAGCGAGAGCAAAACAAAAATCCTATCTGTGGTTTGGACTATAACACTACTCAGGGAGTATGTCATTAAATATCAGTTGGACTATAACACTACTCAGGGAGTATGTCATTAAATATCAGTTGGACTATAACACTACTCAGGGAGTATGTCATTAAATATCAGTTGGACTATAACACTACTCAGGGAGTATGTCATTAAATATCAGTTGGACTATAACACTACTCAGGGAGTATGTCATTAAATATCAGTTGGACTATAACACTACTCAGGGAGTATGTCATTAAATATCAGTTGGACTATAACACTACTCAGGGAGTATGTCATTAAATATCAGTTGGACTATAACACTACTCAGGGAGTATGTCATTAAATATCAGTTGGACTATAACACTACTCAGGGAGTATGTCATTAAATATCAGTTGGACTATAACACTACTCAGGGAGTATGTCATTAAATATCAGTTGGACTATAACACTACTCAGGGAGTATGTCATTAAATATCAGTTGGACTATAACACTACTCAGGGAGTATGTCATTAAATATCAGTTGGACTATAACACTACTCAGGGAGTATGTCATTAAATATCAGTTGGACTATAACACTACTCAGGGAGTATGTCATTAAATATCAGTTGGACTATAACACTACTCAGGGAGTATGTAATTAAATATCAGTTGGACTATAACACTACTCAGGGAGTATGTCATTAAATATCAGTTGGACTATAACACTACTCAGGGAGTATGTCATTAAATATCAGTTGGACTATAACACTACTCAGGGAGTATGTCATTAAATATCAGTTGGACTATAACACTACTCAGGGAGTATGTCATTAAATATCAGTTGGACTATAACACTACTCAGGGAGTATGTCATTAAATATCAGTTGGACTATAACACTACTCAGGGAGTATGTCATTAAATATCAGTTGGACTATAACACTACTCAGGGAGTATGTCATTAAATATCAGTTGGACTACAACACTACTCAGGGAGTATGTCATTAAATATCAGTTGGACTACAACACTACTCAGGGAGTATGTCATTAAATATCAGTTGGACTACAACACTACTCAGGGAGTATGTCATTAAATATCAGTTGGACTATAACACTACTCAGGGAGTATGTCATTAAATATCAGTTGGACTATAACACTACTCAGGGAGTATGTCATTAAATATCAGTTGGACTATAACACTACTCAGGGAGTATGTCATTAAATATCAGTTGGACTATAACACTACTCAGGGAGTATGTCATTAAATATCAGTTGGACTATAACACTACTCAGGGAGTATGTCATTAAATATCAGTTGGACTATAACACTACTCAGGGAGTATGTCATTAAATATCAGTTGGACTATAACACTACTCAGGGAGTATGTCATTAAATATCAGTTGGACTATAACACTACTCAGGGAGTATGTCATTAAATATCAGTTGGACTATAACACTACTCAGGGAGTATGTCATTAAATATCAGTTGGACTATAACACTACTCAGGGAGTATGTCATTAAATATCAGTTGGACTATAACACTACTCAGGGAGTATGTCATTAAATATCAGTTGGACTATAACACTACTCAGGGAGTATGTCATTAAATATCAGTTGGACTATAACACTACTCAGGGAGTATGTCATTAAATATCAGTTGGACTACAACACTACTCAGGGAGTATGTCATTAAATATCAGTTGGACTACAACACTACTCAGGGAGTATGTCATTAAATATCAGTTGGACTACAACACTACTCAGGGAGTATGTCATTAAATATCAGTTGGACTATAACACTACTCAGGGAGTATGTCATTAAATATCAGTTGTCAAGAGTGTCCTCTAGTCCTGACTTCTTTCTACTTCAATAAGCGCCTAACAATGCACATGTTTATTTATTAACTGTAAGTAGCCTCAGAGGGTTCCCCAATTGATATTTATGTGTAATAAGTGTACATTAGAACTGACCAATCATATCTCTTCTTTAAATGTTTTATATTTATGTGTAATAAGTGTACATTAGAACTGACCAATCATATCTCTTCTTTAAATGTTTGATATTTATGTGTAATAAGTGTACATTAGAACTGACCAATCATATCTCTTCTTTAAATGTTTGATATTTATGTGTAATAAGTGTACATTAGAACTGACCAATCATTTCTCTTCTTTAAATGTTTGTTAATATACTGGACACAGCATTATGGTCTGATGTGTTTGACCTATGCTGGTTTAATTTACAATTCTGAGATGTATGGTGCCATTTCAATGGTTAGATACATATTCTGACCATATTTCATAGTTGTGGGTTCATGTGAATGATAAACCAGGCTAATGAAAACATCTTTTTTTGTTTGGTTGTCTAGTTAGCCATGTGTGGAAGTACACTTGTTCCTGCAGTGAGGCGGTTATTGAGTAACATTCAGTTATTGAAGTAATATCACCCAGAATCAAGACATTACTGGAAAAAAAATTAAAAAGCCACACATAAACATAACTACACATAAGGTAAGATAAAACAAATGTCTAAACTGAACAAAAAAGTCACATGGCTTGCATAGTCAACTAAGAAATGCAGAAGTTACAGTTCTTACGTGGTTTATTCAAATGCTTTTGATATTTTCCGTGGTAATTCTCAGTCTATTAATTACACAGTGGTTCTTATATGTATATAAAAACATAGAAAAGGTATACTTAATTGCAAATATAAAAATATGTATAGTATTGCCAGTAGTTACAGCACCGTTCAAGCTTAGTATATAAACTTTGTGCACAATAGTTCAGAGCATTATACGGGAGGTAAACAGTAGCCTTTTAAAAGTGGAAAACATGCTGACTAATAAAAGGATATCTGCAACGAGAAAAAGTGTTGAAGTGCTACATAGAACCTGTACTTTTGTATGGATGTGACACATGGACAATGAGCAGATAAGCTGAAAAACATCTAATGGCTGTGGAAATGTGGTTTTTGAGGAAAATACAAAGAATGCCAAGGACAGACACAAAAACCAACAACCAAGTCCTACAAGAAACAAATGAAGGCTGCAAACTGATTAGAGAAATTAGACGTAGACAGTCAACATTTTCTGGGCACATTATGAGAAGAAATTAACTAGAAAACATGGTGACAACTTGCAAGATTGAGGAGAAAAGAACAAGGGGAAGGCAAAGAAGCAAATATCTGGATGGCTTGACCACATGACATGGTTGGGACAAGAACACAGAGCTGATTCACAACTGTGTTGATCACTTGAGATGGCGAAACATGACCGCCCATGCTTATCGGCTTGGCTTATGATGAATTAACCAGTTTTCTTACTGAATGCAATGGCAATTACATATCAATGGTTATTACAACATATCAGTCACAAGCAAGAAGTACTAGGGGGCTTCAAATGAAAATAGTAGTTTTTTTTTTGGGTGTGTGAATATATTCTGACAAAATAAAGAACAAATGTATCATTTGTCAATGTTGTCACCACTGCGTTTAATGCAAGTCCTCCAGCACTGATAAAGTGATGGGATTCCTGTAGAAAAAAATTATCTGGGGTCACTTTACTGTGTGCCTGATCTGGTCGTGAACAGACTGTCACAGAAGTCGTGCCGTTTTGAAACTTCCTACTCCACTCATATAGTTGCTGTACTGACAGGCATGCATCACCATACTGGACCTTCATTTGCCAATGATTTTCTATAGGTTTGACCCCTTCACTAATCAATAAACGGATAACAGAATGCTGTTCCTCTTTGGTAAAAAGTGGGACTGTCATATATAAAATGGCGTTATAACGTCAGTGTGTTAGTCGGCACCATGATGTCACATGCTTACCATTCTTGACATCCTAAACAACAATATTGACAAGTTTCAAGACAATGGCATGGTTATTGTAATTTCTATCACACTTTCAGGGTTTTCATTTGATACCCCCTCGTATGAATAAGGTTAAAATCTAGTTATTTTACCAAGAGGAGCAAACTGACCTATGTTATTGCTGAAGGTGAAAATATACTGAAGTAGAGTGACAAGATATCATAATAACAAACAAATCATGTATGCCTAACTAACAGGCATCTTCTCCACATCTTGCAACGAATATAAAGTATTGTGTGCTAACAACCTTCCATGCCATGATGAAAGCAGTCCTGAATCTTCTCTTGCTGACTTCCTCTCTTTCCATAAACGTTCCAGTTGTCACTGGTGTTTGTGATCAGTTTTCTACGTGTCTTAGCCTCTTTCAAACCATTTTAGTTTACCCATTTTGGCTGTCCAATGTATTTGCCTAGAGGAGGGAAATCGTACAACAATGCAGACCAGCCATACCCATCAATCTCTTAGCTAGTTAGTTAGTCTTTCCTCTTGAGCCTAAGGCGGCGCATAGGGCAGAAGTCATGGCTCTCCATGTCCGGCGGTTCGCTGCTACATGTTGTAGATCCTGGATGTTCACTTGGCCATTGAATGAGCCTTCTCTGATGATGGTTCTACGCAGGGTCTCTCTTGGTCTTCCCCGTTTTCTTTTCCCTACTGGTGACCATAAGAGGGCTTGGTTGGGGAGTCTTGTCTTGTCCATTCTGAGTACATGGCCGATGTAGTTCCAATGGCATTTTCTTATAAAATTGGATATAATATCTTGCTTAGTCTCTTGTCTTATTTGATAGAGAGAGGCATAAATAGGTGAGACATATCCTTCAAAATCAATTCATTCTCATTGTATCACTAAATTGATCTTTCTAGCCCAATTCACATCCCTTATATCACTAAACTGATACCTTTCAAGCCCAATTCACACCCCTTATATCACTAAACTGATACCTTTCGAGCCCAATTCACACCTCTTATATCACTAAACTGATACCTTTCAAGCCCAATTTACACCCCTTATATCACTAAACTGATACCTTTCGAGCCCAGTTTATACCCCTAGTATCACTAAACTGATAACTTTTGAGTCCAATTCACACCCCTTATATGACTAAACTAATAACTTTCAAGTCCAATTCACACCCCTTATATGATTAAACTGATAACTTTCAGCTCAATACATACTCCTTATATCACTAAACTGATAACTTCAGCTCAATTTATACTCCTTATATTACTGAAAAGACACAGATTATGGTCATCACTGGGAAGAAGGAAATACCACAATGTGATATACGAGTAATTGGGCATATTCTTAAGCAAGTGAATCGATAGTTATCTCCGCACAGTCATAACATTTGATGGGAGATACTTTGAAGAGATTAGAACAAGAATTGCCACTGCGAAGGTAGCCTTTTGCAAAATGAAAAACATACTGACCAATAAAAAGATATCAATTGAAACGAGAAAAAGAGTGTTGAAATGCTACATAGAACCTGTACTTTTGTATGGATGTGAAACGTGGACAATGAGTAGTCAAGCTGAAAACAGCTGATGGCTGTGGAAATGTGGTTTCTGAGGAAAATGCAAAGAATACCATGGACAGACAGAAAAACCAATGAATAAGTCCCTCAAGAAACAAATAAAGATTGTAAACTGATTAGAGTCATAAGACGTAGACAGTCAAAATAAAAATTTTTGGGCATGTTATGAGAAGAAATAATTTGGAGAACTTGGTGACGACTGGTAAGATCGAAGGGAAGAGACCAAGGGGAAGACCTAGAAGTAAATACCTGGATGGCTTGGCCATGTGGCATGGTCGAGAAGGAACACAGAGCTGATCCACACCTCTGGTGATCAAGTGAGATGGCAGAACATGACCGCCCACGCTTATCGGCATGGCACATGATGGATGGATGGGTGGATGGATATTACTAAACTGTTAACTTTCAGCTCAACTCATAATCACTATACTGATAACTTTCAGCTCAATTCATACTCCTTATATCACTAAACTCACGTTTTAAAGGCAAGTAATTTAGCAGCTAATTTATTCATTAAATGCACTAGCAAATAAAATATCCACAGCAGTGAAAAGTCTAATAGTAATATTATAAAATTATATGAAGTCCTTCCTCTGCATACCAATGAAGTATAAAATTATATTTCTTAGGTTATATAAGCGGGTGCTAACTAATGTAAAATTATAAAAGATTTAATTCCACTAAGAAATATACATCTGTCATTCATAATGAATTAAAAGTAATGGATGTACAAATTAAACCGAAATGTTTGTTACATAAATTGGACTCTTTTTCTTAGTCTTTGCAACATAGGATTAAATGCATATTGACATTAACCTTGCTCTCACTGTCAATATTAAGTTATTTTGCTTTTAATTTATGACCCATAATACAAGGGAAAACATTCAGTAACAAGAATTTTATTATAAAGTGCATGAAAGAGTACGGACAACGGAAAATATTATTTCAGGACACAAACTGGCTCTAAAGCAATACCTCAAAGCTCTTAAGCCAGTGGTTCTCAACCTTTTTTGGCCCGTGCCCCCTTCACCATATTTTCAGAACGTCATTCCCCCCCTCACCCCTTTCATGTTTCCTACCTAAAAATTTGCCCCCCCCCCCCTACCATATTTTCAGAACATCATTCCCCACCCCTTTCGTATTTCCTACGTAAAATTCCCGCCCCGCCCTACACAGTATACGTAATAATGGAAGCTAAATTTAATAGCACATACTAAACGTGATTTGTGGGTCTACTTACTTTATAAAATGAATTTTAGAAGGGTGAGACGTACAGAACCATACAGTATGAAGGGAAAAATAATATCAACTAATCGGTTCTTGTATTAACGCGATCTTGAAATAATCTTAATCCCCCCGGAAACCCTAAAATTCCCCCGAGGGTGGGGGGGGGGGGGGGAATTCCCCACCGGTTGAGAATCACTGTCTTAAGCAATACCTCATATGGCCGCACATACAGTGGATACACTATGTGATCTGAAATTTGAGATATTTAAACAATCAGCATACAGTCCAGACTTAGTGCCATTAGACTTTCACTTGTTTTAGCCCTTGAAAGAACATTTGTAGGGCCAGAGGTTTGCAGATGACAAGGTAATGGAGGCATTGCAAAATTGGTTTAAGGCCACAGAGAAACTGTTCCCTAGAAGACATCAACAAACTAGTGGACAGCTGGACCAAGTGTACAGCCAAGCAGGGGAACTATAATAAGAAATATAACACACACAATTTCTGGTTCTCGCTATTATAAAAAATGTATTCGTAAAACGCCTGTTACTTAATGACTCCCTTCACAAATCACACTGAATTCTTTCATGTTTGATAGATGTAATGTTACACTTTTTATTCATCACAGGAGTACATGTAAATCAATGCATTAGAATTAGAATTAAACTGTCTCTAAAAATGCAATAGATGTTTAGATATTAGTTCTGTCTTTCTATTTCAAAACAATGTTTTCCGTGTGTCAGAAGCTAAATAGTGAAGACAAAATCAATATACTGCACAAATTATTGCCTGGCTTACTTCACTGCATCTCGTCATGTGTATACTATAGAAGAAAGTCCAACACATAATGGAGTAGCGTAATCTTATTCACTATATTACTTCATTATACACTGAATCTTATTTCAGTATTTGTTTTTAAATTTGTGCGTATATTGATTTTGCGTATGCACTGTGTACATTCAAGATTTCAATATATTATGACCCGAGGATCTGGCCGACACTCAAAACTCAGAGGAAAAGCCAGACGGACACATAATCAGACTACTAAGGTATCATTAGTATTGGGACTCTTCACTGGCTGTTGCAGATGAGGATGGAGACCTTGTGGGAATGTCCCAAGTGTTATATCTGTTCTTGACTCAACTCAACATAACAATTTAACAATTGTCTTCATCTGCACATTTTGCATTGTTTCTAACATCTTTGTATTCTATGTTATTAAAATGTATCTCTTTATGAAAACTTGAGACAGACTGTTCTTCTATATGTACCATTTTATGCATCTTCAATTTAACACTTTGTGTGAAGCAAAGATCACAAACATCACATTTGTAAAGTTTTTCTCCTGTATGTATTCTTCTGTGCCTTGTAAGATGGCCACTTCTTGTAAAGTTGAGACCACAAATATCACATTTGTAAGGCTTTTCACCGGTATGTATTCTTCTGTGTTCTTTTAAGCTACCACTTGCTATGAAGCCTACACCACAAATATCACATCTATAAGGTTTTTCTCCTGTATGTATTCTACTGTGCTTCTTCAGGCTGCTGTTTACTGTGAAGAGCATGCCACAAACATCACATTTGTAAGGTTTCTCTCCTGTGTGTGTTCTTTTGTGCTTCTTAAGGCTACTACTTATTGCGAAATCAAGACCACAAATATCACATTTGTAAGGTCTCTCTCCTGTATGTATCCGTTTATGAGCTTTCAGGCTTGAATTCAGAGCAAAGTCGAGACCACAAAAATCACATTTGTAAGGTTTTTCTCCTGTATGTACGCTTTTGTGCCTTTTAAGATGACTATTTCTCGTACAGTTGAGACCACAAATATCACATTTGTACGATTTTTCATCTGTATATGTACTTTTGTGTTCCACTAAGCTACCATTTGCCATGTTCTCAAGACCACAGACATCATATTTGTACGTGTTTTCTCCTGAGGGTACCCTCTTATGAGTCTTTACCCTGGCATTGAGTGCAAAGTCAATACCATAAACATTATATCTATAAGGTTGTTCACTTGTTTGTATTCTTTTCAGTTCCTTTAAGCTATCACTTGTCATGATATCAAGACCGGAAACATCATAGCTGTAAGTTTTTTCTTCTGTGTGTATCCTCTTGTGAGTCTTCAGACTGGCATTCAGTGCGAAGTCAAGACCACAAACATCACATTTGTAAGGTTTTCTCCTTGTGTGAATTCTTTTGTGCTTCTCTAAGCTCCTACATACTCTGAAGCCAATACCACAAACATCACATTTGTAAAGTTCTTCTCCTGTATGTATTCTTTTATGAGTTTTAAGATTGCTACTGGCTGTGAAATCAAGACCACAAACATCACATTTGTAAGGTTTTTCTCCTGTATGTATTCTTACGTGCCTTTTAAGATGACCACTTTCCGTGAAGCAGAGATCGCAAACAAGACATTTGAAGGGCTTTTCTCCTGTATGTATCCTTCTGTGTGCATTAAGAAGACCTTTTTGTGTAAATCTGAGACCACAATCACCACATCTGTAAGGCTTTTCTCCTGTATGTGTTCTTTTATGTTTCTTCAGAGTACCATTTTCAGTGAAGTAATGACCACAAAAATCACATTTGTACGGTTTTTCTCCTGTGTGAATTCTTTTGTGTTTCTTCAAACTGCCATTTTCTGTAAAGTCTTGACCACAAATATCACATCTGAAAAGTTTTTCTCTTGTATGTATCTGTTTGTGTATCTTCAAGCTGATATCATGCGTAAAATTAAGATCACAAATATCACACCTGTAGAATTGTTCTCCTGCATATTTCCTTTTGTTGCCGCTGTTTTTAAAGTTAAGAGGGAAAATATTCCACTTGTAAGATTTCACTCCAGTATGGATCTGTTTATGGCTCTTCAACTGATCACCGTCTGAAAACTCACAGAAACAGACAGTGCACTGATAGACTTCATTAGAAGGTTTGCTGTCTGTATCTGTCAAAGCATGGCAAGCAGATTTATTAGGAGCCATAAATCCATGTTTTACCAGCTTACTCTCATTGCCACAAGGCAAATTCACATGATCATCAAGATGGTTTGTAATTATACCTGGATTCACAATATGACAATTACTGTCATGTACATTCTCTGTTGCTTCTGTTAACATTTGTTTGACCACATCTCCTCTGGATATTTCATTATCCAGAATACACATATTTATATTATTACTGATTGACGTCTCATATTCCATTATGCTATTTGAAAATACATCATGCTTCACAAGATCTGACTGCTGTGTGAGATATACACCATTCCTATCTTTCTGCTCAACATGGCAATCTGAATGATGCCACTTAGTACAGGAACAGTTGTCTGAAATACAGAAATAATAAGTTAATGTACTGCCAGCCTGATGGTCATGCATTTGAATCCTCATCAAGGCAGGAATTGTTTTAACAACAGATTTGGGATTGCAGGACAGCCTAAAATGTTTATCAGGAAATGTTCTGGGAAGTAAAAGTGACTGTCATGACACTGAGCACATCATCTATCAAGTGCCTGCTGGTCTACAAAACATAGGGCTAGTGTCACACACCCAATATTTCTCAAGGTGTGGAAAAGTGTCGTTTATATTTGTTACCGTTATATATTAAATGCGTTGAGTTGAGCTAAGAACTGACATCGCTGCACTCAGAACATTCCCATATGCGCTCCGTTCCCTTGTTCAACAGCCAGTGAAGAGTCACACTACTAATCATTCCTATCACTATCTGATTGAAATCACATCTAATGGTCCACCTACATCACTCCTTTTTTCCATTACATTACATGTATTGTTATTCTATCCCAAAACATGGGTTACAAGTGTCCCACAAAGGATGTGATGTAGTCATTATGTGGGTTGTCAATGTGCCATGAAGGATGCCTAATTTTGTAATAAGGCTCCTTTACTTAATGGGCTCAACATGCATGAACTATCAGTCTCTCATTGTTAGTCCAGACTGGAATATGTTAAGAATGAGATAAGAATCATCTTGATGTGGACAATGGATACACCAGTTGTGCAAATCAGGTCCAGGCTTGAACTTCTGTTAACATCAAGAGATGGACGAACAGCAGTCTGACAGAATGTACAGTCAGGAGGAGAGACAGTGTTGGAGATCCATTGCAGCCAACTGTCATTGTGGAGACAGCGCCTGATTGATTGATTGATCACCATAAACTTTCCACAAGATTCAGGTCAACAAAATGTGATGGCCCTAGCACATCACAAACCCATAATAGGTTCCTGCTTCGGGACTTGTCATTTATTTTTTAAATTATCAACATCATCATCTTCCACTTTTGCCATCTAGCGTTGTGGGGAGTGATAATTGGCGCTCCTGCACCTGATGGGTTGTACTGGATAATGTTATTTCATGTGATTGTACAATTTCTTTGATGTCATCAATCCATTTTCTTCTCGGACGTCCTCTTGCTCTCGTAGCAGATCTTCTTTGATGTAGGGCCAGTGCTGGTAGTTGATGGTGTTGTATTCTAACGAGATGGTCAAACCATTTGATCTTCTGTCTTTTAATATATTTGGCATAAGATGTTGATCCCACTGTCTGTCTGATAACATAATTTCTTATTCGGTCTTGGATAGTTACATTTGCAACTCTTCTCTAGCAGCTCATTTGGCAGGTGTTGATTTTTCATAAGTGTGATTTTCTAAATCACTTTCTTATATTCCTTACTTTACAAGCATGATTAAAATAGTCTCTTCAAATGTGTTGCTGACAGGCATAGGTGATCAGTCTCTCCAGTACTCATTACTTAGAGCTATTTACTCTTATGTTCATTTGTTTCTACCATGACATCAGTATATCTAGTATTTATTCTCTATGTCACTCACTGACATAGAGATGATGCTGCAGTTACGACCCACTCTGAGGAAGAATTGCAATGTCTACTATCTGCATTCTCCAATGCTTGTTCTGAATTTGGTTTAACAATTAGCAAAAAGAAGACACAGATTATGTCACAAGGTGCACATGGGGTACCATCAATCTTTATTGACGACGCCGAACTAGAGATAGTAGACCATTTTACATATCTAGGATCAGTGGTAAATAGCAAATTATCCCTAGATCAGGAAATCAACATCCGGATTGGTAAGGCAGCAACAACAATGAACAGGTTAAGAAAAAGAGTCTGGGAGAACAGGAAGCTTACTGCCAAAACAAAAGTCCTTGTCTATCAAGCCTGTGTCCTTAGTACTCTTCTCTATGGCAGTGAAACCTGGACAACTTACTCACACCAAGAGAACAATTTAAACAGCTTTCATTTGCGGTGTCTGCAAAGAATTCTTGGTATTAAGTGGCAAGATAAAATCACAAATACTGAAGTATTGGAAAGATCAGGTTGTGTGACAGTTTATTCCATGCTCAGTCTTCGTAGACTTAGATGGGTAGGACATCTTAGGAGGATGGATGATGGTAGAATACCAAAGGATATCTTTTTTGGTGAATTACAGATGGGTAAGAGATCTCAGGGTCGGCCTCTACTACGATACAAAGATGTGTGTAAGCGGGACATGATTGATACAGTCATTGATAATGCACATTGGGAGCAAGTCGCCGCTGAACGTGTTGCATGGAGGGCAAATATCAGAAATGGAATAAAGTCAAAGGAGAAAATTATTGCAGAAAAGTCACACACCAAGCGTTTGAGACGTAAGATGGTGCACGATGGTGGAAATGACCACGTGTTCAGATGCACCCACTGTGAACGGACATTTACAGCGCAAATTGGCCTTATCAGTCACACTCGCTACCGCCATAGTTAAAAGTTATTATGCCTTTTTAAATCACAAACTATCGTCTGTCAAGACGGCAAGGTGCCAATGTGTATGTGTGTATGTCACTCACTGTATCTTTACACACAATTTCAGCCATTGTTACAAAGAATTCCAGTTTCTCTTCTTCTGACATGGTTAAAGAATGATGTGATTCTGTTTGATGTGCTACATTTCTTATTTTAATTATTTAGAACATCATGTATTTTTCTGAGTGTTCTTTCAAAATTCTTTCTCTCTGATATTGTTCTAGAGTCACAGCTGATACACACATTATTCTATAAAGGTAGTCTCATAGCAGATACTGCGCTTTAGAGCTGTGAAGTGTTGGCCTTTGCATATTCTAGGCCATTATATATGATGTAGGGTGCCCAGTTCTGTTCCTTAACACCTTTCCTTCTCAGACACTTTCCAGAAAATTAACAAACTGTCTAGTACCCATTTATATGAGACTAGGTCAACCCAGAGCCACTGTAGCCACAAAAGTAGGTACTGCCGTTGGGGTGTGAAATGTTAGACCATCACATATTCTAGGTCGTATAAAGCCGGGAGTGCAGGGAGTGGCCAGCAGGGGCCACGGAAGTGGAAATCCAGCAACTAATTCAGGACAATGCTCACTCGGGTGATGTGATTATCTACACAGATGGTTCGGTGTCAAGAGGTGAGAGAAGTGGCTGGGGGTTCATAGCCAAAGCTAATGGTTGATGTTTGGGGCAGGAGAGCCTGGCATATGATACCACAACATCCAGCTTAAGAATGGAGGTGGAGGCAGTCACTGCGGCTCTCCGCTGGATGGAGAATACGACACACACACACATCGTGATTGTAACTGACTCAGAAAGCATGCTGACGAGGGTGAGGACGGGCAGGCTTCGTGCGGAGTGGCTTGCTTCGCTTTGGAGGTCACGGGTGACAAGCATCACCTGGATCTTTTCTCCGGGGCATGCCGGTGTGCTGGGAAATGAACAGGCGGACAGATTGGCTGGCTCTGCAGAACTTGGTGGAGTATTGATACATGACAAGGCAGATCTGGTTGCGGCCTTGTGGGAGCACGTGCACACCTCGGAGGAACAAATGGATTACCATGGTCTGGCAAGAATGAGACAGCGAGGAGTGACGAGGGGATCTGGCCGACGCTCAACGCTCAGAGGAAAGGCGAGACGGACTTATAATCAGATTACTACTGGTACTATTAGTGTTGGAACTCTTCGCTGGCTAGTGAGGATGGGGACGGAGCACTTATGGGAATGCCCCGAATGCTGTGATGTCGATTCCTAAATCAATCAATCAATCAATCAATCAATCATATTCTAGGTCATGACATACGATATGCGATAACTAGTTCCCTTTCTCATCACCTTTCCTTTCTAGACAATTCCCAGGAAATTAAAAAAATTATTGTCTTGTATCCACATCTTGAACATATGCCTGTGAGACCTGGACACTCACTTATCAAGCTGAACAGCACATAACTGCCTTTGAATATAAATGTTATAGATGAGTTCTAAGAATATCTTGGATAAAGAAAAGAACAAATGCATCCATACTTCAAGAGCTGAATTTTTAAGAAGGTTGGCTATTAAAGACGATAAAACAAAAAAAACTGAAATATTTTGGTAACTTGAAATGTCATGAAAGTTTGGAGAGAACAACAATGGAGGAGTATATGTCTGGGAAGAGAGGAAGAGGAAGGCCAAAGAGAAGATGGGTGAAGGATGTGGTAGATGATCTCCAGATTGGTGTATTGGACGCGGGACATCTTGCTTATGATCAAGAGGTTTTCCGAAAGGTTGTTATGGGAGTGAGGTTCTGCAAAGGACATGCTACTGAATGAATGAATGAATGCACATCTTGAGGCAGAAGTGATCCCAGAGCTGAAGTAGTTGGACAAAATAGTCACACCCACGCTGGGATTGAATATGTGCCACTGTCTTGGCAGGTAAGTGAACTAACTACCATGTCATTATAGCTAATCATGATTAAGTAGGGAAATTAACATCTGCAAATTGTCATGTGACTAGCCACTTATAGCAGCCTTAATGAGTGGTATGCTATAGTATGTCCCGAAAAGAATGCCTTCATTCACGATCAATTATTTTGAAAACTGTCAGTTGCATCGTTATGAAATTTTTCCAGCCGTCTTATATTTACCCCCACCCAAGGAATATGTCTTTGATAGGTCCAAAAACAACTTAAATCATCGAAAGCGGCGACATTTCTTTGATGTTTTGCTGAAAAACTAGTGATTTCTCGCTAACAAATTTATGTTTACAGTAATGAAAGCCCCGCCAATTCAGATGACACACAAGGCGTATCCGGATTCGTATGGGAGTGGGTGCAATGAAAGAAGTAGCTTAAAATTGACAAGGTCGGCTGCATTGCACCGGGTTTTTATCCCATATGGCTCAGTTTCTTTCCGCAGCACGGAAAGCGTCGCACAAAGCGCTAACTCCGTACCTCCAGCGATGACCCTCAGGATTCTAAAAAAAAATGCACTCATGAAATGAAGGACGCGACCCGGAATCGAACATACAACCTTTGGAGCCCGAGTCAGACGGCTTGACCACTTCACCACGGAGAATCCAGAGAGGGGTGCAATGTGTAATATTAGTAAAAACAGAGAATTTACAGAGGCATGGGGTAAATAATTTGTAAATTGACAGGAAAGTAGAAGGAATATATTTCTTACCTTATTTTTCATTTCCTTCTTGTTTCTTCAGCTGCTGGTTAATAATGTGTCCACAAGTATTCGTGTTAGCTTTTTATATTGAGTTTGTGAATGCTTCCAAATAGCTGTGCGTTAATGTGCGGATGGAGTGACCAGAAATGATACTGCAATTTGTCATCATGTTTTCATTTTTAAGGATCTGTTCAGCTGTCTGTGTAGTTTGTTCACACGTACACATGG
Organism: Cepaea hortensis; assembly: GCA_963921405.1. Taxonomy (NCBI): domain Eukaryota; kingdom Metazoa; phylum Mollusca; class Gastropoda; order Stylommatophora; family Helicidae; genus Cepaea; species Cepaea hortensis. Next base: position 93,428,173 of record OY992887.1, read on the forward strand.
GTGACAGACCCGCTTTGAGTCTTCGTGAAAGATTGTCTACTCTGCTGTTTACCGTTCAGAGATGGAACATGATTACCTGTTTTGCACTATGAAAATAGTTGTCAGTTTCTCTGTAGTGGGCTTTCTTCTTAACGACCAAGATGTTGGTCCTCTTTTCATTGAAGTTTATAGATTGATTCGTATGCACGTGTGTTGTCCCCTAATTTGACATGTTTACTCTCACGTTTCTTGTTATGCCACAATATGTCAGTTTCCACCGCAATATTACTCTTCTGTTGGTATTCAATGCGTTTAGTGTGTGTGTGTGTTTTTTTTTGTTTTTTTTTTTCAATACAGTTGTTTGTCACCGCTGAGGGCTTGCGGAATTGAAAATTCATCACTGTGGAATACAAACTCTTGCCATTGACATTATGCTGATGCTGTAATGTTTAGGGCCTGCAATTCTTCTGAATATTTGTAGCAAAATATCCCAGTTGGTGTGCACGTGGATTAAGGTCTGCGATCTGCTCAGACCTTAATCTGTGTCTGACGATTCCAGTAGGTTGATGACTGCTCTCGGTTGCATAAAATTCAATCCATCCTTTCTCCAATAATCCTCTTCCTTTTTCAACACATGGTCCTCACATTTTTCCAGTGCCTTTTATCAATATTTAATAGCGCGGACTGGATTAGTATCCTGACGTCAGAAAATTTGAATATAGTATCATCAGCTGCAACCACACAAATTCTATAGGGTTAAAATGAGAATGGTACGCGGAAGTCTCAAGCACTCATGATGATGCTCTTCTATCAACTTGTCGATTTGATATTTCTTGCTTCTTGGCGTCTGTTTTTAATTTAGTTTAGATTAAATCCCTTAGTTAATAGTATTAGACATCATCCCGTAGAATAAGATTAATGCTATTTAATCATCAGTCCAATGACTGATCAAACCAATTATACATTACAATAGTTAGAATTAGACTTAGTTAGTTTCTGTTGTATTGCCGTAAGCAATACATTAAAACCCGTAAATAACAATGTGATATATGAAACAATGTATCTCGGCTCAATATTGTTTAACACGAGCCATTTTTATGTCTTTAACAAAACATTTTAAAAATTGACAAGGTATGAATGAAGGAATGTGAGATCCGTATACGGACGAATGAGAGAAGTAAAATTATGAGTGTGAACATTGGTGCAATTTTTTTTCGCACACACGTGTTTTTATAACTTGTCCGCGTCTTCTGTGCAAATCATGTGTAGTGTGTGTTTTTGTGTGTGTTATAGCCACTATTGCATTACACAAATGGTTGTTTTCTAGAATCCCAGATCGGCGAAGTACGTCATAAATTAAGCAAATGCATTACTTTGTGACGGACATTAACCTACCTGTGATACTCGAAACATCAATACATCAATTATAGACATATAGTTATGTTTCTAATTGCAACACATATAAACTAAAGTGTTACACGCAAACAATCAGGAATACAAACAGATAATTATACAAACAGCAATTAATTTCAAAGGGACATAACACTGTATCAGGGGACATTACAGATATAGAATAAGTAAAAGGGCAAGTTGTATATTTAGCCGCAAGCGGAAGCGAGATAGGCAAGTATCAGCATACACACAAATAAGAACAGAAGTGAAAGTACATTTCACGGGAGCCATGAATGTTATTCATGTATTGCATCCTTAACTGGAGCAATTTGTATTGGGATATTGGTGAATCAATATTTTGAGGGGCTTAGTTTGTTAACGCGCCCTGGTTCAACACAGCTCCCAAGAGTGTAATGTAATGACTCTTGCTTAGATTGGAGATGTGTTAAGCTGGTCTAAAACCAGTGGCGAGATACAGCAACTTGTGACCAGACTTATTTGAGTCAGAAGTGAACCATATGATATAGCAGTGAATTCCTTGACTAAATTAGATCAGACTAATTTTATATGTTACGATGACATTGCGTCACACCTACTACATTAATCTGGTGACGCAATACGAGGGACGAGGAGAGAATGTCAAGGTGTTGGACCGACTAGTGACAGAAGAGGGGCAAGGACTAATAGCACTTAGAGACAGGACATCTATAAAGGTATAGACAGAATACAGACAGCACCCAAGCTAGGACATAAGGACAGTAATTAGACTAGACTCGGGTGGGGACACTAATGTGTTATAGTTAGAATAACAGAGGGACCGACCCGAGAACAGGGGCGGGTGCATGAGGTCAGGGGAATACCGTGACCATGTAAACTAGAGTAGAACTTAGAGGGGAATGAGAGCTAGGTAACGAGTGCTGCGTGCAAAGAGAAACGCCACGCAGAGTTGCGAAACCCACGAGGGAGTTTGACCACGTAGGGAAGCGACAACCTGAGCGGCGGCAGACAGGGGACAGACCGACCTTCCGACTGGACGTAGTGTTGTTCTGAAGCGAATATCTAGTGTAGTGAATGCATACGATGTTTAGAGAGAGAGTGACCATGTGTGACATTGTGTATTCATATATTGTGTAACAAGTGATAATTTATATTGATGATGTATCAGGCAGATAACGCCTTATGTTGAGTGTCAGGCTTGCTTGAAAATAAACTCCGTATCAGAAATATCGGTACGAGTAAAATTGTACTTAGGATACGGATGATGTGGCCTGAGTGTGAATGAACACAAGACTGACAATAATTTTCCACAAAGTTGTTTTGAATAGCTCTATGTTATTGTTCTTTCTGAACCAAACCCTAAGTTTTCTTACAGCCACTGTTTCTTTGGCATCCAGCATTTTTATAATGCTGGATAATCCTGGATATAAAATCCAAAATTTCTACAATTTTAGAAGTCTCCATGGTGAAGTGGTCAAGCCTTTTGACTCGGGCTCCAAAGGTCGTGGGTTCGATTCCGGGCCACACCCTTTGGTTCACGAGTTACATTTTTCGGAGACCTCTGTGGGTCGTCGCTAGAGCTGCGGAGTTCGTGCTTTATGCAATGCTTTCCGCGCTGTGGAAAGAGACCGAGCTATATGGGATAGAACCCGGTGCCCCCAGGAAGGTTTACCCGGTCAACAAATGCCTGCAGAAGTAGGATGTGTCGGCCTAACGGCGCAAGAACGCAGCTCTGCTGTAAACAGGCACAACGCAATTACGTCCAGAAAAAAAAACCCGGATGAACGCAGAAGAAGAAGAAGAACCCGGTGCAATGAAGTCGACCCTGTCGTATATCAAGCGACTTTTTAAAACATTTTTGTAATAGCTCGCCTTTGTCGAAGCTGTCTACAATAATCTTCTCCCTACCGTTTGGTTATTGCGTGGTGGTTTAATTCCAGATTCTTGCATCAATCGACGAAATGCCCGTTTACTCAAACCCAATGCATGCATTGTTCTTTTTTCGAAATTTGTAATAGTATAAAACAGTTTCCTGCGATCAGCTCCATGACAATAATATGTGTACAACTTCATAGCGATTCTTTGAAGTGTATAATTTCGCATTCAATCCCATTGAAAAATATTCACACATTTCAATGTTAGCGATAAGTGGTAAGATTTTTATTTTTTTAAAAACATATTAATCATGTTTCATGAAATAACCCACATTTTGAGACACCTCTGAATGAACAGTCCTAGTTTAAACAATGCGGGGAGTTAGCATAAGGCCAATCCCGTGAAAAAACGTACAATATTCAACACTGAGTGCTGATTGTCTGGCTATGCTGTAATACATTTAAAATTATGAATTTCATCTCAGACCCATAAATTATATACCGCATATAAACAAACTTTGAAATCTGCTGTAAAATTTTGTTGGGTGGACATAATGATAAGGTTATATACTAAATCTCATAATTTTCCCTCAGTTGGTTACTGAGATATGGATGTTTATATTGGGGCAAAAAAAAAAAAAACAGACTATAATTGTAGTTTGTAGCAAGCCAGAGATAGCATTTTTCAGGTATTTTGCTGTCTAGATAGTCCTGTAGAAACAAAGGGATAAATTAAGCATGCTTACCCTCTTTCCTTCCAAAATACGTATGTTTTCTGGCATTTTTAGTTCGCTTGACTCTTTCTTTTAATCCTTCATTGTGAATATCATTATGGATCACCTAAATCAAACAGAATCACATCACATAGAACCAAGGGATTCTTATTAAAGGCATATCACATAGAACCTGATAATTCTTAACTGACTGAGTGCCTTGGGATGAGACATTGTCTTATTAAAACTTCCCGTAATTGCCATGGGCTTATAAATAAAACTATAGTGAAAATGTCAATACAACAGTTTTCCTTAAACAACCCTCTTCAGTTGTATAAATAATACAACATGTCAGATCCCATATTAACAACTTTTAAGTCATAACCAGCAACCACTAGTAGTAGCAAACACTAGGGGTAGCAAACACTAGTTATAGCAAACACTAGGGGTAGCAAACACTAGGGGTAGCAAACACTAGGGGTAGCAAACACTAGTTATAGCAAACACTAGGGGTAGCAAACACTAGGGGTAGCAAACACTAGTTATAGCAAACAATAGGGATAGCAAACACTAGGGGTAGCAAACACTAGGGGTAGCAAACACTAGTTATAGCAAACACTAGGGGTAGCAAACACTAGGGGTAGCAAACACTAGGGGTAGCAAACACTATGGGTAGCAAACACTAGGGGCAGCAAACACTAGGGGTAGCAAACACTAGTTATAGCAAACACTAGGGGTAGCAAACACTAGGGATAGCAAACACTAGTTATAGCAAACACTAGGGGTAGCAAACACTAGTTATAGCAAACACTAGGGGCAGCAAACACTAGGGATAGCAAACACTAGTTATAGCAAACACTAGGGGTAGCAAACACTAGGGGTAGCAAACACTAGTTAAAGCAAACACTAGGGGTAGCAAACACTAGGGGTAGCAAACACTAGGGGTAGCAAACACTAGGGGTAGCATACACTAGGGGCAGCAAAAACTAGGGGCAGCAAACACTAGGGGTAGCAAACACTAGGGGCAGCAAACACTAGTGGTAGCAAACACTAGGGGCAGCAAACACTAGGGGTAGCAAACACTAGGGGTAGCAAACACTAGGGGTAGCAAACACTAGGGGTAGCAAACACTAGGGGTAGCAAACACTAGGGGTAGCAAACACTAGGGGTAGCAAACACTAGGGGTAGCAAACACTAGGGGTAGCAAACACTAGTTATAGCAAACACTAGGGGTAGCAAACACTAGGGGTAGCAAACACTAGTTATAGCAAACACTAGGGGTAGCAAACACTAGTTATAGCAAACAATAGGGATAGCAAACACCAGGGGCAGCAAACACTAGGGATAGCAAACACTAGGGGTAGCAAACACTAGTTGTAGCAAACACTAGGGGTAGCAAACACTAGGGGTAGCAAACACTAGGGGCAGCAAACACTAGGGGCAGCAAACACTATGGGTAGCAAACACTAGTTGTAGCAAACACTAGGGGCAGCAAACACTAGGGGTAGCAAACACTAGTTGTAGCAAACACTAGGGGTAGCAAACAATAGGGGTAGCAAACACCAAGGGTAGCAAACACTAGTTATAGCAAACACTAGGGGTAGCAAACACTAGGCGTAGCAAACACTAGGGGTAGCAAACACTAGGGGCAGCAAACACTAGGGGCAGCAAACACTAGGGGTAGCAAACACTAGAGGTAGCAAACACTAGTTGTAGCAAACACTAGTTATAGCAAACACTAGGGGCAGCAAATACTAGGGGTAGCAAACACTAGTTATAGCAAACACTAGTTATAGCAAACACTAGGGGTAGCAAACACTAGTTATAGCAAACACTAGGGGCAGCAAACACTAGGGGCAGCAAACACTAGTTATAGCAAACACTAGGGGTAGCAAACACTAGTTGTAGCAAACACTAGTTATAGCAAACACTAGGGGTAGCAAACACTAAGGGTAGCAAACACTAGGGGTAGCAAACACTAGGGGTAGCAAACACTAGGGGTAGCAAACACTAAGGGTAGCAAACACTAAGGGTAGCAAACACTAGTTGTAGCAAACACTAGGGGTAGCAAACACTAGTTGTAGCAAACACTAGGGGTAGCAAACACTAGGGGTAGCAAACACTAGGGGTAGCAAACACTAGGGGTAGCAAACACTAGGGGTAGCAAACACTAAGGGTAGCAAACACTAGGGGTAGCAAACACTAGGGGTAGCAAACACTAGGGGTAGCAAACACTAGGGGCAGCAAACACTAGCGGCAGCAAACACTAGGGGTAGCAAACACTAGGGGTAGCAAACACTAGGGGCAGCAAACACTAGGGGTAGCAAACACTAGTGGTAACAAATACTAGGGGCAGCAAACACTAGGGGTAGCAAACACTAGGGGTAGCAAACACTAGGGGTAGCAAACACTAGGGGCAGCAAACACTAGCAAACACTAGGGGTAGCAAACACTAGGGGTAGCAAACACTAGGGGCAGCAAACACTAGGGGTAGCAAACACTAGGGGTAGCAAACACTAGGGGCAGCAAACACTAGGGGTAGCAAACACTAGGGGTAGCAAACACTAGCAAACACTAGGGGCAGCAAACACTAGGGGTAGCAAACACTAGGGGTAGCAAACACTAGGGGCAGCAAACACTAGGGGCAGCAAACACTAGGGGTAGCAAACACTAGGGGCAGCAAAAACTAGGGGCAGCAAACACTAGGGGTAGCAAACACTAGGGGTAGCAAACACTAGTTATAGCAAACACTAGGGGTAGCAAGCACTAGTTATAGCAAACACTAGGGGTAGCAAACACTAGTTATAGCAAACACTAGGGGTAGCAAACACTAGTTATAGCAAACACTAGGGGTAGCAAACACTAGTTATAGCAAACACTAGGGGTAGCAAACACTAGTTATAGCAAACACTAGGGGTAGCAAACATTAGTTATAGCAAACACTAGGGGTAGCAAACACTAGTTATAGCAAACACTAGGGGCAGCAAACACTAGGGGTAGCAAACACTAGTTATAGCAAACACTAGGGGCAGCAAACACTAGGGGCAGCAAACACTAGGGGCAGCAAACACTAGTTATAGCAAACACTAGGGGCAGCAAACACTAGGGGCAGCAAACTCTAGGGGCAGCAAACACTAGGGGTAGCAAACACTAGTTATAGCAAACACTAGGGGCAGCAAACACTAGGGGTAGCAAACACTAGGGGTAGCAAACACTAGGGGTAGCAAACACTAGGGGCAGCAAACACTAGGGATAGCAAACACGTAGTAGCAAACACTAGGGGTAGCAAACACTAGGGATAGCAGACACTAGGGATAGCAAACACTAGGGGTAGCAAACACTAGGGGCAGCAAACACTAGGGATAGCAAACACGTAGTAGCAAACACTAGGGGCAGCAAACACTAGGGGTAGCAAACTCTAGTTGTAGCAAACACTAGTTGTAGCAAACACTAGGGGTAGCAAACACTAGGGGCAGCAAACACTAGGGGTAGCAAACTCTAGTTGTAGCAAACACTAGTTGTAGCAAACACTAGGGGTAGCAAACACTAGTGGTAGCAAACACGTAGTAGCAAACACTAGGGGTAGCAAACACTAGGGGTAGCAAACACTAGGGGTAGCAAACACGTAGTAGCAAACACTAGGGGTAGCAAACACTAGGGGTAGCAAATACTAGGGGCAGCAAACACATAGTAGCATACACTAGGGGTAGCAAACACTAGGGGTAGCAAACACTAGGGGTAGCAAACACTAGGGGTAGCAAACACGTAGTAGCAAACACTAGGGGTAGCAAACACTAGGGGTAGCAAACACTAGGGGTAGCAAATACTAGGGGCAGCAAACACGTAGTAGCAAACACTAGGGGTAGCAAACACTAGGGATAGCAGACACTAGGGATAGCAAACACTAGGGGTAGCAAACACCAGGGGCAGCAAACACTAGGGATAGCAAACACGTAGTAGCAAACACTAGGGGCAGCAAACACTAGGGGTAGCAAACACTAGGGGTAGCAAACACTAGGGGCAGCAAACACTAGGGGTAGCAAACTCTAGTTGTAGCAAACACTAGTTGTAGCAAACACTAGTTGTAGCAAACACTAGTTGTAGCAAACACTAGGGGTAGCAAACACTAGTGGTAGCAAACACTAGGGGTAGCAAACACTAGGGGCAGCAAACACTAGGGGTAGCAAACACGTAGTAGCAAACACTAGGGGCAGCAAACACTAGGGGTAGCAAACACTAGGGGTAGCAAACACGTAGTAGCAAACACTAGGGGCAGCAAACACTAGGGGTAGCAAACACTAGGGGTAGCAAACACTAGGGGTAGCAAACACTAGGGGTAGCAAATACTAGGGGCAGCAAACACGTAGTAGAAAACACTAGGGGTAGCAAACACTAGGGGTAGCAAACACTAGGGGTAGCAAACACGTAGTAGCAAACACTAGGGGTAGCAAACACTAGGGGTAGCAAATACTAGGGGCAGCAAACACGTAGTAGCAAACACTAGGGGTAGTGAACACTAGGGGTAGCAAACACTAGGGTAGCAAACACTAGGGGTAGCAAACACTAGGGGCAGCAAACACTAGGGGTAGCAAACACTAGGGGTAGCAAACACTAGGGGTAGCAAACACTAGGGGTAGCAAACACTAGGGGTAGCAAACACGTAGTAGCAAACACTAGGGGTAGCAAACACTAGGGGTAGCAAATACTAGGGGCAGCAAACACGTAGTAGCAAACACTAGGGGTAGCAAACACTAGGGGTAGCAAACACTAGGGGTAGCAAACACTAGGGGTAGCAAACACGTAGTAGCAAACACTAGGGGTAGCAAACACTAGGGGTAGCAAATACTAGGGGCAGCAAACACGTAGTAGCAAACACTAGGGGTAGCAAACACTAGGGATAGCAGACACTAGGGATAGCAAACACTAGGGGTAGCAAACACCAGGGGCAGCAAACACTAGGGATAGCAAACACGTAGTAGCAAACACTAGGGGCAGCAAACACTAGTGGTAACAAACACTAGGGGCAACAAACACTAGGGGCAGCAAACACTAGGGGTAGCAAACACTAGGGGTAGCAAACACTAGGGGTAGCAAACACTAGGGGCAGCAAACACTAGCAAACACTAGGGGTAGCAAACACTAGGGGTAGCAAACACTAGGGGCAGCAAACACTAGGGGTAGCAAACACTAGGGGTAGCAAACACTAGGGGCAGCAAACACTAGGGGTAGCAAACACTAGTGGTAGCAAACACTAGGGGTAGCAAACACTAGCAAACACTAGGGGCAGCAAACACTAGGGGTAGCAAACACTAGGGGTAGCAAACACTAGGGGCAGCAAACACTAGGGGCAGCAAACACTAGGGGTAGCAAACACTAGGGGCAGCAAACACTAGGGGCAGCAAACACTAGGGGTAGCAAACACTAGGGGTAGCAAACACTAGTTATAGCAAACACTAGGGGTAGCAAGCACTAGTTATAGCAAACACTAGGGGTAGCAAACACTAGTTATAGCAAACACTAGGGGTAGCAAACACTAGTTATAGCAAACACTAGTTATAGCAAACACTAGGGGTAGCAAACACTAGTTATAGCAAACACTAGGGGTAGCAAACACTAGTTATAGCAAACACTAGGGGTAGCAAACACTAGTTATAGCAAACACTAGGGGCAGCAAACACTAGGGGTAGCAAACACTAGTTATAGCAAACACTAGGGGCAGCAAACACTAGGGGCAGCAAACACTAGGGGCAGCAAACACTAGTTATAGCAAACACTAGGGGCAGCAAACACTAGGGGCAGCAAACTCTAGGGGCAGCAAACACTAGGGGTAGCAAACACTAGTTATAGCAAACACTAGGGGCAGCAAACACTAGGGGTAGCAAACACTAGGGGTAGCAAACACTAGGGGTAGCAAACACTAGGGGCAGCAAACACTAGGGATAGCAAACACGTAGTAGCAAACACTAGGGGTAGCAAACACTAGGGATAGCAGACACTAGGGATAGCAAACACTAGGGGTAGCAAACACTAGGGGCAGCAAACACTAGGGATAGCAAACACGTAGTAGCAAACACTAGGGGCAGCAAACACTAGGGGTAGCAAACTCTAGTTGTAGCAAACACTAGTTGTAGCAAACACTAGGGGTAGCAAACACTAGGGGCAGCAAACACTAGGGGTAGCAAACTCTAGTTGTAGCAAACACTAGTTGTAGCAAACACTAGGGGTAGCAAACACTAGTGGTAGCAAACACGTAGTAGCAAACACTAGGGGTAGCAAACACTAGGGGTAGCAAATACTAGGGGCAGCAAACACGTAGTAGCATACACTAGGGGTAGCAAACACTAGGGGTAGCAAATACTAGGGGCAGCAAACACGTAGTAGCAAACACTAGGGGTAGCAAACACTAGGGATAGCAGACACTAGGGGTAGCAAACACCAGGGGCAGCAAACACTAGGGATAGCAAACACGTAGTAGCAAACACTAGGGGCAGCAAACACTAGGGGTAGCAAACACTAGGGGTAGCAAACACTAGGGGCAGGAAACACTAGGGGTAGCAAACTCTAGTTGTAGCAAACACTAGTTGTAGCAAACACTAGTTGTAGCAAACACTAGTTGTAGCAAACACTAGGGGTAGCAAACACTAGTGGTAGCAAACACTAGGGGTAGCAAACACTAGGGGCAGCAAACACGTAGTAGCAAACACTAGGGGTAGCAAACACTAGGGGTAGCAAACACTAGGGGTAGCAAACACTAGGGGTAGCAAACACGTAGTAGCAAACACTAGGGGCAGCAAACACTAGGGGTAGCAAACACTAGGGGTAGCAAACACTAGGGGTAGCAAACACTAGGGGTAGCAAATACTAGGGGCAGCAAACACGTAGTAGCAAACACTAGGGGTAGCAAACACTAGGGGTAGCAAACACTAGGGGTAGCAAACACTAGGGGTAGCAAACACGTAGTAGCAAACACTAGGGGTAGCAAACACTAGGGGAAGCAAATACTAGGGGCAGCAAACACGTAGTAGCAAACACTAGGGGTAGTGAACACTAGGGGTAGCAAACACTAGGGTAGCAAACACTAGGGGTAGCAAACACTAGGGGCAGCAAACACTAGGGGTAGCAAACACTAGGGGTAGCAAACACTAGGGGTAGCAAACACTAGGGGTAGCAAACACGTAGTAGCAAACACTAGGGGTAGCAAACACTAGGGGTAGCAAATACTAGGGGCAGCAAACACGTAGTAGCAAACACTAGGGGTAGCAAACACTAGGGGTAGCAAACACTAGGGGTAGCAAACACTAGGGGTAGCAAACACGTAGTAGCAAACACTAGGGGTAGCAAACACTAGGGGTAGCAAATACTAGGGGCAGCAAACACGTAGTAGCAAACACTAGGGGTAGCAAACACTAGGGATAGCAGACACTAGGGATAGCAAACACTAGGGGTAGCAAACACCAGGGGCAGCAAACACTAGGGATAGCAAACACGTAGTAGCAAACACTAGGGGCAGCAAACACTAGGGGTAGCAAACACTAGGGGTAGCAAACACTAGGGGCAGCAAACACTAGGGGTAGCAAACTCTAGTTGTAGCAAACACTAGTTGTAGCAAACACTAGTTGTAGCAAACACTAGGGGTAGCAAACACTAGGGGTAGCAAACACTAGGGGTAGCAAACACTAGGGGCAGCAAACACGTAGTAGCAAACACTAGGGGTAGCAAACACTAGGGGTAGCAAACACTAGGGGTAGCAAACACGTAGTAGCAAACACTAGGGGCAGCAAACACTAGGGGTAGCAAACACTAGGGGTAGCAAACACTAGGGGTAGCAAACACTAGGGGTAGCAAACACAAGGGGTAGCAAACACTAGGGGTAGCAAACACGTAGTAGCAAACACTAGGGGTAGCAAACACTAGGGGTAGCAAATACTAGGGGCAGCAAACATGTAGTAGCAAACACTAGGGGTAGTGAACACTAGGGGTAGCAAACACTAGGGTAGCAAACACTAGGGGCAGCAAACACTAGGGGTAGCAAACACTAGGAGTAGCAAACACTAGGGGTAGCAAACACTAGGGGTAGCAAACACTAGGGGTAGCAAATACTAGGGGTAGCAAACACTAGGGGTAGCAAACACTAGGGGTAGCAAACACTAGGGGTAGCAAACACTAGGGTAGCAAACACTAGGGTAGCAAACACTAGGGGCAGCAAACACTAGGGGTAGCAAACACTAGGCGTAGCAAACACTAGGGGCAGCAAACACTAGGGGTAGCAAACACTAGGGGTAGCAAATACTAGGGGTAGCAAACACTAGGGGTAGGAAACACTAGGGGTAGCTAACACTAGGGGTAGCTAACACTAGGGGTAGCAAACACTAGGGTAGCAAACACTAGGGGTAGCAAACACTAGGGGTAGCAAACACTAGTTGTAGCAAACACTAGGGGTAGCAAACACTAGGGGTAGCAAACACTAGTTGTAGCAAACACTAGGGGTAGCAAACACTAGGGGTAGCAAACACTAGTGGTAGCAAACACTAGGGGTAGCAAACACTAGTGGTAGCAAACACTAGGGGTAGCAAACACTAGGGGTAGCAACACTAGTTGTAGCAAACACTAGGGGTAGCAAACACTAGGGGTAGAAAACACTAGGGCTAGCAAACACTAGGGCTAGCAAACACTAGGGGTGGCAAACACTAGGGGTAGCAAACACTAGGGGTAGCAAACACTAGGGGTAGCAAACACTAGGGGCAGCAAACACTAGGGGTAGCAAACACTAGGGGTAGCAAACACTAGGGGCAGCAAACACTAGGGGCAGCAAACACTAGGGGTAGCAAACACTAGGGGTAGCAAACACTAGCAAACACTAGGGGTAGCAAACACTAGGGGTAGCAAACACTAGCAAACACTAGGGGTAGCAAACACTAGGGGTAGCAAACACTAGGGGTAGCAAACACTAGGGGTAGCAAACACTAGGGGTAGCAAACACTAGTTATAGCAAACACTAGGGGTAGCAAACACTAGGGGCAGCAAACACTAGGGGCAGCAAACACTAGGGGTAGCAAACACTAGGGGTAGCAAACACTAGCAAACACTAGGGGTAGCAAACACTAGGGGTAGCAAACACTAGCAAACACTAGGGGTAGCAAACACTAGTTGTAGCAAACACTAGTTGTAGCAAACACTAGTTGTAGCAAACACTAGGGGTAGCAAACACTAGTGGTAGCAAACACTAGGGGTAGCAAACACTAGGGGCAGCAAACACTAGGGGTAGCAAACACGTAGTAGCAAACACTAGGGGCAGCAAACACTAGGGGTAGCAAACACTAGGGGTAGCAAACACGTAGTAGCAAACACTAGGGGCAGCAAACACTAGGGGTAGCAAACACTAGGGGTAGCAAACACTAGGGGTAGCAAACACTAGGGGTAGCAAATACTAGGGGCAGCAAACACGTAGTAGAAAACACTAGGGGTAGCAAACACTAGGGGTAGCAAACACTAGGGGTAGCAAACACGTAGTAGCAAACACTAGGGGTAGCAAACACTAGGGGTAGCAAATACTAGGGGCAGCAAACACGTAGTAGCAAACACTAGGGGTAGTGAACACTAGGGGTAGCAAACACTAGGGTAGCAAACACTAGGGGTAGCAAACACTAGGGGCAGCAAACACTAGGGGTAGCAAACACTAGGGGTAGCAAACACTAGGGGTAGCAAACACTAGGGGTAGCAAACACTAGGGGTAGCAAACACGTAGTAGCAAACACTAGGGGTAGCAAACACTAGGGGTAGCAAATACTAGGGGCAGCAAACACGTAGTAGCAAACACTAGGGGTAGCAAACACTAGGGGTAGCAAACACTAGGGGTAGCAAACACTAGGGGTAGCAAACACGTAGTAGCAAACACTAGGGGTAGCAAACACTAGGGGTAGCAAATACTAGGGGCAGCAAACACGTAGTAGCAAACACTAGGGGTAGCAAACACTAGGGATAGCAGACACTAGGGATAGCAAACACTAGGGGTAGCAAACACCAGGGGCAGCAAACACTAGGGATAGCAAACACGTAGTAGCAAACACTAGGGGCAGCAAAAACTAGTGGTAACAAACACTAGGGGCAGCAAACACTAGGGGTAGCAAACACTAGGGGTAGCAAACACTAGGGGTAGCAAACACTAGGGGCAGCAAACACTAGCAAACACTAGGGGTAGCAAACACTAGGGGTAGCAAACACTAGGGGCAGCAAACACTAGGGGTAGCAAACACTAGGGGTAGCAAACACTAGGGGCAGCAAACACTAGGGGTAGCAAACACTAGTGGTAGCAAACACTAGGGGTAGCAAACACTAGCAAACACTAGGGGCAGCAAACACTAGGGGTAGCAAACACTAGGGGTAGCAAACACTAGGGGCAGCAAACACTAGGGGCAGCAAACACTAGGGGTAGCAAACACTAGGGGCAGCAAACACTAGGGGCAGCAAACACTAGGGGTAGCAAACACTAGGGGTAGCAAACACTAGTTATAGCAAACACTAGGGGTAGCAAGCACTAGTTATAGCAAACACTAGGGGTAGCAAACACTAGTTATAGCAAACACTAGGGGTAGCAAACACTAGTTATAGCAAACACTAGGGGTAGCAAACACTAGTTATAGCAAACACTAGGGGTAGCAAACACTAGTTATAGCAAACACTAGGGGTAGCAAACACTAGTTATAGCAAACACTAGGGGTAGCAAACACTAGTTATAGCAAACACTAGGGGCAGCAAACACTAGGGGTAGCAAACACTAGTTATAGCAAACACTAGGGGCAGCAAACACTAGGGGCAGCAAACACTAGGGGCAGCAAACACTAGTTATAGCAAACACTAGGGGCAGCAAACACTAGGGGCAGCAAGCTCTAGGGGCAGCAAACACTAGGGGTAGCAAACACTAGTTATAGCAAACAATAGGGGCAGCAAACACTAGGGGTAGCAAACACTAGGGGTAGCAAACACTAGGGGTAGCAAACACTAGGGATAGCAAACACGTAGTAGCAAACACTAGGGGTAGCAAACACTAGGGATAGCAGACACTAGGGATAGCAAACACTAGGGGTAGCAAACACTAGGGGCAGCAAACACTAGGGATAGCAAACACGTAGTAGCAAACACTAGGGGCAGCAAACACTAGGGGTAGCAAACTCTAGTTGTAGCAAACACTAGTTGTAGCAAACACTAGGGGTAGCAAACACTAGGGGCAGCAAACACTAGGGGTAGCAAACTCTAGTTGTAGCAAACACTAGTTGTAGCAAACACTAGGGGTAGCAAACACTAGTGGTAGCAAACACGTAGTAGCAAACACTAGGGGTAGCAAACACTAGGGGTAGCAAACACGTAGTAGCAAACACTAGGGGTAGCAAACACTAGGGGTAGCAAATACTAGGGGCAGCAAACACGTAGTAGCATACACTAGGGGTAGCAAACACTAGGGGTAGCAAATACTAGGGGCAGCAAACACGTAGTAGCAAACACTAGGGGTAGCAAACACTAGGGATAGCAGACACTAGGGGTAGCAAACACCAGGGGCAGCAAACACTAGGGATAGCAAACACGTAGTAGCAAACACTAGGGGCAGCAAACACTAGGGGTAGCAAACACTAGGGGTAGCAAACACTAGGGGCAGGAAACACTAGGGGTAGCAAACTCTAGTTGTAGCAAACACTAGTTGTAGCAAACACTAGTTGTAGCAAACACTAGTTGTAGCAAACACTAGGGGTAGCAAACACTAGTGGTAGCAAACACTAGGGGTAGCAAACACTAGGGGCAGCAAACACGTAGTAGCAAACACTAGGGGTAGCAAACACTAGGGGTAGCAAACACTAGGGGTAGCAAACACTAGGGGTAGCAAACACGTAGTAGCAAACACTAGGGGCAGCAAACACTAGGGGTAGCAAACACTAGGGGTAGCAAACACTAGGGGTAGCAAACACTAGGGGTAGCAAATACTAGGGGCAGCAAACACGTAGTAGCAAACACTAGGGGTAGCAAACACAAGGGGTAGCAAACACTAGGGGTAGCAAACACTAGGGGTAGCAAACACGTAGTAGCAAACACTAGGGGTAGCAAACACTAGGGGTAGCAAATACTAGGGGCAGCAAACACGTAGTAGCAAACACTAGGGGTAGTGAACACTAGGGGTAGCAAACACTAGGGTAGCAAACACTAGGGGTAGCAAACACTAGGGGCAGCAAACACTAGGGGTAGCAAACACTAGGGGTAGCAAACACTAGGGGTAGCAAACACTAGGGGTAGCAAACACGTAGTAGCAAACACTAGGGGTAGCAAACACTAGGGGTAGCAAATACTAGGGGCAGCAAACACGTAGTAGCAAACACTAGGGGTAGCAAACACTAGGGGTAGCAAACACTAGGGGTAGCAAACACTAGGGGTAGCAAACACGTAGTAGCAAACACTAGGGGTAGCAAACACTAGGGGTAGCAAATACTAGGGGCAGCAAACACGTAGTAGCAAACACTAGGGGTAGCAAACACTAGGGATAGCAGACACTAGGGATAGCAAACACTAGGGGTAGCAAACACCAGGGGCAGCAAACACTAGGGATAGCAAACACGTAGTAGCAAACACTAGGGGCAGCAAACACTAGGGGTAGCAAACACTAGGGGTAGCAAACACTAGGGGCAGCAAACACTAGGGGTAGCAAACTCTAGTTGTAGCAAACACTAGTTGTAGCAAACACTAGTTGTAGCAAACACTAGGGGTAGCAAACACTAGGGGTAGCAAACACTAGGGGTAGCAAACACTAGGGGCAGCAAACACGTAGTAGCAAACACTAGGGGTAGCAAACACTAGGGGTAGCAAACACTAGGGGTAGCAAACACTAGGGGTAGCAAACACGTAGTAGCAAACACTAGGGGCAGCAAACACTAGGGGTAGCAAACACTAGGGGTAGCAAACACTAGGGGTAGCAAACACTAGGGGTAGCAAACACAAGGGGTAGCAAACACTAGGGGTAGCAAACACGTAGTAGCAAACACTAGGGGTAGCAAACACTAGGGGTAGCAAATACTAGGGGCAGCAAACATGTAGTAGCAAACACTAGGGGTAGTGAACACTAGGGGTAGCAAACACTAGGGTAGCAAACACTAGGGGCAGCAAACACTAGGGGTAGCAAACACTAGGAGTAGCAAACACTAGGAGTAGCAAATACTAGGGGTAGCAAACACTAGGGGTAGCAAACACTAGGGGTAGCAAATACTAGGGGTAGCAAACACTAGGGGTAGCAAACACTAGGGGTAGCAAACACTAGGGGTAGCAAACACTAGGGTAGCAAACACTAGGGTAGCAAACACTAGGGGCAGCAAACACTAGGGGTAGCAAACACTAGGCGTAGCAAACACTAGGGGCAGCAAACACTAGGGGTAGCAAACACTAGGGGTAGCAAATACTAGGGGTAGCAAACACTAGGGGTAGGAAACACTAGGGGTAGCTAACACTAGGGGTAGCTAACACTAGGGGTAGCAAACACTAGGGTAGCAAACACTAGGGGTAGCAAACACTAGGGGTAGCAAACACTAGTTGTAGCAAACACTAGGGGTAGCAAACACTAGTTGTAGCAAACACTAGGGGTAGCAAACACTAGGGGTAGCAAACACTAGTTGTAGCAAACACTAGGGGTAGCAAACACTAGGGGTAGCAAACACTAGTGGTAGCAAACACTAGGGGTAGCAAACACTAGTGGTAGCAAACACTAGGGGTAGCAAACACTAGGGGTAGCAACACTAGTTGTAGCAAACACTAGGGGTAGCAAACACTAGGGGTAGAAAACACTAGGGGTAGCAAACACTAGGGCTAGCAAACACTAGGGCTAGCAAACACTAGGGGTGGCAAACACTAGGGGTAGCAAACACTAGGGGTAGCAAACACTAGGGGTAGCAAACACTAGGGGCAGCAAACACTAGGGGTAGCAAACACTAGGGGTAGCAAACACTAGGGGCAGCAAACACTAGGGGCAGCAAACACTAGGGGTAGCAAACACTAGGGGTAGCAAACACTAGCAAACACTAGGGGTAGCAAACACTAGGGGTAGCAAACACTAGCAAACACTAGGGGTAGCAAACACTAGGGGTAGCAAACACTAGGGGTAGCAAACACTAGGGGTAGCAAACACTAGGGGTAGCAAACACTAGTTATAGCAAACACTAGGGGTAGCAAACACTAGTTATAGCAAACACTAGGGGTAGCAAACACTAGTTATAGCAAACACTAGGGGTAGCAAACACTAGGGGTAGCAAACACTAGGGGCAGCAAACACTAGTTATAGCAAACACTAGGGGTAGCAAACACTAGTTATAGCAAACACTAGTTATAGCAAACACTAGTTATAGCAAACACTAGGGGTAGCAAACACTAGGGGTAGAAAACACTAGGGGTAGCAAACACTAGGGGTAGCAAACACTAGGGGTAGCAAACACTAGGGGCAGCAAACACTAGGGGTAGCAAACACTAGGGCTAGCAAACACTAGGGGTAGCAAACACTAGGGGTAGCAAACACTAGGGGTAGCAAACACTAGTGGTAGCAAACACTAGGAGTAGCAAACACTAGGAGTAGCAAACACTAGTGGTAGCAAACACTAGGGGTAGCAAACACTAGTTGTAGCAAACACTAGGGGTAGCAAACACTAGGGGTAGCAAACACTAGTGGTAGCAAACACTAGGGGTAGCAAACACTAGTGGTAGCAAACACTAGGGGTAGCAAACACTAGGGGTAGCAACACTAGTTGTAGCAAACACTAGGGGTAGCAAACACTAGGGGTAGAAAACACTAGGGGTAGCAAACACTAGGGCTAGCAAACACTAGGGCTAGCAAACACTAGGGGTGGCAAACACTAGGGGTAGCAAACACTAGGGGTAGCAAACACTAGGGGTAGCAAACACTAGGGGCAGCAAACACTAGGGGTAGCAAACACTAGGGGTAGCAAACACTAGGGGCAGCAAACACTAGGGGCAGCAAACACTAGGGGTAGCAAACACTAGGGGTAGCAAACACTAGCAAACACTAGGGGTAGCAAACACTAGGGGTAGCAAACACTAGCAAACACTAGGGGTAGCAAACACTAGGGGTAGCAAACACTAGGGGTAGCAAACACTAGGGGTAGCAAACACTAGGGGTAGCAAACACTAGTTATAGCAAACACTAGGGGTAGCAAACACTAGTTATAGCAAACACTAGGGGTAGCAAACACTAGTTATAGCAAACACTAGGGGTAGCAAACACTAGGGGTAGCAAACACTAGGGGCAGCAAACACTAGTTATAGCAAACACTAGGGGTAGCAAACACTAGTTATAGCAAACACTAGTTATAGCAAACACTAGTTATAGCAAACACTAGGGGTAGCAAACACTAGGGGTAGAAAACACTAGGGGTAGCAAACACTAGGGGTAGCAAACACTAGGGGTAGCAAACACTAGGGGCAGCAAACACTAGGGGTAGCAAACACTAGGGCTAGCAAACACTAGGGGTAGCAAACACTAGGGGTAGCAAACACTAGGGGTAGCAAACACTAGTGGTAGCAAACACTAGGAGTAGCAAACACTAGGAGTAGCAAACACTAGTGGTAGCAAACACTAGGGGTAGCAAACACTAGCAAACACTAGGGGTAGCAAACACTAGGGGTAGCAAACACTAGGGGTAGCAAACACTAGGGGTAGCAAACACTAGTGGTAGCAAACACTAGGGGTAGCAAACACTAGGGGTAGCAAACACTAGGGGTAGCAAACACTAGGGGTAGCAAACACTAGGGGTAGCAAACACTAGGGGCAGCAAACACTAGGGGTAGCAAACACCAGGGGTAGCAAACACTAGGGGTAGCAAACACTAGGGGTAGCAAACACTAGGGGTAGCAAACACTAGGGGCAGCAAACACTAGGGGCAGCAAACACTAGGGGTAGCAAACACTAGGGGCAGCAAACACTAGGGGTAGCAAACACTAGCAAACCTTAGGGGCAGCAAACACTAGGGATAGCAAACACTAGGGGTAGCAACAAGTGTGTTGACTATGCTAAAGTTCAAAACTAGTGAACGCAAATACAATTTTTAAAAACACTTGCAAGGCACATGATGATGGTGACAATGTCTCATAACTGCATTCACTTTTGTGTCTATGGGAACAATGCAGATTAGCTAACATGATCATATCTTTACCCAGGTTAGTTTTGAGTATTATTCTTCTTCTTCTTTCATTCTCTTGAAATAGATTTGTCTATTTCTGCAATTTTGTCTCCTGTATAAACCTTGCTTTCTTTTTTTAGTTCACTTAGTGGTCTATGAAATGTTTAGCCAGAATGAGTCGTGAGTATTTTTCCATGCATTTTTTCTATAGGGTGTCTTACATGCAGTCTACTACAACAAATACTGCCAAAATCAAAGACTCCCCATACTGTTGACATAGTCTATGCATGTCCTTCTAGCAGACACACAAATATAAGCATCTCTCTCTATATTTCTCTCACATCACAAAGATCTAGTATTACTCATCTGTACCTGTGGAGCACCTTTAGGCAGGCCATATTCAAGACTGTCATACTCCAATTTCACATTAAATTCATCAGAGCCTGGACAAGACACAGAAAAATAAAATCATTCTAAGCTGAAAGTTGTACCGAAATAAGCTACACTAGTATTATACAAACGGTATTTGGTAAATCAAATTATCAGGAAGAATTCATGGGAATGTCGATATACGAAGCCCATAACCGGGCACTCTCACGAAGTTTATACTTCACCTCGACACTGCAAGGTACAAGAGGAACATGATGAGATGAGATGAGAATTATCAGGAAATTACCAGGGAAAGGGGGCTGCGTGGTCTCGAGGTATGGTGTCCGCCTCGAGTGCTGAAGGTCCCAGGTTCAAGCCTCGGTGAGGACCGGGATTTTTTCAAGTGGACTTCTAGTAATAAAATTTCCCCTGGTCTCTGGGTAGTGAGATCGCACGCCCGTGTGTATTGTTGCGCACGTAAAAAAAATTCCTTGGCAGTTGGAAATCGAAAAAGAGTAGCCTAACAGCGCTGCCAGGGCAAAATTTCAAGTTAAAAATCTACCCAAAGTATTTCAGGATCCTCACTGGTGCTACGGAGCTCGTGCACTGAGCCGAGTTTCTCCAGACTCAGGTTTGAGTTAGGAGAAGAACGGAGCACTTATGGGTTGCATCCGTGTGCCGTGATGTTGATCCATCGACTAAACTAAACCAGGGAATTTAATGTTTCATTTGTATATAGTTTTGAATATTATTCGTTTTCAGAATGCATCAACTATTTTTAATCGTGGAAGTGAATTAGTAAACATCTGTAATAAAACAAAAAAAATAGTTTCTCAGAACAATTGTCTGAAAAATTAATGCCAAATATTGAGCAGGCTTAAAAGTAACTCACAAAGATTCTCATCTGGAAAAGAACAGGAAACAGTGATGTTTGGTCCATCAGCTGTCTTTTGAATAACGTGATCCTCTGTATCCAATCTGCTGCTTACACCACACCACTACAAAAAAGTAAAAGTCAATTCTAATAACATTTAACATAGAGTGCAAAAAAATAACTGCTGTTACTACTCATTATAGAAAAGTGAATTAACAACATTACAACATATTTAATTATGTTTGTATATGTTATGTATAGGTTATGTTTGTAAGTGTTATGTTATTGGCAAAATCCCATTGATTTGAGCTGTTTATTCGAAACTTATTTAATGGTAATAGATAAACTCTATTATATTATATTTATATTTCCATATAAACCATTTACACACCTTTAGCTTCACATGTTCTTATTTGACATCTTTCACACCTGAACCTTTGTGCAGCCTTCCTAGAAAATGAGCATGTGCAATGGCCTAACAGCATTTGATGCCAATACTGTTTCTTTTTCACATTTTAATTTTTAATAAAATTTTCTAATTTCATGTTTTTCTTTAGA
The DNA here is from genome assembly GCA_963921405.1 of Cepaea hortensis. Taxonomy (NCBI): domain Eukaryota; kingdom Metazoa; phylum Mollusca; class Gastropoda; order Stylommatophora; family Helicidae; genus Cepaea; species Cepaea hortensis. The sequence continues at coordinate 93,450,086 of OY992887.1, forward strand.
TCTGTTAGTGTTGTTTCTGATGTAGATCACTAAGATCAAAACGTTGATCCATTGTGTTTAACTTATTTTTACTTTCTTTTTACATTATTATTATTGTCATTATTATTTTTACACTGTGATTTCCATTGGCCGGATTTGTGCTCATTGAAAGGAGAATGTACACTGTATCTGTACTTATAATCTCTTACTTTTTCCAAGGAGTCACATATACCTGTTTTCACTTTGTAATATTTAATGGTAAGTCAATAACTAATTATTAATGAGCTACCTTCACCTGACTGTTATTGCAAGTTTTCACACTATCACTCCCATTTACACTTGCCTCAACATCTTGTTCCTGCTTGATTTCCATCTCAAGAGGTGGATGGGTATCCTTCAGTCTGATGTCAGCACTACGTCACCACAGGTAATGCTGAAATGGCACCAGATGTTTTCTGTTGTAAACAAATGCAGTAATTACAGAATTGTATTTGTTTCACCTTAGTTTTCAGCCTGTCACTGATTCATTGACACATGGTAGAAATGTTTACATTTATCATTCACTCATAAATATATGGAAAATACGTTTACACCTATCATAAATTTCTTTCTTTCCTTTTGAATAGTCTGATTGACTTTTTTCTAATTTGGTCTTCTATTTGTTCTACTGCATAGGAAATTATTGACATACACAATAATTCCTTATGAATGTTGGGATTATGACAGCTAACTGTTATTTTCTTGTTCCTAGGACAATCTAAAGAAACTACACATTTTAAAATGTTACCTATCATTGTTCTCTGTAAGTAAAGCTGAAAGATACTTTACAAAGCTGTTTCCTTATATTCAAGGCCTTATATATACAAGTTAGATAACTTTCATAGACTGGAAGACCAATGAAGAATGACTTGCACAATGAATTGGATTAAAGTGGAGAAGAGATGCACAATTCACCTGAGTCCATCTGAATCCAGTGGCAAGACAAGTCAAGACGACTGGAGACGAATACAGGTGCAGTGGATGACCAAGGCTCTCTATGTGCCTAGCTGTGCTCACTATGTTCCACAACACTTTGCAGGTAAACACCGTCTTGCCCGTTGAATCATCAATGATTGCTTTTGTGCATTCTGCCGAATATGCATGACTCAGTAACTTTTCCCTGGTTGTTCCCTTCATGCCAAGTTATGACCAGAAGTAGAAAAAGCAAAACATCATTCAGGAGCTAGCATATGGTTCAGAAATTATGATCTAAGAAATTGAGTGAAAATTCAGATCATCACGGCTTGGAGAGAATAGTGCTGCAGGGAGTGACCAGAGAATCTGGCTGACACTCAAAACTCAGAGGAAAGGCCAAATGGACACATAATCAGACCGCAATAGGTACAGTTAGTATTTGGGTGCTTCGCTAACTGTTGCAGTTGAAGACTGAGCATGTTTGGAAATGTCCAGAGTGCTGTGACATTGGTTCTTGACTCAGTTCAACTCACAAGATACAAATCTTTAGGTAGCATTGTGAACTGGAATTTTCTACCTCTGGTTACAACTTGTATGTAATATCTTTTATTTCTCATACTTATTGTGTTGGAAAACAAATTAATAGTTTATGAACACTTAAAGAGATAGGGAAAAGTCTTGCACCAAACATGTGGAAATCCTCACATCCTTTGAAAAGTAATGGTTTAGGTCATTATGTGTGAAATCATTACAAGTGTGTTCAAATTGTGATTATTTTGGATGTAATAGTGTTGTGCCTGTTTACATCAGAACATTGGCATGCGCAGATATCATTGCCTACGGACAAGGTAAAAACAGGGATGAAATCATAGCAGCAGTGCAGGATGTACATGACAGACTTGGTGAATGGTGAAAGGAAACAAGGGCACAGATAGCGGTGGGAACGATTAGTAGTATGACTCTTCGCTGGCTGTTGAACGAGGGGACGGAGCAAGTATGGGAATGTCTGAGTGTAGTGATGTTGGTTCTCAACTCAACTCAAACAAGGGCACATGAGAACCCGCCTAAGGTTTTCTTGACATGGTTGTTTTGGTAGTATTTCTACCTTTCTGTCAAAGTGGTCTCAGCATTAGTTACCTGAAATGTTGCACAAAAGTTCTTAGAACATTGAAAACCACACCCAAAAACAGACATTCCACAAGATCTGAACATTAAAGAAAACTAGCTCATAAAAAGAATCGTAAACTTAAAATACTTTGACCATATTAAACATGACAAAGGGTTGAAAGAACACGGATGGAAGGCGTGGATTCTGAAAGCAGAGGCAGGGATCCATCAATTGTGATAAGGACCTAGCAGACAATTTGGAAAAGGCGATGCATGAGGCACGACAATTGGCAAAAGATCCAGAGACTTTGGGGTGGGGGAGGGGGAGAAGCTGCAACGTTCTGCACAAGAACCTGGTATAGTAGTAGGCATGATGTAGATCAGTAAGACTACATCGGATAGATATACTATTAAGAATAGATTTCATATTTGAATTATTTGCAAGCCATTTAAGGCCTCAGCAAAGGATCTGCTGTGCAAAACTCACGTCAACACCATCAAACTTACTTTACAGGTTAACACTTTTTTGCAGCCTTCTGTAGGACTGTAGGAGGGTTCACACACAGTCACAGCCACTCACTCAATCAACCTTACTGAAGTGCTATCTAATTGTGTGTATCATCCTTTGAATACTTTGATGAGTGACTTATGTTACCATGCATCGATTAGTACTCACTACTATACTAATAATAATATTATTACTAAGTACTAAGTTCACAGCAGTGTCTACTCTCATTCATTTTTAAGTTTTTAGATGAGAAATTTTAATTTGCTTTTTAAATAAGGTAACTGGTAAGGATCACTGTTTTATTTACCAACGCTCCATTTATAAAGCAGTTTTCATTACTGAAATATTTGTTTTGAAACCTTACTTGCGAATTTATTTGTCACAAGATTATTCTGCAAAAAAGAGCGAATGCATGACGTCTATAAAAAAAAATATAACTAAATCCAGAAATCTCACAAATTTCCAGCTTCCAGTGACTCACTGAGCGGTCTGCTCGGCGATTGCCAGGTAAGCAGGGTTGCCACTTTTTTTTTACCAAAAGTATCTAGAAATGGCCCAAACACCATCCATAAATATCTAGATTTCGTTGGAAGTATCTAGGAAAGATATCCAGATTGAGAAAGTAAGAAATTACATATGTATTGATGTGACTGCCGCTCTCCCTGGCGAAAAGTTAACGGCTGTCGCCGTTATCCCGTATATTCTCGTGAGTAACGCAGCTGCGCCCGAACCGACAGCGGTTCGAGCCGCGCTGGTAACTTACAGGGGTATGTGAGCCGGTCGCTCAGAAAGCAATGGCAAACTACTGAGCGTAATCTTGCCTTGTACATCAACAGCAGCTGAAAAATTCTGATGTTTACTGCACCATCCTGTAAGGGATATGCAACATTAAAAAGAAAATTGATTTGACTTACCTATAGAATCATGTCCTCATCTTCACTGATGCGTTAGTTTAGTTTAGTTAGTTAGTTAGTTAGTTGGTTGGTTGGTTGGTTGGTTGGCTGGCTGGTTGGTTGGTTGGTTGGTTGGTTGGTTGGTTGGTTGGTTGGTTGGTTGGTTGGTTGGTTGGTTGGTTGGTTGGTTGGTTGGTTGGTTGGTTGGTTGGTTAGCTAGCTAGCTTGCTTGCTTGCTTGCTAGCTAGCTAGCTAGCTTGCTTGCTTGCTTGCTTTCGCTAGCTAGCTTGCTTGCTTGCTTGCTTGCTTGTTTGTTTGTTTGTTTGTTTGTTAGTTAGTTAGTTAGTTAGTTAGGCAGGCAGGCAGGCAGGCAGGCAGGCAGGCAGGCAGGCAGGCAGGCAGTTAGTTAGTTAGTTAGTTAGTTAGTTAGTTAGTTAGTTAAGTTAAGTTCCAACTTCACAGCAACGGGTCGTTCCCATTATGCTCCGTTCCTGTGCCAGTGAATATCACACAAAACGCTCCCCACTGCCCAATGTGAAAAGTGGAAAAGACAGGAGTCTTGACAAACAACAGCCCGCACAGATACACTGTGCATAATAACGCCGCCAGAATGTCAACACACCAGTCCCCCACGTAACACCCAATTCATCTCTGATGGAATCGGCAGTCATTTTCCTATCTGGATATTTCCTAGATGTTCACCCACACAGTCCACGAAAATACAGTTCATCACCGATGGCAGTGGCAGTCAACCAAAAGCCCAGCAGCCACGCATTTCTGCATAAGGCAAAAACGGGCAACTCTGGGACATAGCCACCTGCCATCGCTCCGAACATGCAGTCACGTTCCAAAAAACAAAAACTTCGGCAGATTCAAAAGCACTTCACACGAAACTCACAGCTCACAGTGTCGCGCCACGCACTCACTCAGTAGCAGGGCGACGGAACCATCAAGCCTCCTTAGTCGCCTCTTACGACATGCGTGGTAGGCTACAGTGTTGCTATTCTTTGCTTCCCTTATGGGCCCCGGCAACACACGGGAGATAAACGCCATAGTTGATACCAACCATTACCGATGCATTAACGGTTCCAATTGCAGCCAAATTCTTCAAGTTTAAATGTTTACTGACCAAAAAGTTTCTTCGGTGCTTTCTGCATTACACTCTTCCAAGTGAACTAGTCCAAGAAATGTAGAAACTACTTTGTCTTTACTGTTGCTATAAATACTATAATATATAACACATACACTAAGCACTTTCGAGAACCGAAATGTCTTTCGTTTCGTCTAAGAATAAACTATTTTTATTTGTAGAAATATCACTGATAAAATCTTCTTCAAAGTGAGAAAACAAAGTACTTCTGATCATATCTGTACACTTGCTTCGATGCATTTTCACGTCCTTTAGCACTTTACTGTCGGAAATGGTGTTTTTAAACAAATCAATCAAAAGATCACAGTTCACGATTGCACAATGACAACTTAATTAAAAACATTGCTACAGATCCTTCAACTTTTGATGATTCATTATTCTGCGTTGTTCTGAAAACAGATGTCAACGGTGGCATATCCCCAAATGGCACTGAATTTTTGTTTTTAGTCTCTGCATGTTTCTTCAAGTCTTGTATTTTCGCTTTCATTTCGCACTTGTAGTACTTATAACCAGCCTTAGTCGCATCTCCATGAATTGACATCACCCAATCTTAAATTATGTCATCCTGCAGCCACTCTTTCCGAAATGTTTGTTCATATTGCTTTACTTTTGGCATATTGAAAGATTTGTTCGAAGTGGGAAACACATATAAAGGTGGGCAATTATTTTTTAAAAATCACATGAAAAAGAATCAAAAAGTCGGCATCACAGCAATAATTCCGTAGCATTTGACAATTGTTCATGTTTAATGCGTTATTAATTTCTCTAGATGTTAATACTGATTTCATGCTATTGAAAGCATTTTTGGCCATTCCTATGCTCTTTTTGATTTCTATTTAACTTCTGCCATCATTTGTTATTATATGTTCAAGATAGGAGAAACGTGTTACTTGTTCTAGAATCTGCCCGTGTACCGTGATATTCATTGATGACCTTTCCTTTTCACTGCTAATTATCATAGTTTTTGTTTTTTTGGATGTTAATCTCTAAGCCACATTCTGCACTGTGCTTGTTTACTTGTTCCACTAGGTCTTGTAACTGTTCCTCACTTTCTGCAAGTAACACGGTATCGTCAGCATGAGCATGCCTACGATTGTTTACATTCAAGGAATACAAACTGGCATATGTTGGGGGGGGGGGGGGGGGGGGGGCAGTGCATGTATTAATTACAGATACACACATATAATAAAACACAGTAATATAGTAAAGAAGGCAAGCAAGTGCCATTGTGTAATGTATTTATTGATATAAAGAATCATATAATTGAATGTGTTATCGATCACTTCCGATTGAGTGTGTGGTGGACTGCAATAGTCATAGTGTGTTTTTTTTTTTTTTTTGCCTGAATATAAAATTCAATATCTCAGTAACCAACTGAGGGGAAATGATGAGACTTAGCATATAACCTTATCATTATGTCCACCCAACAAAACATTTTTTGTTCTGGAGATTGTACAGTAGATTTCAATGTTTGTTTATATGCGGTATATAATTTACGGCTCAGGGATTAATACCATCATTTTAAGAGTATTACAGCTTCAGCAAGACACATTCGCACTATTTTTGAAATTGTCTTGCAGTTTTCGTTTTGGCATAGACTGAGCGCATTTATATGGGATAGTTCAGAGGTGTCGTCAAACTATGGGTTATTTCATGAAACGTGATTATATAAATAAATCTTACCATTAATAGCTAATATTTGAATGTGTTAATATTGTTCAATGGGATTAAAAGTAAAATTGTGTACACTTCAAAACATCGCTATGAAGTTGTACACATATTTTTGTCAAGAACCTTTAAAAAAAAAAGTCGCTTAAAAGTCGACAGGGTCGACTTCATTGCATCGGGTTTTATCCCATATGGCTCGGTCTCTTTTCCGCAGCACGGAAAGCGTCGCACAAAGCACGAACTCCGTAGCTTTTAGCGACGACCCACAGGAGTCTCCGAAACATTTAACTCGTAAACCGAAGGTCGCAGCCCGGAATCGAACCCACAACCTTCGGAGCACGAGTCAAACGGCTTGATCACTTCGAGCTGATCGCAGGAAACTGTTTCATACTGTTACAAATCCCGAAAAAAGAACAGTCCATGCATTGGGTTTGACTAAACGGTAGTTTCGTCGATGGGTGCAAGAATCTGGAATGAAATCAACATGCAATAAGAAAACGGTAGGTAGAAAGGCAATTGTAGACAGCTTTGACAAGGATGTTATCAGGCGAGTTATTAAAAAGATGATGGATGCCAAAAAAAAAAAAAACAGTGAAAAAAACTGAGGGTTTTGTTGAGAAAGAACAATAACATAGAGCTATCCAAAACAACTTTGTGGAAAATTATAAGGACATTATCTTCACTTTTTGAACGTACAAGGGCAGTAGAAATATTCTTTGCAAGCAACCGCATTTAGGAGCCTTGAGAAGCAGATACCTACGTGAAATAAGGGAAATGCGCAAAGAAAATTATGACATAGTGTATTTGGATGAGACGAGGATTAATGCGCACCACACAAGTTAAAAGGAATGGCAATAAATGAATAGAAAGATAAAGCGTTATGTGCCCAGTAGTAAAGGACAGCGTTTGGTCATAGCCTATGCTGGTAGTACTCATAATGGCTTACTATAGAATGCTGGGCTCGTCTTCGTATCAAAGCATACAGACAATAAGGATTATCATGATGAGATGAATGGTAATGTATTTAGAGATTGGCTCGAGAATACAGTACTTCCATCCCTTGATAGACCGTGACATAAGCCTGGGTCATTGACATTGAGGTGAGTGACCGGGCATGAGGAAGAATGGAGATGAGAGTGGGAGACAGTAAAGTGACTGACCTGGCTATGAGAAAACAGCCAGTCCTGAGAAATAAAATAGTGAGGGTAGAGGAAAAACCCCTAGGGCGGATGGGGCGAAAGACAATTGTGTGTTGTGTGAAGTCAGGAGACTGGAAGGTCAGTGAGAGAAGAGACCGACTGCGGGGCAGGTCGTTTCAAGGGAGTTGAGTTTGAGATACCGAAGGAGTCGGTAGTCCACGGACAACGGTGTTGTGTGTTTCTCCGAGTTGTGAAGACAGACCTGAACCAGAGTGGGTTCTATAGGGAGTGAGGGCCTAAACCCAGAGTGGGTTGCATAGTTGAGCAGTGGCTCCGACCCAATGTGTGGGTTGTATTGTAGGAGATCCAGCCGTGGATAGTAGTTGGACTAAATGTCTTGTGAATTCGATATGAAGCAGGCTTGAGAAGGCATTGATGTGTGCTGGTTAAATTGTGAGGAGGATATTTATATTCTATGGATTACATTATTTTCTGGATGTATAAACATGTTCCGTCTGTCCGTCTTATTTCTGTAATAAAGGATTATGTGCGCCAACGGAATCTTGTTTAGTGACTGGTGAACATGCACTTCGGGGGTGAGTTATATTGCAAGACAGTAAGATATCTCCATTGACACACCATGAGTATCGTTACCTAGACAACGACCATCACACGACAATATCATGAACCTATCATCGTAAGAACTTCGTGATATTATCATCAAGAACGACGTGTGACAATCTGGGGTCTCCTCCGGTCAAGGACGACGGGGATATATTGATCATCTGGGAGCTCGTCGCTTAGTAAGGAGTATCTGGAAGGCTACGTACGGTCAAGAGCATTATAGACATTGTTGTCATTCTGAGATATCTGTGGGCTCTTCGCTGAGAGAGGAGTTAATATCGGTGACTTCGTTCCATCAATTTAGACAGTACTGCATCAAGAGATTAACAAACACTCTTTTTGTGTGTGTAAGGCGCCACATCGAAGAAAAACTGTCAGCGCGCGGGGAAAATGCGCGGAGGAGGTCACAGGCGAGCAGTCACTTCACGTCAGGTTCACTACAGGTAAATTAACGACGGTCAGCACACGTAAACAGACGAGGCAGGGCGCCAGGAGAATTAACGCAGCACAAATCGACCGTGAGAGTCGATTGCAGTAGCAGGGGTGTTTGGTCACGGACAGCACAGAGGAAATGTCGCGTGGACAGTGAGGGGTTTGCAACAAGTGCGGTCAGTCCTAGTGTGTGTGTTTGACAGGACAGGATTGAATCAAAGATATTGACAGGTGTGTGTGTGCGAGATAAGCGCACTGTGTGTTCGCAGGTCGACAATTTAAGATTGATCGACGCAGAAAATAGGACGGGTGGAGACACCAGCGTCCAGGTACGGGGGAGAGTTTCTTTAACCCGACCACAGCCGTGTCGGGGCTGAGAAGGTTGTGTGGAAACTGTTTGTACGTACTAATTTTTCACTGAGAGTGATAAAGAGAAATTGAGGTGACATTGTGAGTTGGGGGTGGAAGGAGGAAAGGTACTCAGGAAAGTTTCTACGGCCTAGTGTGGTCAAGATGACTCATTGTGAATGAACAAAACAAGGTTGTTTTGAAAGAAAGCCGGATTTTATGTTTCGCCTTTGTTGAACTGTTCTACTATTGTCATCATTATTCTGTTATGAGCAAACAGTTTTAACGTATCATCATCGCAACCATGGTTGTATTTCTGTGCCAATAGGGACTTATATACCCAAATTTAAAGCGCTGAACAGTGGCTGCCATTCTCCTTTTCTTTTTGGTGAATCTTGTCGGGTAACGGAAATACATAACATTTATGATACAGCAAAGCACCTTCTCCGCAACGAAAGTAACAACAGATCGAAAGAACACTTTGGATTATTACTGTGGTGCCACCACATACAGAGAAAGTACAATAACGTTACGGACTGTGTCGAGACAGAACAGTTTGGATATCACTATCATCTTCAACTTTTGTCGACAGTTGGAACTTGTGATCACCACGTGAATTCAGTAACCACTCAACAAAACAAGAAGTCGGTTTGAAATCTAGCGTCGTAGACATTTCCAGCGGATTGCGAATAACTATTAACACGAACAAAATAAGAACTTTTGGCGACGGATTAATAGGCACATATTTGTCGGCCAACCAGTTACACATTATTTTTTTTGCTCCCATCGTCATATTTATTGTTGTCGGGTGTTACGCAATTATTTGTATGTGGTCCAGTGTTTGTCAAGAGTAGGGGAATTTTGTGTTGTTTCTCGAAGGCAGGGAGACAGGGCGAAAAGTTAGTTTCTGAGGTGCACCATATATAATGTCTGGGAAGAAAATCGAAAGGTCGGTTTATTTGGTTCTGCAGGGACGGTCCTGAATTATATAACGTGCCAGTTTGTGTTGGACGTCAGATTTCTGTATATGTTTATGCTATAATTTTGTTTTCTCTTCTCTTTCTTCTTTTCTTTATATTTACATATAATATTTGTTGTGGTCGGATATATGGTATTATTGTGATCTTTTGTCCTTTTCTGCTGTCTAGGGGTCTTTGTCAGTTTATATTTATATATTGCGCACACTGTGGGTGTCCCTACATAAGCTTGTGGTTGTTACTGTGGTTTATTTCTTTGTGATCACCGTCTCCGTGTACTTGGCTTGTGAGTCTAACGTTTTTATAGAAAACACTTAGTGTTATCATTCATTCGTTTTGTATATGTATTTATATGTTTGTTTAACAATATTTCCAGAATTGTTCTACAGTTATTTGATATATATATATATATATATATATATATATATATATATATATATATATATATATATATATATATATACGAGGGAGTATAGTTAATATTCCCCCCTCACTACCTAGTGCTTATAGAGTGACTGGGTGAGTACAGAGTGATATTTTAGCACTACGAAGTTACGTGCACAAGGAGTGGTAGTGTACGTATTGAAGGCACACAAAGGACTAGTAGCAGAGTCTTTACATTTATAGTTGGCTGACAGACAGCAACGTGTCCGCAAGTACAAGATGCCTACTTTAATGGACTATATTGAAGCAGGTGATCGAATAGGCCTGAAAGGTAAAGAGTTACAGGAGTATGCCGAAGCAAAAGAACAAAAACAGACGGAAAGAGAGGAGAGGCATAATGAACGCGAGGCAAAACGTCTACAGGAAGAGAAAGAGACGCAAGTAAAACTAGCTGAAATGGAAAACAAGCGTCTACAGGAAGAGAAAGAGACACAAATGAAAATGGAAATTGAGAAAGAGAAGATTAAGATGGAAGCTAAAATTGCACTTCGAAAATTAGAACTATCTTCGAAAGGTCAAAGTGAGGAAAACAGAAGACCTTCCCATCCCTCACAGCGACTAAGACTGCCATATTTTACGGACCGAGACAACATTGAATCTTATTTGGATAGATTTCAAGCAAGTGCGAAAACTTTAGGCATCCCAGAAAACGAGTATGCGATGCGACTTGGCGAGTTTCTTGCGGGCAAGGCACTAGACACCATGTTCAATTTACCTGTAGAAGAAAGAAACAACTACACTATCTTACGTCAACGTTTGCTGACAAAGTTCCAACTCACTGAGCATGGATATAGGACAAAGTTTAGACAGTTAGTGCCAGAGACAAATCAAGATTTCACAGACTTTGTTAACACAGTAAAGAACACATTTAACAAATGGATGGAGCTCGCAGAAGTAGGGAAAGATTTTAATAAATTAGTAGATCTAATGTTAAGAGACAAGGTAGTATCTGCATGCAATTCTAACTTAGTAGCGTTCTTTGAGGAACGTAAGCCAAAGGACATAGACACAATGTCTCAGTTAGGGCAAAACTATATGACTGCACATCCTAACAGTTCTATTGGGAAACTAATTAGTGAGGAAATAGTCTGTGCAGCGTACACTAAACAAGACCAGAATCCAGTCATCAGACCAAGGGCGATAAGTGTGGATTCAGCACAGAAAGGTTAGCAGCAAGAACTTCAAGATAATGGTTTCCGAGGAAACAATGTTGGTAGAGTAGGACGGTACCCATATAGAAGAGGGAACTTCCAGAGACGTCCAAATTATGCCGGATGTTGGAATTGTGGGAGCTGGAGACACAAGGCAGTGGAGTGTGACGTGCAGCCAGCCAGTGAGCCAATAAGTAACGCAAGGAAGGAGATCACTTGTTTCAAATGTGGAAGGAAGGGGCATTTCAGCCATCAATGTAGGATGAGAGAAACAGAGCACTCAAATGCAGCGCAAGTAATTGAGACGCTGAACAATGAAGATTGTAGTGGGTGCAAACCTCTTTTTGAAAAAGACAGTCAGCCAGTCCTAATATGTGGTCATACAGTGAAAGCAGGATCAGCAGTACATGAAGGAGGAAGTCTGAAGATGCATCATGGATTTGTGAATGATACACCAGCGTTAACAATTAGGGATTCCGGATGTACGTCCATCGGGGTGAGAAAGAGTTTAGTGCATCCCTCGGATTATACAGGGAAAAAGATTAGATCTATAACATTTAATGGGACAGTAGAGTTCTACCCATTAGCCATAATAACAGTAAAAACACCATATATCACTGGAACAGTGACAGCGTGTGTTTTGGACTCACCAGTGGCTGATTTGATCATAGGAAATGTTATAGGAGTTAAAGATTGTACAGAAGAGGAAGTAGTTTATTGGGACCAAAAATATAGTGTAAGCAGTAATGAGGTAGTTACCACAAGAGAACTTAAATTAGACAGTATAGCTGAGGTAGAAGAGGCACTTGAAGTAGACACAGGAACTCAGGACAAGGATAGTACAGCTGAGCAGATGGGAATGGAACCCAAATATAGTGCTAGTGGCTCCCAGAGACAAGATACTACTCTGAACAAATGTTCCCAAGGGTGTAGGAGAGTAGAACATAGGCAGTCAAAGAAAGGTAGATGGTGCTTCGAGAGGAAGAACAATGTTCTCACGCGCCGCGTTTCAGATAGTGGAACTGCACATGGGCAAGGAGCAGTACCTTTAGCACATAGAGACCGATATACTAGAACAGCTCAGGATAGTGCATGTGCAGGGCACATAGGCATAAGGCGTATGCAGCAGAAAGCAAGGTGCCAGATACATGGGCCAAGATTGAATAAAGAGTTCAGACTAAACAGAGACTCAAGTGTAACGGTGCAATATGCAGGTAGGAAAGGTGAGTCAGGTCAAAAGAGTGTTCACGACATTACTGACCCAGGGCTAGGGATAGCAAACAGGTGTTGTAATTGTAGAGGTACCATGGGTCATGGGTACATGAAAGGTAGACACAGCATCGACAGGAATCAGAGGAGGGTTAATGCAAGAACAGAACCACCTGATATAGCGTCGGTACACAAATAGTATTGTGTGGTCGTGAAGTAGTAAGAGACCTGTGGGTACAGAAGTATAATGCTTTCCTATGATGTATTATTATTATGTGATGTATTAGTTCATGCATTGGTACACAAGATAGAAAGTTGTTTGTATTTATGTGTGGGGAATATGGGAGTGTACTATGAGCATTTGATGTATTATGTAGTGTGGTAGCTAGAGTAAGGTGCAGCCATACTTAGGGCTACCCAGGCAATATGTCTGGGTCACATGTTTAGTAAGTTTTAGTCGCCTAATATTTGAAAACGAAGTTTTCTTTTAAGAGGGGGTGATGACATAAGCCTGGGTCATTGACATTGAGGTGAGTGACCGGGCATAAGGAAGAATGGAGATGAGAGTGGGAGACAGTAAAGTGACTGACCTGGCTATGAGAAAACAGCCAGTCCTGAGAAATAAAATAGTGAGGGTAGAGGAAAAACCCCTAGGGCGGATGGGGCGAAAGACAATTGTGTGTTGTGTGAAGTCAGGAGACTGGAAGGTCAGTGAGAGAAGAGACCGACTGCGGGGCAGGTCGTTTCAAGGGAGTTGGGTTTGAGATACCGAAGGAGTCGGTAGTCCACGGACAACGGTGTTGTGTGTTTCTCCGAGTTGTGAAGACAGGCCTGAACCAGAGTGGGTTCTATAGGAAGTGAGGGCCTAAACCCAGAGTGGGTTGCATAGTTGAGCAGTGGCTCTGACCCAATGTGTGGGTTGTATTGTAGGAGATCCAGCCGTGGATAGTAGTTGGACTAAATGTCTTGTGAATTCGATATGAAGCAGGCTTGAGAAGGCATTGATGTGTGCTGGTTAAATTGTGAGGAGGATATTTATATTCTATGGATTACATTATTTTCTGGATGTATAAACATGTTCCGTCTGTCCGTCTTATTTCTGTAATAAAGGATTATATGCGCCAACGGAATCTTGTTTAGTGACTGGTGAGCATGCACTTCGGGGGTGAGTTATATTGCAAGACAGTAAGATATCTTCATTGACACACCATGAGTATCGTTACCTAGACAACGACCATCACACGACAATATCATGAACCTATCATCGTAAGAACTTCGTGATATTATCATCAAGAACGACGTGTGACAGACCGTCTTGTCTAATCATGGACAATGCATCATATCACAATGTTGTTGCCCAAGAAGACAAAATACCCACGGCATCGCGCACAAAGGAAGCAATAAAGATATGGCTTCGAAGGGAAAATATACCATTTCCATAAACATATTTCAAGCTACAGTTGTTGTCCCTTGTAAAACTGGCGCACAAAAGCAAAAAATATCAAATCGACAAGTTGATTGAAGAGGATGGCCATAGGTGCTTGAGACTTCCGCCGTATCATTCTCATTTAAACCCTATAGAACTTGTGTGGGCTAAAATTAAAGAACAAGTGGCAGCTGCCAATACTACATTCAAATTGTCTGACGTCAAGATACTAACCCAGTCCGCGCTATTAAGTATTGATAAAAGTTACTGGAAAAAATGTGAGGACCATGCGTTGAAAGAGGAAGAGAACTATTGGAGAAAGGATGGATTGAATTTTATGCAACCGAGAGCAGTCATCAACCTACTGGAATCGTCCGACACAGATTAAGGTCTGAGCAGATCGCAGACCTTAATCTACGTACACACTTACTGGGATATTTTGCTCCAACTATTCAGACGAATTGCAGGCCCTAAACATTACAGCATCAGCATAATGTCAATGGCAACAATTTGTATTCCATAGTGATGAATTTTCAATTCCGCAAGCCCTCAGCGGTGACAAACAAATGTACTGGGGGGAAAAAACACACACACACACTAAACGCATTGAATACCAATAGAAGAGTAATATTGCGGTGGAAACTGACATATTGTGGCATAACAAGAAACGTGAGGGCAAACACGTTGTCAAATTAGGGGACAACACACGTGCATACGAATCAATCTATAAACTTCAATGAAAAGATGACCAACATCTTGGTCGTTAAGAAGAAAGCCACTACAGAGACACTGACAACTATTTTCATAGTGCAAAACTGGTAATCATGTTCCGTCTCTGAACGGTAAACAGCAGAGTAGACAATCTTTCACGAAGACTCAAAGCGGGTCTGTCACCCATGTGTACGTGTGAACAAACTACACAGACAGCTGAACAGATCCTTAAAAATTGAAACATGATGACTAAATTGCGGTGTCATTTCTGGTCACTCCATACGCACATTAACGCACAGCTATTTGGAAGCTTTCAAGAACTCAATATAAAAAGCTAACATGAATACTTGTGTACACTTTATTAACCAGCAGCTGAAGAAACAAGAAGGAAATGAAAAATAAGGTAAGAAATATATTCCTTCTACTTTCCTGTT
The DNA here is from genome assembly GCA_963921405.1 of Cepaea hortensis. Lineage (NCBI taxonomy): Eukaryota > Metazoa > Mollusca > Gastropoda > Stylommatophora > Helicidae > Cepaea > Cepaea hortensis. The sequence continues at coordinate 93,465,240 of OY992887.1, forward strand.
AATTTACAAATTATTTACCCCATGCCTCTGTAAATTCTCTGTCTTTACTAATAATATTACACATTGCACCCCTCTCGGGATTCTCCGTGGTGAAGTAGTCAATCCATCTGACTCGGGCTCCGAAGGTTGTATGTTCGATTCCGGGCCGCGTCCTTCATTTCACGAGTGCATTTTTTCGGAGACTCCCGAGGGTCGTCGCTGGAGCTTCGGAGTTCGTGCTTCGTGCGACGCTTTCCGCGCTGCGGAAAGAAGCTGAGCCATATGGAATAAAAACCCGGTGCAATGCAGCCGACCCTGTCGACTTTTAAGCTAGTTCTTTCATTGCGCCCACTCCCATACGAATCCCGATACGCCTTGTGTGTCATCTGAATTGGCGGGGCTTTCATTACCGTAAAATTAAATTTGTTGTTAGCAAGAAATCACTAGTTTTTCAGCAAAACATCAAAGAAATGTCGTCGCTTTCGATGATTTAAGTTGTTTTTGGACCTATCAAAGACATATTCCGTGGGTGGGGGTAAATATATTATAAGACGGCTAGAAAAATTTAATAACGATGCAACAGACAGTTTTCAAAATAATTGATCGTGAATGAAGGCATTCTTTGCAGGACATACTATAGATCGATCGATGTATGTAAGTATGTATGTGTTCGCTCCGCGGCGGAGTTTTTATGATTAATGTTTCAGGGCCCGGACAGTGAATAACGTCTCCCAAGTCTCCCTTTTTGAATTCATGCATCTTTCATGTGGCAACATACGGATGTAGGTCATGGGCCATTTCGTAATGAAGAAAATCTACCTTTTGAACTTTTGCATCTTCGATCGTCCGTAAATAATAACGTTGTTCCTGATTATTGGAATTATAGCAGAACGGCTATATTTCCGCCTACTTCCCAGTGCATTTTAACCGGCTTTGCCTTCCCTGTACTTTAGAAATTAAATCTTAGAGGTTATGACTTTTCTCCGTAATCTCGTATACTCTCGTCGGTTAACGTGATGACGGTAAGAATCAGCAGTGGTTCGAATCGCATCGCTAACTTACGGGGTATGTGAGCCGGCCGCTCAGAAAGCAATGGCACAACTACTGAGCGTAATCTTGTCAAGATATCGACGTACAGCTGAAAGATGCTGTGTTGACAGCGATACCCTGTAAAGGATATGAAGAAAAAAAAAGATATTGTTTATTTTAAAACAGGGGTGGGCAAACTTATTGTGAGAAGGGCCACATTGACAAATGTAAAGCTATTGGGGGGGTCGCATATATATTATGTCCACTTTGTTTACAGCAACCTATCACTATCACAATAAGTATTTATGAATTATTTATAGGTTATTAAACAGTAATATAAACCTATGGGCCAAACAGTCACTTTAATATTACATATACTGCCCAGCTTAAACATTCCAAATGTTATTGTTCAGTTCAACGACATGTGCGATTGGTTCACCCAGCTGATTCCGAACCATTTGTGTCATTGTCACCGCCTCACTTGCATATCTAGTAAAGGGCTGCAATTCCAGCCCAAGGGAAACCATTGAGTCGAGCAGGACCCAAGTAATCTAGAACCTTCTAGATAGAGATGGTCACCAAGTCCATGATTCCGTGGACACTGATGTGGCCCGCCTAATGCGGGGTCCACGAGGAACTCGGACAGAGTTACCGCCCGTGTCGAGTTAGGACACGCGGAGACCGGCAGAGGACAGATGGACTTGAGAGAGGCAACAGGGCCTGCCTTTGAGGGACTCTCTAGATATCAATAGATATATAGACATAGGCTAGATAGTTTGCTAGACGGTTAAATGATACTTATGTGTTTGATGTTTACTATTTGGGAGATGTAATCGAGCGCGGGTCTGTTTACCCATTGCGCCAACGCATACTGTATATGCAAATACAATAAATATTCGATCTCATAACGAACAGATTTATTGTTGCCTGTATGAACCCAAGTTTAGTTACCTAGATACGAGCAAGACTATGACAGTCATGAATTACATTACTAATTTACAAGTGGTTATAATACACTTAAGATATCTGACCATTGAGTGGCTATCAGTGTTGTGAAATTGTATTCATTAATGTATTCATTCAATGTGGATTATTTCAGCGATATTAAGGAAATAACGAGTAAGTGACACGATGTTTATACAGTTCTGTCTTTTATGTCTGTATGTCCTGTATATATGTCTGACATGCTGACTGTCTGTTATGTCTGTCTGTAAGTCCCATCTGTCTGTATGGCAGTCCCTATGTCTGCCTGTCCTGTCTGTTTGTCCATGTGTCTGCTTATCGTTTACTCTCTACCCCTGACTGTGTCTGTCTCAATCAATCATGTGCCATGCCGGAAAGCGTGGGCGGTCATGATTCGCCATTTCACTCGATCACCAGAGTCGTGGATCAGCTCAGTGTTCCTGTCTCGTCCATGCCATGTGGCCAAGCCATCCAGGTATTTTCCTCTCGGTCTTCCTCTTGGTCTGTTCCCTTCGATCTTGCCAGCTGTCACTAAGTTCTCCAGTCCATTTCTTCTCATAACATGTCCAAAAAAATTTTGACTGTCTACGTCTAATTTCTCTAATCAATCTACGATTTTCATTTGTCTCTTGTAGTACTTGGTCATTGGTTTTTCTATCTGTCCATGGTATTCTTTGCATTTTCCTCAGAAACCACATTTCTGCAGCCATCAGATGTTTTTCAGCTTGACTGCACATTGTCCAAGTTTCACATCCATACAAAAGAACAGGCTCTATGTATCCCCTCAACACTCTTTTTCTCGTTTCAATTGACATCATTTTATTGGTCAGAATGTTTTTCATCTTGCTAAAGGCTACTTTTGCCATGGCGATTCTTGTTCTAATCTCTTCAAGGCATCTCCCATCAGATGTTATTACTGTTCCGAGATAATTGTACCGATTCACTTGTTGAAGAATAGTCCCATTTACTTGTATATTACATTGTGGTATCTCGTTCTTCCTAGTGACTACCATAACCTGTGTCTTCCTACAATTTAATTCCAACCCCAGCTGCTCACTGTGTACAACCACAGCGTCTACTAATTGTTGCAGATCCTGTGCATTGTCTGCAATCAATACTGTATCATCTGCATATCTAATGTTATTTATGTTTCGTCCTCCAATGCTGATTCCATTTAGGTCTTCTACATTTCTGAAAATATTTTCACTGTATAGGGAAAAAAGATCTGGAGACATTACACATCCCTGCCTAACACCTCTCTTAATAGGTTGATATTGTCCTACTTCATTATCAATCCTTATGGCAGCTTGTCTGTCTGCCTGGTATGATTGTCTGTTCTGTATACGCATCTGTGCTGTCAGTCACATCTGTTCATTATGTCTGTCAGCCAGTCCTGCCTAGCCTGAACTACTACTAGGCGAGCCCACCGGATGGCGGATGGTGTAGTGGCCTCTAGACATTTTGGCCCGGGATTAGCTGTGAATATGTTGAATAAGCAGCCGTGTACCAACACAAGCGGTGGTCAGTGAGGTGAGACGAGTTAGTTGGTGGGGCAGCTGTCTCCTAAAGTACCTCAACACTCTATGACGTGACCATCGGCGGGTAAGGGGCATCATATATAACTCTTTCCACATTCTGCCTTGCAGTGTCTGTCTTTTAGACAAAGGCTATTGGAGTCACCCATACACAAGCTAGTAACAAGTTTCACCTATATTGGACATGTAATAACAGATGATGGCAGAAGTGAAATAGAAATCAAAAAGAGAATAGGAATGGCCAAATATGCTTTCAACAGCATGAAATCAGTATTAACATCTAGAGAGATTAACAACGCATTATAAATGAGAATTATCAAATGTTACGTATATTAAACTCTATTGTATGGCGCTGAACAAGCAACTAAAAAGTCGAATAGATGCCCTGGAGATCTGGATGTACAGAATAATATGTCGTATTTCACAGAAACAGAAACAATCAAATATAGAGGTTCTAGAAAAATTGGGAATGGAAAGGGAGTAGATGAAAGCAGTGGCGTGCAGAGGTTCTTTGATGCCCGGGGCCAACCCCTTGATTGGATGCCCCTAAATTGTTCTTTACCTCATTCATTCCTCCTCCCCTCCGACTGCACTGTGCTGACCCCTCTCCCTAACTGGATGCCCCGTCCCGGCTAGATGCCAGGGGCCGTCGCTGCCCCCGCACTCTCCTCTGCACGCCACTGGATGAAAGAAATAAAAAAAAAAGAGGCAAGTGAAATATTTCGGCCACGTTAAAAGACATAAAACTCTTATAAAATCCATACTGAAGGGCAAGGTTGAGGGCAAGCGAGCAAGAGATAGACAAACGATACAAGTGGGAAGATAACATCAAGTGATGGACGAACATCAGTCTGACAGAATGTGGTCAACGCGAGAGACAGACAGTGTTGGAGATTCATTGCAGCCAGCCTTCATTGTGGAGACAGCACCTAATTGATTGATTGATACACAAACTAGCGGTAGGTAAAGGGAAACCACCGCTGTATTTTCTCAAGAAAATCATGCCTGTAAATGAAATCAGCCTTTCTCCCTGGCGCAGGTTTTAACATCTTTCTCCATAATCCCGTATATTCTCGTGATTAACACAGCTGCGCGAGAATACCTACGGGGGTATGTGAGAGGGTCGCTCAGAAAGCAATGGAAACTACTGAGCGTTATCTTGCCTAGTACATCAACAGCAACTGAAAAATGCTGATGTTGACTGCAACGTCCTGTAAGGGATGTGCAACATAAAAGCAAAAATGTAATCGATACAGATAACGTCGTTAATGGGGATACCATTGGAGCCTCTTCGTCCGGTAGAAAGCATCATGTGCTACAGGTGATACCCAATCGTCGTCAAGCAAATTAAAGGTTAAAAATACACTAAATGTTGGTATATGGAATGTCAGAACACTTAGCCAGAATGGAAAATTAGATAGTATCAAGAAAGAAATGGAAAGAATGAAGATAAATATATTAAAGATTAGTAAAATGCGATGGCCAGGTGCAGGAGGGGAATGTTTAGATAAGTATAGAATTATTTACTCAGCAGAGAAGGACTACAAAACGGGAGTTGGCATAATTTTGGATCAAATGAGTGCTAGAACAGTTAAAGGATTTTGGACAATCTCAGATAGAGTTTTATTAGTGAAACTCCATGGCAAACCTCTGAATATTATCATAATACAAGTATATGGGCCAACAGCAGACAGTATAGAAGAAGATTTAGATATATTTTATAACGAATTAGACATGGCCAAGGACCAGTGTAAAACTTTTGAAATGACTCTCATCCTCTGAGATTTCAATGCCAAAGTAGGCAACGAAAATGTGAGTGGTGTGATTGGTGGCTATGGCCTAGGACTATGTTATGGGAATGAGAGAGGGGATAGATTAATAAAATAAGCGAAGCGGACAAAAGAAAACCTAGTCTGGTACAGTCAAAGCCTGCATGCACGTATTTTCGCGCTGGCAAAAGGCTGTGCATGTTTATTAGATTTATTAAGACACATAATATGTTTAGAAGAAATGTCATTTATATCGTTTGTAAATGTCATTCATTTTGAACAAATAGCTCTCTCTCTCTCTCTCTCTCTCTCTCTCTCTCTCTCTCTCTCTTCTCTCTCTCTCTCTCTCTCCTCTCTCTCCCCCTCCCCCTTTCTCGCTCTCTGCCAAATAGTGCATTGCTTTCTAACACCCCCCCCCCCCCAATTTCTTTAACATTAAATATCTCCTATAATAATAAAGTATATAATTCAACTGCATGCGTTTCCCTAGTTGCTTAGAGCATATTGAAAACATCATAATAACATGATAGTAGTGCCTTGATTGCTCACATTAGTTATTAATAATTATGTTCAAGCATTCTGCTGAATTACCAGATAGCTAAAAAAAAAAAAAACGCCTAGCTAAGCAATGAGTAGGGGACATAATCATCTAATATTTTTCTAAGGGAGTTTACTAGAACTTTAAAAGAAATAAATTTATATACTAGCTATAATTTTATTGTCTATTTCAAAAATCAATTTTTTATTATATCAAATTATAACCATTAAGAAGAAAGTTAGTTTAATACAGCAGCAGCAATTGGTGTACAAAGCCAAGAAGTTTTCCCACCACTCGAAAGAGAAATTCCTCCACAGGAAAAGATTGAACTGACACAACTTTCAATAGTCAAATCAAGACACAAGAAGACAGGAACACTCAAGAAAATAACACACAAGGAAACAATCAAAGGAACAAAGACTGTTTTCAAACAGCCACCAACCCAATGAATAGAACATGGGCTGCCAGAAGACTCAATCAATCGATCAAGTGCCATGCCGGAAAGCGTGGGCGGTCATGACTCGCCATTTCACTCGATCACCAGAGTCGTGGATCAGCTCAGTGTTTCTGTCTCGTCCATGCCATGTGGCCATGCCATCCAGGTATTTTCCTCTTGGTCTTCCTGTTGGTCTGTCCCCTTCGATCTTGATAGTTGTCACTAAGTTCTCCAATCCATTTCTTCTCATAACATGTCCAAAAAAATTTGACTGTGTACGTATAATGTCACTGATCAAATCTTCTTCAAAGTGCGAAAACAAAGTACTTCTGATCATATTTGTACATTTGCTGCGGTGCATTTGCACGCCCATTAGCACTTTACTGTCAGAAATAGTGTTTTTAAACAAATTAATCAAATGGTCACAGTTCACGATTGCACAATGACAAGTTAAAAATAATGCTACAGATCCTTCAACTTTTGATGATTTATTATTCTGCGTAGTTCTGAAAACAGATGTCAACGGTGGCATATCCCCAAATGGAACTGCAATTTTATGTTTTTTAGTCTCTGCATGTTTCTTCAAGTCTTGTATTTTCGCTTTCATTTCGCACTTTCGAGCCTTAGTCGCATCTCCATGAATGGACATCACCCAATCTTTAATTATGTCATCCTGCAGCCACTCTTTCCGAACTTTTTGTTCATAATGCTTTACTTTTGGCATGTTGAAAGATTTGTTCAAAGTGGAAGACACATATGAAGGTCAGCAATTATAAAACAATCACATGAAAAAGAATCACAAAGTCGGCATCACAGCAATAATTCGCAACACGGTGAGTTAGTTATAGTTAGTTATCAGTTGGGGTATCTTCATTGCACTCCGGACATGTCTATAGGTGCTCAGATCCTCCTCCCAGCATATGCATCAGCGTCCGGTGGCTAATAGTGCCAGTTCTGTGTTGGTTGACGAGGCGCCTTGTTTTCCCGATGTACCTCTCGCGTCTGGCTGTGCCGATTCTTACTCCCAAGTCTTTCATCCTGGACAGCGATGTGGATTCACTGACGTCAAAGTCCTCTGTTCTCGCCATATCTTTGAGGACGTTAATAACATCGGCACGATCCATGGGCTGGCCATCTACAGGGGGTGCAGAGCCAGCCAGTTTATCAGCTCGTTCATTTCCCTCGACTCCCGCGTGTCCCGGGACAAAGATGGAGGTGACTTTACGGACAGCAGACTTCCGCAGCGACTCAGTCCACTGTCTACGTACAGATCCAGCTTCGACCTTCTGAATCATGCTCATTGAATCACTTAGTACACACACGTTGGTATAATGCTGTGATTCCAGCCATATGAAAGCCTGTGTAACAGCCATCACCTCCATCGTCATGCTGCTCGTGGTCATAGAGTGGGCACCACTGGATTCTTGAACGGTTCGGCCCGCTGAACGGGCTGTAAATGCCCACGCACTTCTCTGCTGCTTTACAAAAGATCCATCTGTATAGCTGAGCACTTCGGGACTATCTGAGTGTTCATAGATGAGCGCGTTAACCTCTGCATTGACAGCGGCAGGGTTCTGTTCTCTGCACCGTCTGTCGAGTGTGATAATGCAGGAGAAAGTGCACTTAAAAGCTGGAGGCCACGGCACCCATTCCTTGCCGAGGTTGATACTGGTAAGCCTGCAGACCTGTCTGACGACATCTTCCGCCCGACCCATCCATGATTTGCCCCTCTTTAGCCTGTCACCCTTTTCTCTGAATAAAGCGTCATGCAGAGGGTGTTGCTCATCTGCACTTATTTTTAAGTATGCACTGTAACAAAACGCCAGTGGCCCATGTCCTCATGCCTTCTTTGGGTTTGGGAAAACAGTGGGAAACAGCTTTCGGGAACCCTCAGTTCTCTTATCCGCTCAATTCCCCTGGAAGATAGTTCTCTTAGTTACTTTTACAACCCGATCTTCTGAAGAGAACTATTGGAAGTCTTACTTTTCTTCGGGAAAACCCGATAGGGCGCCTTGCACCAAATACGCACTAGTGCAATTTGTTGGGCAATCACGGAACGTCTCAACAACCGTTATATACTGCATAATGTCAATTTAACAATTTAAAGATTGGGACAGATTAAGTGCAGCATTCTGGTAGTGAAAGGTAAGGTTGGGTTGTAATTAGTCCTGCCAGACCTTGGCCTATAAATCTCTGTTGTCTCGGCTGGTGAGACGAATTGGCGAAAAGCCAGTCATGCCATATTGGGAGTGGGTTGACCGTTGGCCAATCTAGCTAAGCGTCTTGTTCTTGGCATGGCCTGGGAACGAATCTGAGCAATATATTTCTCCAGATGATTTCGCTTGTTCTTGGCAGCAGATGGGCGGGTGCTATCTTTCTTCCTACGGCCTGAACTCTGCATAGTGTCGTCTTTAATTTGACTATAAACATGACATATATACGGTATGCCGGAAGGAGGGGAGGGCTCAGTGGGGACGGGTTCCAACCATTTATGTTCTGTCTTCTTGAGGCGGAAGAGGGTCTACAGTGTGCTTTCTCTTTCGTCTTTTAGCAGATAGGGTAGCCAAGTGGATCGAATAGTTACTGGTCGTTAAGATGATGCCAGAGAAATAAATAGACCTCTTTATCTCACTGAGAGAACCTGAACTCATCTAAACATACAGGTTATGCGAGACACTATCTGTGCCTTGGGGCGATGGTTCAGACGAGAGCAGCGGCCGGAAGGGGTGGTGTCTTCTTTCCCATTCTTGCTAGGGATGGGGAACTGCACTTCGTTCCATGCAACCCCACGACTATAGTATTCGTTGGGCGAGAAATACCGAACCGTATAAGCCAAAAGAGGCTATTCAATAGGGCACGGAAAATGGGTCCCGAGAACACGGGGTATGATTTACACGTTCCCCTTCCCATATTAAAGGAGAGGGGGGGGGACACACATAATTACGCACACAACACCACAAGAGCTTAGTCGTGAAAAAGAAAGGGTTTGCATAGAGAGGGAGGCAGGAAAACGAATGTACCCAGTAATAATGAAGGCATGGCATGAGAGAAGGGAGTGAATCTTGTATGCAAAGAGTTCCTAGGGTAACCAACAGGACTTATACAAGCTGGAGGTCTAGTTAAGCAGGGACGTAGCCAATCCAGGACCTCTTGACAGGTCAGGCCAATTCACTCAGGTCTCCTGTATAGTTCTATTATGTATATATTTTGTTTATGCAACTGATATGCTGAGACCATGAGGAGTCTCCATGTCGGCTGTACCTGAAGTTTAAGCTAGAGGTTTTCACAAATGTTTGTCATCTCCAGGGTCCTTCTTTTGGAAGTGAATAGAGCTGAAAGTCTCGACAGGGCCTCTACGCAGAAAGCTATATTGAGCTGAAGAGGCCAGGTCAAGTTATTGGCCATACCAGGCATAATGTTGCCGTCTGGGAGATAGAGGCACCACTAGTCCTGAACGAATGACCATCATCGTTTCTAACGCAACGCAAGTCTTCTCGTCGACATAGGGTCGAGTGTTTTTGTGATCCTTGCTGGACCTACGCTTAATTCCCAGTCATACCCATCCTTGTCCGGGACAGTGAAAGGCACATACCCATTCCCCATTCACGAACTGTTCCCATTGTATTAAGTCCTACTCAACATCGTGACAAGTGATAACGTGGGGCTTCCAAGAACACTCAAAACGTGAAGCTTGGTTCTACAGAGACCTGTTGTTCGCACGACATACCTGGAAGGAAGGAACTGAAGGCACACTCGGTGAGGTGTATGTGGACGGATCGGACAGTGTCTTAAGCTCGGTCTATGAAGAAAAGCCACCTGAGGCTCTGTGCCTGAACTGAACACTTTCTCCCTGTTTGTTTGTAGAGAACTATCTGTTGTAACTGTCTTGATATTTTCCTGTGCTTTCCTGTATTAAGTTATTAAATTGAAAGTATAGTTTACTATGGCGATCGCCATGTTATATGTTGTCAGCCAGAAAGACACCTCATGGAATAGGCCCCGAGGTCAAGAGTGACAGTGACAGTGAGTCCGGGGAACGGAGGAGGGTTGGCAGGCAAAGACCTATCCCAGCCAGAGTTAAAGAATAATAATTGCAGCATTGTGAAGGGGTTATTTGGCACCCTCCACGTAACCTGTTACATGCACGAGCTCTCCAGATCTTGATCCTGTGTTCCATTGTCGGGAAGTCAAGGAGGTATCTCATTGCTACACAGTTGGTGTCTCTCGTGCAGCCCAAAATAATGCGCATGGCTTCGTTTTGTACCTTTTTAAGTCTTCCAATCTGTGTAGGGCTGACAGTGAGGATGGCCAAGGCATACTCGATGCGTGAATGCACAAGTCCTTGGAACAGAAGTATTAGCAGTCTTTGCTCGATATTGGCATTCGCCATGACTCTCATTGCTGACAGACCTTTTCGAGCCTTCGTTATGACATAATCGACATGATCTCTGAAGGACAGGCTACGATCAAGCCTCACACCAAGATATGTCATTGACTGGGTTCTACTCAAAATGCTCCCATCCATTCTTACTGCCGGCAAGTCTGTTTTCACAATATGGTTGTTTAAGGAGAACCATGTAACCGATGCCTTTGCGGGGTTGACAAGGGCATCGGCATCATCACACCATGAGGAAATTCGATCTAGTTCGCCCTGCATATCATTGGCAACCGCCTGTCTATCTCGATCCTGTCGATACACGAGGATGTCGTCAACGAATGACAGAGTCCTACCCCTCCCGTCCAACTGTTGTTCAGTGATCGGCACCGTATACACGTTGAATAGTACTGGTGACAGTGGTGAACCCTGCGGCAATCCTGGACATATCGTTATCGGCTCAGAAGACCAACTCCCGCATTTTAGCACCACCTTCCTTTGGAGCAGAACTGCAGCTATCCATCGTACAAGGTGAGGGTGCAATTTCAGTCTGAGGAGGGTTTGCGTCAAGTGCTCGAAAGATACTCTGTTATATGCGTCCTCTAAGTCTATGGCGGCCGCACATGTCTCTTCTCTGACCTGAAATCTTTCGTATACATCTTGAGCAAAGACCGCCACATTCAGCCATGACTCTTTGTTACGTCTGTACCCTCCAAGTGTGGGCGGGAAGCAGCCGAGCTGTTCCAAGTCACAAGCAAGTCTGTGTGCTACAATTTTCTCCAGTAGCTTGCCAGCAGTGTTCTGCATCGTAATGAGTTTACAGTTCAAATAATGTTATTATAATTTATGCGCCCTTTTTCTCATTACCGGGGGAGGGGGAGGGGGGGGGGGTTTGCCAGATTGTTGACTGTTGACCCAAGTCATCTCAAAGTTTAAATAATGGCAGTTACCATCATATCATTTACGCGCGTCCAGACCAAACAAAAGATGGGTAAATGACACCGAAATAAGAGTAACATCTAGAAAGTATTCAAAATATCCAACTCCAAATACAAAGTATCTACAATTGCATCCAAACGTCAGAAAACGGTATCCAGACGCCGGCAAAAACCTCTAGATCTGGATATAAAATATCTAGAATGGCAACTCTGCTGCTGGTGAAGGAAGGAGTGAAGAATGTGGTACTTGACTTAAGCCAGTGGAATCACAGTGCAAGAGAGGTCCAGGGTATACAAATGGAGATTGGGGGGGCTTAAGTTGGAACATCATAAATGTATATGCCACAGTGGACTGTTTTGTCAGAAAGGAACACTGGGACTGGCTTAAGGAATTGGAGGAATTACCAGGTGAAAGGCTACTCATATGTGGAGACTTCAATGCGAGGAACAGAGGTTGGGACAGCAGAGGAGAAAACCGACAGGGAATTGCCCTTGCTGATGCCATGGTGGACTCCGATGTGGTCTGCATAAATGATGGTAGGCCGACTAGAATGGCAATGAGGCCTGGCGATGCGGACACAGCTATTGACTTGGCACTTGTCTCCCAGTTATCAGTCCTTGATGTAAAGTGAACTGTTTTGAATGCCCATGGGAGTGATCACATGCCATGTGCAGTCCTAATCTCTAAATCCAGGAAAGTTAAGGCTGGGAGAGCGTGCAAAACCTTCCGTATGAGTGGACCGACAGCCTTCTTGGACGCCTCAGACAGGGGGCATATAACAGGACTGTTAAAACTCCTTTTTTGCATCCCCCATGGTGGACCCCAGAAGTAGACCAGGCCTGGAAAGCAAAGAGAGCTGCAGTGAAGCAGCTAAGGAAAGTGTGACAGACACCCAGAAGCTCCCGAGAGGAAGTGGACACGGCGGAAAATGTCAAGAAAGACAAGATGGAGGTTTTCAAGCGCTGTGCTGCAGAGGCCAAAAAGGCAAAATGGGAACGTTTCATGAATGAGATTGGAGGTGATAAAACACTGCGAAAATTCTGGAAACTGCACAGACAAATACAAAGAAAAGATCGGCCTATGATGGTGGGAACAATTTATAGAGATGATGGTGTGCGCGTGACAACAGACAAAGAGAAAGGGGAGGCGTTTTTCCAGAGATTGTTAGAGCAGACCAATCATGATGATGCGGACACCAGGGATGCAGTAAGGGAGGAGTTATCTGGCACCATAAAGAATATGCCTTATGAAGACATCATACGGGTCGAAGATGTTAAACACATTTTGAAAAAGGCAAAAGACACGGCACCAGGGCCTGATGGGGTCAAGTATGGCCACATGAAGGTTTTGAGCGATGTAGACCTGAAGGAGATGACCGACTGCTTTAACCAGAGCATTAGGACAGCATCAGTACCGCAGGATTGGGTACACAGTTATCTCATCCCTCTTGCAAAACCATTCAAGGATCATTAAAAGCTTAGCGGCTTTAGGATCATCACCCTTCAAAATACATTTGGTGGGAAGGTTTTAGAGAAGATAGTCGCTGTCAAGCTGCAAGAGTTTTTGGAAAGAGGGAAGCTTCTTCCAAGAGGCCTGGGGAGCTACAGGCCAGGAAAAGATACAGGCCAGGAAAAGATACCTGGTCAAATGCGGCCACTTTTGCCTTTGAGGTTTATGAGGGGTTCCAGAGTAGAAATGAAACGATGGCGGCAACGCTTGATCTCGAGGGTGCGTACAATAGAGTTCGATATGATAGTTTGATGACCGCACTGATGGAGAAGGGGGTCAATCCCTGGTTGGTAAACTGGATAGCGGCCGTCCTGCATTCTCATCGGATTGCTCTCCGTCTGGGTGCATGGACCACAGAGCCATATATTTTAACCCCGGGACTGCCACGGGGATCTGCGATCTCACCTGTGCTCTTTAACGTGTATACGAGCAAAATTGCAAACCTTGAAGCACCAGGGGTTGGAAGGATACTAACATTTGCAGATGATATTCTTGCATATAGGCAAGGGAGAGATAGGGAGCAAACAGCCCATGAGCTATAGGCGACAGTAGATAAAGTGATTGACTGGTGCACTGAAATGGGTGCTGTCATCCACCCGGAAAAGGCAGCTGTTTTGTGGTGCTCTCTGGACAACAGGATTGTGAGAGCTGATTCCCATGCCTCACGATAGATGGTGGAAGCGTCAACAGAGAGAACAAACTGAAGTATCTGGGAGTCGCATTTGACAGGAGCCTGTCCTACAAGGACCATGTTGAGACGATTGTGACAAGATCTCAAAAGGGACTCAACGCACTTAAAACTATGGCTGCAATGGACATAGAGCAGAGAATGCTTTTCAGACTATACCAGCACTTGATCCTCTCAGTGATTGATAATGGAATAGGACTGCCCGCTGTCTCAAAGGGTCAGCGGGTGAGATTGGAGCTCATAAAGAACGAGGCTATGCGGGTCATTCTGGGATGCACCAGAGACACCCCAGTGTGTGAATGCGTTACATCCTTGGTTTGCCGGCCGTTGCTGGTAGGCTCAAGGTGATGCAGACGAAGGCATACCTCAGAGTAGCTGCTGACACAGATCACCCGTTGCACGAGGCGCTGGACGCAGTTAAGGGCCAGCGACTGATAAGAGGGAAATCATGGATGGCTCAGGTGGAGGATACGATCAGACAGGTGTGCATCTTGGAGAACATTAGGCGAGGAGAGGAGTGGGTTAGTGTGCCAGCGTGTCACATAATGCGCCTGGAGAATGCGATCAGGAGATGGGAATGGACCAGACACACGAGATCTCTCGGCCTACACCCACCCAGTAGTCTAAGGGAGATAATCCAAGTAATTTTACCCCTGACGGAGTGGAGGATTACGGCCCATGGATTCTCGAAAGTTCTGATGGTGATGTCACCGGAAGTAGTTTATTGACTGCGCAATCGCAGCAAGCTAGCTGGAAGCTGGGAGAACTGATGGTTGTCTGGCTGGCTGGCGAACTTCTGTAACAGTGGCAGGTTAAGGCGAATTATGAACAAGCAACAAACACTACTCCAAGGCCGTTCTTTCTATTAAGCTACTTTAATCGGATTCACATCGGTTCAGGAATAAACATACGTTAAAACAACCCACACTTCAAATCCAGATGTTGCCCAGTGAATCACACGTCCTTCTTAGATGGTGGGTCGTTCACAACTGACCTTGTTTCTAGCCTCCTCGTCATAGCACGACCACCCTAGCTACCTAGCAGTTCTTGGCTACCCCCTACTATGGTGCTTGCCCGTGCACTATTTCATTATTGACTATGCACACCTCACTGCCCCTTCTTCCTATTACTAACTCTGTTATACTTCGGTGTGGCTGCACTTTGTCAGAAGGAAGAATAGGTTCCCAATGTCAACATATCGTTTAAAGACTTTTGACAGTATGTCCCTAAGTTGGACTGAGGTTCCATGCTTTTAACTGCATTGCCAAACGAAAAGGTACGAATTCTATCATTCTTGAATTCAAATACCCGATGTGCAGATTGTATGCCACGACAGTTGCACGTAGGTCAAGGTGGAGCATGCAAATTACACCGACAACAGGCCTGTTATTTGACCCCATTCTCATCACGCCTGTTCACATGACTACAATTCGTGGATTATGGTCCTGATCATGTATAGAGCCACAGACTTTAGGCAATTGTGACTCTGGCAATGAACAATGTTCAATATATAAATTTAGCACTGGACAGTGTGCTTCGATGAACTTTAATTCAGGAACTGTGTTTCTATCAATATATTGTTGAGTTGGTGCCACTGTTGGTAAAGCAACGAACGTTCAGATTAAGTTAAACCTTTTATAGAGGCAGCATGATCGGATGAGGATGAAAACTCATGGTTCTATTTGAACATATGCTCTGGTGTTCTACGGCCATTAGCCTGATCTGATGTCAACTCGGAGGAGGTGCTATCTGGTCGAAGGCTGAGGACCTACTGCGAGAGACACTGGCTAAGTACCATTCATGTGTGGTGTGAGGCGTTGGCATTGTACTATGAAGACATCTTTATCTGTCTGCCTTAGCTAACTATCTAGTAGCAACTAGCACACCAGACAGATCTGCACTACATCCACATTATCTTCACTTTCCTTTGTACAATACACTTTTGTCATTGAGTTTGTAGATACCGGAGTTGCATCATTTGTTCAGGATGTTGTTTGAAAAAGTAACATCCATTGGTCGGTTGTGAGAGAGATAGGTATCCGAGGACTGGTGGGGTCGCAGACTGAAAGTGTCCCAGTCCCAGATCTGAAGTCATCCCGAGATTTATACATATACATATATAAATAAATATAGAGATAGATGTGTGAATGGATCTTAATAAATAAATGCAATAGCCTGTTCCCTTCACCCCAGGGAAGCTATATGACATTTAATTTGGGGGCTCGTCCGAGATGGTAATGATTCAGCTCTGGTAATTATTGATAGGACACAAGCTTCATAATACCTCGACATAAGTCTGCGTAGGTCTTTGGTCCTATTTCCACTCTTAACACTGATAGTTTAGCTTGTGGCGTGCTGTGTTGTGTGTATAGATAAGATCTGTGTATTGATTATTTATCTATTGCATTATTGATTTTGCATTTACACAACTCACACCCGCACTTGCTATGGCAACTTCCAAACTCGATATGGCAGAACTGCGGGCAAGAGGTGAAGGAATGGGCCTGTCAGGTACTGCGCTACAAGAATACATACAGAGGGTGGAGAGAGATTTCCGTCAGGCGGAAAGAGAAGGTCGGAAGGCAGAGTTGGAATTAAAGAGGATGGAGTTGGAGACTAAAAGAATAGAGGCTGAGCATGCCACACAAAAATTGGAACTTGAAGCTGAGCAGGCCACTAAAAAGTTGGAACTAGAAGCGGAGCTGGCTGCTAAGATGCTCGAAGCTAAGCAAGCTGCTAAAAGATTAGAAGCTGAACAAGATGCTCAGAAACGTGAACATGAGTACCGAATGCGGGAACACGAACTCAGGGCGCAGTCTAGCAGGGAAACAGAGGGAGCACAGGGAAGTTCCTCTCTCCCTGGTTCACCTACATTGGGTACACATGGTTACCATGCCATCAAGTTTCCTCTAGCTATTTATGAGGAGGACAAAGAAAAGATTGACCAGTACTTACAGAAATTCGAGGCAATGTCTGTCTCAATGGGTCTGGATAGGGACAGATGGTGTCTTAAGTTGTCTCAGGGATTACGCGGAACGGCGTTTGAGGTCTACTCTTGTTTGCCGCCCGAACACATGAACAACTACGACGAGTTGAAGACCGCGTTACTCAAACGTTTTGAAGTCACGTCGCACACTTACCGGAAGAAGTTTCGATCCGCGAAACGAGAGCCGGGTGAGCTGTTCACCGCCTACAGTCTGCGTCTGAAATCCTACCTACATAAATGGATGGATTTAGCTGGGTTCGCTCATGACTACGAAAGTCTCGAAGAACTAATGACAGTAGGCCAGATGCGTAAACATATGTCGAAACCTCTTAAGACCTTCTTGGGAGAACAAGGGGCAGAACGTGTGGACGTCGTGGCTAAGCTATCCGAACGATTCGTCGAAGTTCATAGGGAGACTTGTAGCTCGTTGTCCTTGGAGGAAGGTGGACTCCACAAGCACATCCTATATATATCCTTTCTACTTCTATTATATTGCCTGACATATGTCTACACTCCTCCGTTCTGTCTACTCTTCACAATATCTCACTCTCACTTATTCTCCCCCCTCTCTCTCACATACACCGACAACATTACTTTCCACAATTAATAACAGATTTATTAATTAAAGGTATGTATGGTGTAGGTAAGGATAGTGTCTATGTAGTTGGTATGTTCTTCTAGGGTGGATGCCAGATAAGATGTTGATAGATAGTCTCCGTGTCTTCTCTCGTCTCTTCTCTCGGCTAAAGTACAGGACAGTACATAGATACAAAGGAACGATCTCACCCTGAATGCTCCGTCTGCTTGAGTCTGTAGATATATCCGTTTTTTGTAAGGAAAATTGTTCACCACTGTATCACTGTACTTAAACCGATCACTATATTGTCCGCTTAGACTGAATGTTCTTTGCTCTTTATAACGTTCCTAATTCCATCCTGGAAACAACATCGATTTTCTAGTATTTTCTATTTGCTCCTGTAAAAGTTCTACACTGGATAGTCCTTAATTTGTATAGACACTTGGTATGCGCCTTGCAACTCTTCGATACTGAGTCATTTGAGTCTTACTATTATGTTATAGGGTCTCTATTTTCCGTTCTCTGTCATCCTTACTTTTTACGATGACACTTCTTTTCTCTCCTTTCTTATGCACAAGTGTCGTGCGTTATTATTTGAAAGTGCTTTCTTTGGGGTTATCAACACTGATTAATCTTTACCACAGCCATCTGTGTTATATCTTCGTTGATATGTCCCGCACTGGTATTGGAACCTGTGTAATAA
This sequence comes from Cepaea hortensis, assembly GCA_963921405.1. Lineage (NCBI taxonomy): Eukaryota > Metazoa > Mollusca > Gastropoda > Stylommatophora > Helicidae > Cepaea > Cepaea hortensis. Next base: position 93,483,266 of record OY992887.1, read on the forward strand.
AGATTTAATAATGAGAGCTGTGTCTGCTTCATATTCTTTCTTATGTGAGTGTCTTTTCCTCCAGCCGAAATGAAAAGGCTTCCGAAAAAACCCACTCTGACATAAGATAGAAGCTTACCTAACGTCTATACTATTCCTACTAGTATTTACTTGTACACGCTAAACATCCTCTATTCCCCTATGCTATAAGATTACTTCACTGTGATTTACCTTATAATTATCCTTGTCTGAATTGGGAGTACTAATGCACAATAGATACACAAACGTTCCTCCGAACGCAGCACCACCCTTTTCATAATCCCTTGTCTCATGGAAATCAAGAATCACACTCAACTTCCACAAAGAAGTGGTCACTCTTTATAGGTCATTTTTGCCGCATAGTCCTTGACCTATCTGGACATCTCAAGTCAATACCTCATTATCCCCGTTAGTGGAAATTTACTGATCTGAAACTTTTCCGTTATTTCTAAAACCCTCATTGTTTTGTTTCTTCACTCTGAGTCATCTAGACCACAATATGCTGTGGAAATTTTCCTCAGTAACCAATCTCCCCACCTCCTTATCAGCCCCAACTCTGGCGGCTCTTTTAACTCTGTTCCCGGTAGTTCACCATCCGCGTAATCAGCGCTGACTCCCTCTCTACACCCACCTGACACTATCTGGTTTTTCAATCCTGTCTTTATCACCTGACCGCGATACTGTCCAATAGTGCTGTCTGCCTTTGTCGCAAACCTATTTGTCCATGTGACAGTTTACCTGTGCTGTCTGCGGGCACTTCCGTGTCTTGACCTATAAACACATGCGCCTGGTCACTCAACCCGACATTTCGTGATGTTTGTGACCATTGACTTAACCTAGTCATCCTACACTCTCGTTGACCTGTGCCGCTGTTATTTCTACGTTAACACTTCAATCCGTTAACCTTGGGGGTCATTGACTCCGGTCACACCGTGGTTGGTTATCCTTACTGTTTTGTTTGTTAACCCTTCTCCTACCTGGTTAGTCGTTTTATAAGGTCGTCTATCTGGGAATCACTAAACTATCATCATTCTGTGACAAAGGCCCCCTCTTAGGAGAGTTGACCGCGTCGACTCTTCATCAATGTAGTTTTGATTCCTATGATCCTCCAACTTATTCCTCTTCCTCTAGAGTTGGATGTCTAGATAAGAAATCTGCTCCTACATTCTCCTTACCAAGGATGTATTCCACTGTGAAGTCCTGTTGCAGCAACAACGTCCATCACATCCACCGTGCGTTGAGCTTCTGCGAAGTAGCTATTAACATCACGTGTTGATGATATGATTGGATCCTCACATGGCTCACCTCATCAAGTAGGCGCTCTAATTGACACCCTACTATACTACTCACGACTGAAACTAGTGTTGGCTCCTCGCTCCTGTACGTCCCGTCGACCTACTTTCGACTTGCGTCAGCGACGGCTCACAATACAGACGGATTGTCCCATCCTGATTGTAACACTGCTTCCATGTCCTCTTGGTTTCCCCCGGCTTTGCCTCTGGGGATGTTCCACCTCGTCCTCGATGGACCGAGTCGTTTTTCCCAAATCTCCTGGACTTTTGCTTCCAGGACCATCTTGGGCGATATTGTATCGGGTCAGCCAATCTTCGGTTGGAGTCCTGGGTAATTCTCGCTTTTCCCGACGTTACCCACCCCTTCTGAACTTGGTTACCGGTGAAACTTTCACTCTTGTCCTTTCCCTGACTTGTGATTTCCCTCCTCCTGTCGTTGGGTAAATCTGACCTATCATGTACTGTCCCATAGGCCCTCCTATGTTGTACTGGCGATCTCTGGTCTTCGTCTGGACTGGTAGCCTTTGTCCCAAGGGTTGCCATCACCATAAAGTGCGAAGCTTTGCTACCGGATCTCTCCTCATATTTCCTAATGAGATGTCTAGGGAGATTTTTCTTCTCTTCCCCGATCCGTATTTTGTAGATGTTCTTGGATACCACCTTTTCCACAGGATAAGGTCCTTTCCATCCTACTTGGAGTATATTGGTCTCTGCTGGACTCCACACTTCCACGTTGTCTTCCACTTTAAGAGCTAGTTTCCTCTTAATTCGCTTGTTGGGTGGTGCTTTCTGGCACTCCGAACAAGACTTCGACCACCGGCGTACATCTCCGGTCATTCCTGGCCAGCAATAATGGCCGGAAATTTGCTGCAAGGTCTCTCTGACACCCATATGTCGATTCTCGCCAATGATGTGTCCACTCTGAAGAATGTGAGGACGGTGGGTCTCTGGAACCACCCACTGCTCGTGCAGGTTATCTCCCCTCCCAGCTCTCCGATAGAGTAGTCGATTCTTCAGAAAGTACTGTCCCCGTTCTGGTGGCTCAGCACTTCTTTGCAGCTTCCTGTAGCAAGGACGCAACGTAGTATCCTTCCTCTGGGCAGTATGCAATTCTCCTATCCCTGAGTTGTCGCATAGTGTCTCTGCCTCTTTTTCCTTCCCCTGAGATCCACTGGTTACTGTTCCCTGGTGGGCTGGCTGTTTGGGCATCCCCAAAAAGACATATTTCGTGCCAATGATCATGGGAGATAGGGAGTCAGCTAATACAGCCGCAGGAATAATGCCCGTGACGTACCTGGATTTAATCTCCACCTTGGCGATTGGCAGCGTCATGGTAACAGCACTCCTCATTGCCGGCTGTATTTCTATGGTCTCCCCTGTAAGTTGGTCTGGGCTTACCAAGCTGGCGTCCACCACCGCTTCCCCATCCAAACCGGTATCGTAGAGACAAGCAACCTGTTGGCCATTTACTTCAATCAGTTCAACCACAGGTGGTCTCTCTTGGTCCTGAGTGTCTTTCATCTCCTTGACCGCTTCCTTGCCTTCCTCTTTTAATTCCTCGAGGTTGGTTATGCAATTGGCGTCTTCTGCCTTGCATCTGTAGTCCACAGTATTATGTGTTGTCGACTGGCAGTGTGTGCACCATGTTCCCTTCCTAGGTTTCCGTGTGTCCTTTTTGTTCCTAGCTCCTTCGCCGACCTCAGCCTTGTCTGTGATCACCGTCGTAGGAATCACTTTGCATGCTGCGAAGTAAGAACTTTTAGGTTTCGATCTGCAGTCCTTCGTGTTATGAGAGGGCACTTTGCAGAATGAACACCACTTCTCAGACCACGGTCGTTTCGCTGAAGAATTCGAGGTGCTATGGTTTCCTTCCTTCCCCTTCTCTGAACTCTCCGTTGCCTTTATATAAGGTTCCATTTTTTCTCCTTCCCAGTTTTTAGGTTTCTTTTTGTCTTGTTTCTCCTGACCTTTGGTTTGAATACTGAGTTCCGCAGCCTCCCCATGTACCTCTACGAATCTTTCCGCCAGCTTATTCACAACATCAATCCGTTCCGCCCCTTGTTCTCCCAAGAAGGTTCTGAGAGGTTTCGACATTTGCTTTCGCATCTGGTCGACCACCATCATCTCTTCGAGACTCTCATAATCCCTCTTGAATTCTGCCAAGTCCATCCATTTCTGGAGATAGGATTTCAGCCTCAGACTGTAGGCGGCGAATAGCTCCCCCGGCTCTCGTCTAGACGACCTAAACTTCGCCCGATACGTTTGTGCTGTGATTGCGTAATGTTTCATTAACGCGGCTTTTAGCTCGTCGTAGTTGTTTTCCTGACCAGGTGGTAGGCGTGTGTACACTTCGAAACCCGAACCCCTGAGTCCCTGGGATATCTTAAGAGCCCATTTACTCCTATCCAGTCCCATAGCGATTGCCATTGTCTGAAAGCGTTGAAGATATTGATCAATTTTCTCTTTGCCCTCTTCGTAGATCGCTAGAGGGAACTTCATAGCATGGTAGCTATGTCCCCCTACTGGTGTTGAGCCAGAGAGAGAGGAACCTCCCACTGCTCCCTCCGTTTCTCCACTAGATTGCATCTTGAGCTCAAGTTCCCGCATCCGGTACTCGTGCTCCCTTTTCTGAGCTTCTTGCTCTGCCTCCCATTTCTTAGCCGCTTGCTCAGATTCAAATTTCTTAGCCGCTTGCTCAACTTCAAATTTCTTGGCCGCTTGCTCAGCTTCAAATTTCTTGGCCGCTTGCTCAGCTTCAAATTTCTTGGCCGCCTGCTCAGCTTCAAATTTCTTCAATTCTAACTCAGCTTTTCTATCCTCCCTTTCTGCTTCACGAAGCTCCCTCTCCTGCTCCTGAACATAGTCCGTTAGGGCCGAACCCGCCAAACCTATTTCTTCTCCTTTGGCCCTAAGTTCTGCTGTAGTCAATTTAGGAGTGGCCATCGTTACAGAAAAAAAGTCAGCAGGTAGAATAAGGACACGACTCGACAGTAAAGAATTACTCCTAATATAAGTTAAATATATCTCTATATATATCAATTTCCTTATGTCTATCTAATAATTAAGTATTTATCTACTATACCACACCGTACATCACAACCACTCTCTCATCCACAAGAGGAGATATAGGATCTAGACTTATGTAGACGTGTAACTGTGTGACTTAGATAGGTAATGTGTCTTATCACCTATCCACATTCACCCTGTCTGGATCTTTCACCCTGTAAGGTCCCCAACATAAAGGTAATAGCACCATATACCCAGTGGACGTCCTTCCAGTAAAAGTCAGCAATATGTATTTGAAGTACCTCGCTGGGTAGGTGTCCAGCTTGCACTCCAGTTAATGTAGGTATTATGTTGTACCCCGCTGCTCCCACCAATTAATGTCGCTCGTTGTCCTTGGAGGAAGGTGGACTCCACAAGCACATCCTATATATATCCTTTCTACTTCTATTATATTGCCTGACATATGTCTACACTCCTCCGTTCTGTCTACTCTTCACAATATCTCACTCTCACTTATTCTCCCCCCTCTCTCTCACATACACCGACAACATTACTTTCCACAATTAATAACAGATTTATTAATTAAAGGTAAGTATGGTGTAGGTATGGATAGTGTCTATGTAGTTGGTATGTTCTTCTAGGGTGGATGCCAGATAAGATGTTGATAGATAGTCTCCGTGTCTTCTCTCGTCTCTTCTCTCGGCTAAAGTACAGGACAGTACATAGATACAAAGGAACGATCTCACCCTGAATGCTCCGTCTGCTTGAGTCTGTAGATATATCCGTTTTTTGTAAGGAAAATTGTTCACCACTGTATCACTGTACTTAAACCGATCACTATATTGTCCGCTTAGACTGAATGTTCTTTGCTCTTTATAACGTTCCTAATTCCATCCTGGAAACAACATCGATTTTCTAGTATTTTCTATTTTGTCCTGTAAAAGTTCTACACTGGATAGTCCTTAATTTGTATAGACACTTGGTATGCGCCTTGCAACTCTTCGATACTGAGTCATTTGAGTCTTACTATTATGTTATAGGGTCTCTATTTTCCGTTCTCTGTCATCCTTACTTTTTACGATGACACTTCTTTTCTCTCCTTTCTTATGCACAAGTGTCGTGCGTTATTATTTGAAAGTGCTTTCTTTGGGGTTATCAACACTGATTAATCTTTACCACAGCCATCTGTGTTATATCTTCGTTGATATGTCCCGCACTGGTATTGGAACCTGTGTAATAAAGATTTAATAATGAGAGCTGTGTCTGCTTCATATTCTTTCTTATGTGAGTGTCTTTTCCTCCAGCCGAAATGAAAAGGCTTCCGAAAAAACCCACTCTGACATAAGATAGAAGCTTACCTAACGGCTATACTATTCCTACTAGTATTTACTTGTACACGCTAAACATCCTCTATTCCCCTATGCTATAAGATTACTTCACTGTGATTTACCTTATAATTATCCTTGTCTGAATTGGGAGTACTAATGCACAATAGATACACAAACGTTCCTCCGAACGCAGCACCACCCTTTTCATACTCCCTTGTCTCATGGAAATCAAGAATCACACTCAACTTCCACAAAGAAGTGGCCACTCTTTATAGGTCATTTTTGCCGCATAGTCCTTGACCTATCTGGACACCTCAAGTCAATACCTCATTATCCCCGTTAGTGGAAATTTACTGATCTGAAACTTTTCCGTTATTTCTAAAACCCTCATTGTTTTGTTCCTTCACTCTGAGTCATCTAGACCGCAATATGCTGTGGAAATTTTCCTCAGTAACCAATCTCCCCACCTCCTTATCAGCCCCAACTCTGGCGGCTCTTTTAACTCTGTTCCCGGTAGTTCACCATCCGCGTAATCAGCGCTGACTCCCTCTCTACACCCACCTGACACTATCTGGTTTTTCAATCCTGTCTTTATCACCTGACCGCGATACTGTCCAATAGTGCTGTCTGCCTTTGTCGCAAACCTATTTGTCCATGCGACAGTTTACCTGTGCTGTCTGCGGGCACTTCCGTGTCTTGACCTATAAACACATGCGCCTGGTCACTCAACCCGACATTTCGTGATGTTTGTGACCATTGACTTAACCTAGTCATCCTACACTCTCGTTGACCTGTGCCGCTGTTATTTCTACGTTAACACTTCAATCCGTTAACCTTGGGGGTCATTGACTCCGGTCACACCGTGGTTGGTTATCCTTACTGTTTTGTTTGTTAACCCTTCTCCTACCTGGTTAGTCGTTTTATAAGGTCGTCTATCTGGGAATCACTAAACTATCATCATTCTGTGACAAGGCTAGTGAAAACCATCCCCAAAATCCCAAAAGTCAGGATAAGACCGACAAAGAAAACCAAAAACTCTCAATCACGGAAGGTAGAATCTAATGAAAATTCCACTGAGAAGAGTCCAGAGAAGACAAAGGTTGGAAGACAGAGCCCACTCAACTCTCAACCAAAACGACAGTGGTCTGAGAATTGGTGTTCGATCTGCAAGTCGCCCTCTCACACCACGAAAGACTGCAGATTGAAAATGAAAAGCTCTCACTTCGCGGCCTGTCGCGTGGCTCCAAGGGAGGCAGCCACCGAAAAAGTCGAGGTCGTCGAAAGAACTCTGGACCAACTGAGGCCACCTGTGGTCGAACTGATCGAAGTCAACGGCCAGCAAGTTAACTGTCTCTATGACACTGAATTAGACGGGGAAGCCGTCATTGATGCCAGCCTGGTACGCTCAGACCAACTCACAGGGGAGACCATTGAGATACAGCCAGCAATGAGGAGTGCTGTTGCCATGACGCTGCCAATTGCTAAGGTGGCGATTAAGTCTAGGTACGTCACGGGCATAATTCCAGCAGATGTATTATCTGATCCCCTATTTCCCGTGATCCTTGGCACAACGTACGTGTTCCTGGGGGTACCCAAGAAACCCGCTCACATGGGAGCAGTAGCCACTGGATCCAAAGGGAAGAAAGAAGAGGCAGACACACTATTCACCAACCCAGTGTCAGGGGAATTGCATACTGCCCAGATGAAGGACTCAACATTGCGTCCTTGCTACAAGAAGCTGCAAAGAAGTGCTGACCCACAAAGACGGGGACAGTACTTCCTGAGGAATCGGCTGCTTTATCGGAGAGCCGGAAGGGGAGCAAATTGCACGAGCAGCTGGTGGTCCCAGAGACCCACCGTCCCCACATTCTTCAGAGTGGGCACACCATGTCCGGTAGTCAGATATCCTGAACGCGACATATGGGTGTCAGAGAGACATTGCAGCAGATTTCCTGCCATCATTGCTGGCCAGGAATTACCGGTGATGTGCGCCGGTGGGTTAAGTCTTGCCCAGAGTGACAGAAGGCACCAACCAAAAATCGGACGAAGAGTAAAGAAGCTTTTAGGGTGGGAGACGGAGTAATAGTATGGGGTCCAGCAGAGACCAATATACTCCAAGTAGGATGGCACGGACCTTATCCTGTGGTAAAGGTTATGTCCAAGACCACCTACGAAATCCGGATCGGGGAAGAACTGAAAAGTCTCCCTAGGCATCTCCTTCAGAAATATGAGGAGAGATCCGATGACAAATCTTCTTACCTTAGGGTGATGGCAGCCATTGCGAAAAGGGTTATGTGTCCAGACGAAGACCAGAGATCCCAAGTACTACATAGGAGAGCCTATGGGAACGTACGGGGTAGGTCAGATTTTCCAGCCGAAGAGAGGAGGGAAATCACACGTCAGGGAGAGGCCCCTAGTGAAAACTTCGCTAGTAGCCCAATTCAGAAGGGGTGGGTAACGTCTGGAACGGCGCGAGATACCCAGGACTCCAACCAAAGATTGGCTGACCAGATCTAACATCGACCGTGATGTTCCTGGAAGGAAAAGTCCAGGGGTTTTGGGAAAGACGATTTTGTCCAACGAGGACGATACCGCAAAACCCAGGATGCAAAGCTTGGGGAAACTAAGCGGGTATGGAGACACTGTTACAGTCAGGTTGGGACGATCCGTCTGTATTGTGAGCCGTCGCTTACGCGAGTCGAAAGTTGGTCGACCGAACGTGCAGAGGCGATACGCCAACACTAGTGTCTGTCATGACTATGATATTGGCTGTCAGTGAGATCGCCTAATTGATGGGGAGATAATACCTTTTGAGGGTACAGGCAGACCATCAACATTTTATGGGCAGAGCTATCTCCCGGAAATTGAATATGCGATTAATGTGTAGGGACGATGCGTCTGTGTTGCGGCCCGTGGCATACGCCAGTCGAAAACTTTTGCCAGCCGAAAGGAATTATTCGACCATCGAAAGAGAATGTTTGTCACTTGTATGGGCCGTGCAAAAATTCCAGCCCTATTTGTATGGGGTTCGGTTTCGTGTCCAGTCAGATCATCAACCCTTGATGTTCCTGGCCACATCCCAGAAACTCAATGCACGTTTGATGCGTTGGTCGTTGTTGCTTCAGCCCTACCACTTTACAGTGGAGTACATTCCCGGCATGGAGAATGTTGGAGCTGATTTTCTGTCTAGGCATCCAGTCCCTGAAGAGGAGGAGTAGATCTCCAGAATCGAACCTCCAGGAGGCAAGAGTCGACGCGGTCAACTCTCTTAAGAGGGGGCCTATGTCACAGAATGCGCCTGGAGAATGCAATCAGGAGATGGGGATGGACCAGACACATGAGATCTCTCGGCCTACACCCACCCAGTAGTCTAAGGGAGATAATCCAAGTAATTTTACCCCTGACGGAGTGGAGGATTATGGCCCATGGATTCTCGAAAGTTCTGATGGTGATGTCACCGGAAGTAGTTTATTGGCTGCGCAATCGCAGCAAGCTAGCTGGGTGCTGGGAGAACTGATGGTTGTCTGGCTGGCTGGCGAACTTCGGTGTGGCTGCAGTTTGTCAGAAGGAAGAAATTGTTCCCAATGTCAACATATCGTTTAAAGACTTTTGACAGTATGTCCCTAAGTTGGACTGAGGTTCCATGCTTTTAACTGCATTGCCAAACGAAACGGTAAGAATTCTATCATTCTTGAATTCAAATACCCGATGTGCAGATTGCATGCCACGACAGTTGCACGTTGGTCAAGGTCAAGCATGCAAATTACACCGACAACAGGCCTGTTATTTGACCCCATTCTCATCACGCCTGTTCACATGACTAAAATTCGTGGCATGTTGCCAACAGTGCATTGTCGAGACAGGCCCAATGATGCACGACTTGTCTTGCCTGCCAGCAGTTGTTTGAGGAGAAAATAAGCGCGGCCTGTTGGTGATTTGATGGCACTATTGTGCCGCCTTGGAACTCAGACGTAGTCCACAAAACAGGAAGTCGGTGACGGTGTAACTAAAACCATATCGTGTAATATATCCTCCGACTCGGCCGGTCAAGCCGAATCTCATGGAAATGTCCGCGGTCAAATAAATGGTCATTTGAGCGATCCATCGCGTGTCGAAGTTCGCGTCTTTTGACAGGGCAATTACTGGTTTTTTCTTTGCCTTCCTCATACACTTTATGTTCAAGGTCTCCTTAAGGGAATACTGTCTTAATCTACAATGAGTTCCTGTGAGGAGAACAACAGGGAGGGGAAAGAGGGACAAGTGATGCTACAGACATGTCTGATAGTTGCAGGGGGAATGAAGTGAGGAAAACATGACCACCTGAGAAGAGCTGGATGGGGGTTTTGCCAACGGCCCTCCTTCAGGGCCATCTTGCCTATGGGTACTGTATACCTTCTAACCCTGTATGTCATTAGAAGACTTCCTCTGGGGAACTGGGGCACAGACACTCATGACCAATTACCGTGGGTTCACGCTATCCCCATTCTAGGGAAACAGATGTTCTGTTCAGCTGCTTTTCAGACCCCAGACCTTATTCTTTCTCTGACCCTGAGGCATGGCCTGTAATTGAACCGCCGCCCATCTTGGAGAGGTGTTTCACTCTCTGAGTACAAAGATGCTATCTTTCCCCATGTGATGAGTCGTGGTCATGTGATTCTCACCGAGGGTTGCCTGTGTAATTTTTCCAGATTCTACCTTCCTGAGAGGAGTTATGGACAGTCAGTAAAACCATCATTCTGTGCCAGCATCAGCAGTCTGGACAAACCAGTCAACGTGAGGTGATCATACTGCCCACTACCCGGCCAGTCGTCTATATCCTCAGAGTAGCTCCAAGATGACTAATCAACCAGTTTATGATAGAAACAACATCTGGGCAAGTATACTGTTCGTGTGATTGTCCAGATGTGCCACTCATTACCTATTCCACCACCACTCAACTATCGATGATATCAATCCACACTTCGTTCACATGGATTATGGTCCTGATCATGAATATAGCCACAGACTTTAGGCAATTGTGACTCTGGCAATGAACAATGTTCAATATATAAATTTAGCACTGGACAGTGTGCTTCGATGAACTTTAATTCAGGAACTGTGTTTCTATCAATATATTGTTGAGTTGGTGCCACTGTTGGTAAAGCAACGAACGTTCAGATTAAGTTAAACCTTTTATAGAGGCAGCATGATCGGATGAGGATGAAAACTCATGGTACTATTTGAACATATGCTCTGGTGTTCTACGGCCATTAGCCTGATCTGATGTCAACTCGGAGGAGGTGCTATCTGGTCGAAGGCTGAGGACCTGCTGCGAGAGACACTGGCTAAGTACCATTCATGTGTGGTGTGAGGCGTTGGCATTGTACTATGAAGACATCTTTATCTGTCTGCCTTAGCTAACTATCTAGTAGCAACTAGCACACCAGACAGATCTGCACTACATCCACATTATCTTCACTTTCCTTTGTACAATACACTTTTGTTATTGAGTTTGTAGATACCGGAGTTGCATCATTTGTTCAGGATGTTGTTTGAAAGAGTAACATCCCTTGGTCGGTTGTGAGAGAGATAGGTATCCGAGGACTGGTGGGGTCGCAGACTGAAAGTGTCCCAGTCCCAGATCTGAAGTCATCCAGATCATACATATACATATATAAATAAATATAGAGATATATGTGTGAATGGATCTTAATAAATAAATGCAATAGCCTGTTCCCTTCACCCCAGGGAAGCTATATGACACAGCGGAGCAGTCAGACTTGTGCAGAGTTATAATCACATTGAGCCGGGAGTGGCCAGCAGGGGCTACGGAAGTGGAAGTCCAGCAACTAATTCAGGATAATGCTCGCCCGGGTGATGTGATTATCTACGCAGATGGTTCGGTGTTGAGAGGTAGTAGAAGTGCCTGGGGGTTCTTAGCAAAGGCTAATGGTCGACGTTTGGTGCAGGAGAGCCTGGCATATGATACCACAACATCTAGCTTAAGAATGGAGGTGGAGGCAGTCAGTGCAGCTTTCCGCTGGTTGGAGAATACGATACACATACACATCGTGATTGTAATTTACTCAGAAAGCATAAGCTTCGTATAGAGTAGCTTGCTTCGCTTCGGAAGTCATGGCTGGCAAGCATCGTCTGGATCTTTTCTCCGGGGCATGCTGGTGTGCTGGAGAATGAATAGGCAGACAGATTGGCTGGCTCTTGGTGGAGTATTGATGCATGATAAGGCAGACGTGGTTGTGGCCTTGTTGGAGCACGTGTACACCTCGGAGGAGAAAATGGATCACCATGGTCCGGCAAGAATGCGACAGCGAGGAGTGACGAGGGGATCTGTCCGATGCTCGACGCTTAGAGGAAAGGCGAGACGCACATATAATCATATTGCTACTGGTACTATTGGGGTTGGAACTCTTAGCTGGCTTCTGATAATGTGGTTGGAGCGCTTATGAGAATGCCCCGAAAGCTGTTATGACGGTTCCTAAATCAATCAATCAATCAATCAGTCAGCCAGCCAGCCAGTCAGCCAGCCAGCCAGGCAGTCAGTCAGTCAGTCAGTCAGTTAGTTAGTCGAGGTTCCAACTTCACAGCAACGGGTCGTCCCCATTATGCTCCTTTCCTGTGCCAGTGAATATCACACAAAATTCTCCCCATTGTCCAATGTGAAAAGTGGAACAGACAGGAGTCTCGGTAATCCAGCAGCAACTGAGCAAGAGTTTCAACTAGTAGAACAAGTAAATGGACACAGTGCAGAATATGACCTAGATATTAACATCCCCAAAAAAAAAAAAAAAACACTTGAGCAGCATGAAAACAGTTTTAACATCTAGAGAGATTAACGACGCATTAAAAATGAGAACTGTAAAATGTTATTTGTATATCATATCCAACAATACGATGTGTATATGGCGCGGAAGCCTGGATATTTAACAATCAACACCACATCCGACTTCTACGGGTGTTTGTTGACCCGGTTAACCTTCCCGGGGGTTTGGAGCAGGGTTGCCAGATCAATGTGATTTTAAAAAGCCAAATCGTGAAATAAAAAAGCCAAGCATTACCCAATTAAAATATCTATCAAAAATATATTTTCATCACATGAAAACCTCTTCTTCAAATAAGTATTCCTCTTCATTGTTGAGAATTTCAGTACAGGATCCCTTACAATATAAAATTTCAGCTTTGAAATCATTCAACATGTTGGATGAACGAACAAATTCCTTACAGCTCTTGTTTGAAGATAATATTAATAGTTCTGCTCTAATTCTAATAATTGCGTCTAAGAGAGACAACTGATATCTATTCCTTACTTTGGTTTTTTTGCATGTTAAAAGAGAGAAATAACATTTCTTATTAGTGATATGCACTTCGTTAGGTGAAATTTTATCTGACCAAGAGTGCTGCCACATCCATAGGCTACCATTATTTCACTTAAGTGATCGATGTTGCGTATACAGGCCATGCTAATAGCAATTTGTAACTCTTCTTATTTGACTATATCATCAATATTCTTACTTATTTTCATCACTGAAAATGTTTTGTGTGTGTGTGCATGCACGTGCGTGTGTGAGCGTGTGTGTGTGTGAGAAGAAGATGGCGCGCTCCACTTGTGTTTTTCTGTTGTTTCATGATTTGCGAGATTTGGAAGTCTTGGAACAATATTACACCGGCACAATTTGCAATATGCCGATTCAAAACCATCAGTCAGAAGGATAGGTCGTATTTCATGGAAACAAACACAATCAAATGCAGAGGTCCTAGAAAAATTTGGAATGAAGAGAGAGTCGATGAAAGAAATAAAGAGGAGAAAAGTGAAATATTTTGGCCACGTTAAAAGACATGATACTCTTATAAAAACTATACTGGAAGGCAAGGCTGAGGGCAAGCGAGCAAGAGGTAGACAACGATACAAGTGGGAGGATAACATCAAGAGATGGACGAACATCAACCTGACAGAATGTACAATCAGGGCGAGAGACAGACAGTGTTGGAAATCCATTGCAGCTAACCTTCATTGCAGAGACGGCACCTGATTGATTGATTGAGTTGTTACGTTCGTTCTCGAGAATGAACCAAAAGCAGTACAAGCTAAGCTTATTGTTTTGCATTTGTTTTAGCTAAAAAGTGCTACAACAAGATAACAATTCAAAACAATATTTTCCCGTAGTGAATTTGAATAACGAAGACACAAACAATAGATTTCACGATTTATTGCCTAGCATATTTCGCTGCATATCGTCAGGTACATACTGCAGAATTCACACAACGTACAGTAAGTTAACTAGATAAATCCATCAAGCTGAAATATACACATGTTTGCACAGTTAATGTCAATTGTCTACCACGGTAATTTTAAGCTAACATGTCTTTCTGTTTGAACAAATCTGGCTTGCGTTGATTGATCATTATTGCTTCTGCAAACTTTCTTGACCAATTCAACAAAAAAAAAAAAAAAAAAAGCGGCATTTATAATAGCTAATCATTATGCCCATACGAGGGAGCAAAGAATAGTAACACTGTTGCCTACCATGCACGTCGTAAGAAGCGACTAAGGAGGCTATGGTTCCGTCGCCCTGCTACTGAGTGAGTGCGTGGCGCGACACTGTGAGCTGTGAATTTCGCGTGGAATGCTTTTGCATCTGTCCGCGGTTGTTTTTCGCGTGAACTGCATGTTCGGAACGATGACGGCCGGCTGTTGCTGGATTGACTGGTTTGCCTTTTCGGTTCATGAGTGCATTTTTCAGGAGACTCCTGGGAGTCGTCGCTGTAGCTACGGAGTTCGTGCTTTGTGCGGCGCTTTCGGTGGGTCGCCCTGCAGAAAGAGACCGAGCTATATGGGATAAAACCCCGGTCAATGAAGTCTTTCTGGTGACGATGAACTGTATTTTTCGTGGAGGACTTCTGTGTTGGCATTCTGGCGGCGTAAATATGCACAGTGTACCTGTGCGGGCTGTTGGATTGCCGAGACTCCTGTCTATTCCACTGTTCACATGGGGCAGTGAGGAGCATTTTGTGATATTCACTGGCACAGGAAAGGAGCAATATGGGGACGACCCGTTGCCGTGAAGTTGGAACCGCTACTAACTAACAAACATTATGCCATTTAGCCAAGAAAAAAATGCCAAAACGCCAGACTGATATTTTGACGCCAAACTTGTTTTTAAAAAGCCAGATTTATCGGATTTGGCGTTAAAAAGCCAATATTGCAACCCTGGTTTCGAGGGACATTCGACTCTCACTCGGACGTAGATCATAGTAGATGCGTTGTGCTTGTTTACAGCAGAGCTGTGGTCTTGGCCTAACAGCCAAGCAATTAAAAAGCCGAATAGAGGCCCTAGAGATGTGGATATATAGAAGAATATGTCGTATTTCATGGAAACAAAAACAGTTAAATAAAGAAGTTCTAGAAAAACGGATGAAATTGGAGTTGATGAAATAAATGAAAAGAGGCAAGTTAAATATTTCGGCCACGCTAAAGGCAAAAGACATTTTTAAAAAAACATAACTGTAGGGTAAGGTTGAAGGCAAGCGAGTAAGAGGTAGACAACGATACATGTGGGGAAATAACATGAAGAGATGGACGAACTGACAGAATGTAGTGTCAAGGCGAGAAACAGACAATGTTGGAGACCATTGCAGCCAACCATCATTGTGGAGACGGCACCTGATTGATGATTACAGCCAAACATTAAACAGAAAAAGCAACAATCAGATTTAAATGTTTTTCATAGTTGTATCACATCATCATCATGTGTAAGAGTTCATGCCTCTCCAAAGATCTTGGTGTTTTAGATCAACTCTGCTGATGATAATCCTCCATGCAACTATCTCAGTTACTCCAGTATCATTTCTGCCGGTCTGTCTCTGCCTCTTTCCCCACTTATTTTTCCCCACTGATCTTTCCCCCCTGATCTTTCCCCACTGATCTTTCCCCACTGATCTTTCCCCACTGATCTTTCCCCACTGATCTTTCCCCACTTATCTTTCCCCACTGATCTTTCCCCACTGATCTTTCCCCACTGATCTTTCCCCACTGATCTTTCCCCACTTATCTTTCCCCGCTTATCTTTCCCCACTGATCTTTCCCCACTGATCTTTCCCCACTTATCTTTCCCCACTGATCTTTCCCCACTGATCTTTCCCCACTGATCTTTCCCCACTTATCTTTCCCCACTTATCTTTCCCCGCTTATCTTTCCCCGCTTATCTTTCCCCGCTTATCTTTCCCCACTTATCTTTCCCCACTTATCTTTCCCTACTTATCTTTCCCTACTTATCTTTCCCCACTTATCTTTCCCCGCTTATCTTTCCCCACTTATCTTTCCCCACTTACCTTTCCAGTCGTCACAATGTTTCCCAGTGCGTTTCCTCTCATAACATGACCAAAGACGCTGTTTGTCTCTTTGTAATATACGTATATATAATGTTCTACTGTGATTAGCCTCTACTGGGCAATTGTTGTTATAAAAAAGAGTTTGTTTACTTTTGTTTGCCCCAATATAAAATTCCATATCTCAGTAACCAACTGAGGGAAAATAATGAGATTTAGCATATAACCTTATCATCATGTCCACCCAACAAAAACATTTTTGTTCTGGAAATTGTACAGCAGATTTCAATGTTTGTTTATATGTGGTATATAATTTACGGGTTAGAGATTAAGTTCATAACTTTAAACGTATTACACCATAGCCAGACAATCAGCGCTCAATGTTGAATATTCTACGTGTTTAACGGGATTGGCCTTATGCCAAGAGCCCCGCGCTTTTCAAACTGGGAGTTTTCAGAGGTGTCGTCAAAATGTGGGTTATTTCATAAAACCTGATTATTTAATTAGTTTTTTTTTTTAAATCTTACCACTTATCGCTAACACTGAAATGTGTGAATATTTTTCAATGGGATTTGAATGCAAAATTGTGTATACACTTCAAAGCATCGCTATGAAGTTGTACACATAATTTTGTTAAGAAGCTGATCGCAGGAAACTGTTTTATACTATTACAAATTCCGAAAAAAGAACAGTGCATGCTTTTGGTTTGAGTAAACGGTCATTTCGTCGATGGGTGCAAGAATCTGGAATTAAACCACCACGCAATACCCAAACGGTAGGTAGAAAGGTTATTGTAGACAGCTTTGACAAAGATGTCATAAGGCGAGCTATTATAAAAATGCTTTAAAAAGTCGACAGGGTCGACTTCAATGCACCGGGTTCTACCCCATATGTCTCGGTCTCTTTCCGCAGCGCGGAAAGCATCGCACAAAGCACGAACTCCGCAGCTCTAGTGACGACCTACAGAAGTCTCCGAAAAATTTAACTCGTGAACCGAAGGATGCGGCAAGGAATCAAACCCACAACCTTTGTAGCCCGAGTCAAAAGGCTTGATCACTTCGCCACAGAGACTCCTAAAATTATAAAAATTTTGGATTTTATATCCAGGATTATCCAGCATTATAAAAGTGCTGGATGCCAAACAAACAGTGACTGTAAGAAAACTTAGGGTTTGGTTGAGAAAAAACAATAACAGAGCTATCCAAAACAACTTTGTGGAAAATTATAAGGACATTACCTTCACTTTTAGAAAATACAAGGGGGGTTGAAATATTCTTTGCGAACAACCGCATTTAGGAGCCATGAGAAGCAGATACCTACGTGAAATAAGGGAAATGCGCAAAGAAAATTGTGGCATAGTGTATTTGGATGACATGTGGATTATTGCGCACCACACAAGTGATAAGGAATGGCAATCAGTGGACAGACAGATAAAGCGATATGTGCCCAGCAGTATAGGACAGCTTTTGGTCATGGCCCATGCTGGTAATATGCATAATGGCTTACAGCAGAATGCTGGGCTTGTGTTCGTATCAAAGCATACAGACAATAGGGATTATCATAATAAGGTGAATGGTAATGTATTTAGAGATTGGCTCGAGAATACTGTGCTTCCATCCCTAGATAGACCGTCGTGTCCAATTATGGACAATGCATGATATCAATGTTGTTGCCCAAGAAGACAAAATACCAACAGCATCGAGCACAAAGGGAGCAATAAAGATATGGCTCCGAGTGGAAAACATACCATTTCCAGAAACGTATTTCTAGCTATAGAATGTCCACATTTGTTTGCCGCAATATAAACATCAATATCTCAGTAACGAACTGATGGAAAATTATGAAATTTAGTATATAACCTCATCATTATGTCCACCCAACAAAACAATTTTTGTTCTGGAAATTTTACAGCAGATTTCAAAGTTTGTTTATATGAGATATATAATTTGCGGGTCTGACATAAAATTCATAATTTTAAATGTATTAAAGCGTAGCCAGACAATCAGGGCTCAATTTTGAATATTGTACGTGTTTTCACAGGATTGGCCTTTTGCCAACCCCCCGCGTTGTTCAAACTAAGACTGTTCAGAGGTGTCTCAAAATGTGGGTTATTTCATGAAACCTGATTAATATGTTTTTTATCTTATCACTTATCGCTAACATTGAAATGTGTGAATATTTTTCAATGGGCTTTAATGCGAAATTGTACACTTCCAAGAATCGCTATGAAGTTGTACACATATTTTTGTCAAGAAGCTGATCGCAAGAAACTGTTTTATACTATTACAAATTCCGAAAAAAGAACAATGCATGCATTGGGCTTGAGTAAACGGGCATTTTGTCAAAGGGTGCAAGAATCTGGAATTAAACCACCACGCAATAACCAAACGGTAGGTAGAAAGATTATTGTAGACAGTTTTGACACAGATGTCATAAGGCGAGCTATTATAAAAATGCTTTAAAAAGTCGCTTGATATACGACAGGGTCGACTTCATTGCACCGGGTCCTATCCCATATGGTTCGGTCTCTTTCCGCAGCGCGGAAAGCATCGCACAAAGCACGAACTCCGCAGCTCTAGCGGCGACTGTCATAAAGCGTTAAGGCGAGTGCATGACACGCTCCATGAACTAGCTCGTTATAAGTGGGTTCCCAGTGAGCTGGACGCTGTGCGTCTACCCGTGGGCACAGATATGCGGGTATGCATAAGACAACACAACGGTCGAACATTCTTAAGAACTTAATGACGCTCTCGTGCAGAGATCAATGATACGTATTTATCATTGGCAGGCAATGAATAATGGAGTTGTATGTCTGGATTGATGCTGCCTTCAGGCGCTGTCGCACCACTGACATTCCACCAACATTCCCACAACATCTACTGCAAACATGGCTAGAGTCTGAAATGTCTAAAGTTACCTGTCGTTATCTGTATGTGCCACATTCAGAATAGCCCACTGCCGTGTCTCAAACTAATAACAGTTCATTCAGGCCCTCTTAGCTGATATGAGTTATCCGGACCCATTATCGTACTCACAATTACCCCAGTTGAGTTTGATCATCTCGTCCGTCAAGCTAGTCCAATTCTTGGACGCATGATTATGTAAAAGCTGGTTAACTGATGTGAGTGTGTGCGTTGATCATGCGAGGTATGAAGTTGAACTCTGTGTGTGCTCTGGTTGTGACCGGCTGTCTGTTTGTCAGCCGATGGTCTAATGAATCCTAATGACCGTTATCTCCGAAAAATTTAACTCGTGAACTGGAATAGAACCCACGACGTTTGGTGCCCGAGTCAAAAGGCTTGACCACTTCGCCACAGAGACTCCTAAAATTATAAAAATTTTGGATTTTATATCCAGCATTATAAAAATGCTGGATGCCAAAGAAATAGTGACTGTAAGAAAACTTAGGGTTTGGTTCAGAAAGAACAATAACATAGAGCTATCCAAAACAACTTTGTGGAAAATTATAAGGACATTATCTTCACTATTTGAAAGTACAAGGGCGGTAGAAATAATCTTTGCGAGCAACCGCATTTAGGAGCCATGAGAAGCAGATACCTACGTGAAATAAGGGAAATGCGCAAAGAAAATTATGGCATAGTGTGTTTGGATGAAATGTGGATCAATGCGCACCACACAAGTGATAAGGAATGGCAATCAGTGGATGGACAGATAAAGCGATATGTGCCCAGTAGTATAGGACAGCTTTTGGTCATGGACCATGCTGGTAATACGCATAATGGCTTGCAACAGAATGCTGGGCTCGCTTTCGTATCAAAGTATACAGACAATAGGGATTAGCATAATACGATTAATGGTAATGTATTTAGAGATTGGCTCGAGAATACTATATAATAATATATGTCTGTCTGTCTGTCTGTCTGTCTGTCTGTCTGTCTGTCTGTCTGTCTGTCTGTCTGTCTGTCTGTCTATATCTGTCTGTCTGTCTGTCTGTCTGTCTGTCTGTCACGAAGACTCACAGAGGGTCTGTCACCCATGTGTACGTGTGAAAAAACTACACAGACAGCTGAACAGATCCTTAAAAATGGAAACATGATGACTAAATTGCGGTATCATTTCTGGTCACTCCATACGAACATTAACGCACAGCTATTTGGAAGCTTTCACGAGCTCAATATAAAAAGCTAAATGCATCCTAGTAACATGTATACTTGTGTACATTTATTAACCAGCAGCTGAAGAAACAAGAAGGAAATGAAAAATAAGGTAAGAAATATATTCCTTCTACTTTCCTGTCAATTTACACATTATTTACCCCATACCTCTGTACATTCTCTGTCTTTACTAATATTACACATTGCACCCCTCTCGGAAATCTCCGTGGTGAAGTGGTCAAGCCGTCTGACTCGGGCTCCGAGGGTTGTATGTTCGATTCCTTCATTTCACGAGTGCATTTTTTCGGAGACTCCAGAGGGTCGTCGCTGGAGATACGGAGTTCGTGCTTTGTGCCACGATTTCCGCCCTGCGGAAAGAGACTGAGCCATATGGGATAAAAACCCGGTGCAATGCAGTCGACCCTGTCGACTTTTAAGCTACTTTTTTTTTAATTGCACCCACTCCCATACGAATCTGGCTACGCCTTGTTATTGTGTCCTTACCCGAAATGACGTTGCTTTACTGTAAGACTAGTTTGCTAGCGTGAATCCACTACATTTTCCCCAATACATCAAAGAAATGTCGCCGCTTTCGATTATTTAAGTTGCTTTTGGACCTATCAAAGACATATTCCTTGGGTGGGGGTAAATATTAGACGGCAGGAAAAATTTCATAACGATGCAACAGTTTTCAAAATAATTGATCGTGAATGACGGCATTAATTTCCGGACAGACTATAGTTACTCTTGCCGTCCAAAGTATTCCCCACAGGTGTATGGCAGTGGAAATGTAGTTTCTGAAGAAAATGCAACGAATACCATGGACAGACAGGAAAAAACAAAACAATGAGCAAGTCCTACAAGAAGAAATGAAAAATCGCATTTTTATTTGGGGGGGGGGGGCACGTTATGAGAATAAATAAATTAGATAACTTGATGACAAATGGCAAGATTGGAGGGGGGGGGGAAGGATACCAAGGGGAAGGCAGAGAAGTAAATATCTAGATGGCTTGACCACATGACATGGTCGGGACAAGAACACAGAGCTGATCCACGACAATAGTTATCGTGTGAGAAGACGAAACATGATCGCTCACATTTATCGGCATGGCACGTGATGATGATGAACTTCGATATGCAGACGATACAGTATTACCACCAATAAAACTAATGGCAATGCAGAAACTAGTAAAGCTAATGCAAGAGCAAAGTGAAAGCAAAATTGAAAATGTATATCTCAATGCAGCAAAATTGAAATAATGACAACCGAGAAAACACGTGTAAACAGATATATTTATCAATTGAAATCAATTGAGATAAATTACAGGAGTTTTTAATGTGGGTTCATTGCTGGCGGGCGATGGAAACGTGATGACAGAACGTAAAAGAACAAACATTGATCTGCAAAGCAGAAAAATAACACAACGAAAATCTGTATATACTGGAACAAATAGATAACAACAAACGTCAGACAAAGATCATGGGTCTATCGTAGGGGTAGCCACAGTTAACGGTCCTTTTCATTGTGTGTACAGCAGGACCCGCCAGTGCACAGACAATAGGCCTCGGCAGAACAATGGCATACATAAGCAAACAATGATAATGACATGGAAAACGCAGGAATGAAATCACAGCAGTGGTGCGGGATGTACTAGTACTTGTGCGTGGTGGCAGAAACCAACGGCATGTGTGAACCCGTCAAAGGCTTCATTGACATATTTGTTCTGGAACACTCACGACTAGTTCGCCCACACCAGTCGTTACATACAGAATCACGTAAATAATGTCATAACCAGAACCGGTAAGGTAAAGTAAGACTTGGCAACACTGAAGATGATGGGCAGAAGCCGACAGTGAACAACAATCGTTCTTCTTTCTCTACTGGGGGAACGGGCTAAGCGACATAAACTACGGTCTGGGCCTCAACACCGTCAGCAAAACCCAGCTTGAAATATTCTTCAAATATTAACTGACCCAGTGCCAAACAAAACGTAGGTTTGGACAAACATGGTACACAATCAAATGAGCAAGTATTTGAATGTAAATTTCTATTCGCTGCGCATTGAAAGTGCGGGGGGGGGGGGGGGGAAGAACACACAAAAAAAAACAAATAATATGATGGGATGGCCTTGGTATGGCAATATATCGCCCTTCTGTCCAAATTGGAGATCACATTTGCATTATATTATCCTTTGGCATTGAATCAGTAAATCAAGGTGCAAAATGAAGTAATGAGACTCATGCTCGGCTTCTTAAAAGACATCTTGTGTGATACGTTCTTCATTAACAAACGATGGTAACAAGGCATAGGGTTGTACGGGTTCTTCTTCTTCTTCTTCGTCTCCTACACCTGTCAGTTTGGTCTTCAACACTGACTTCTCGTTCAGAAAGCAATGGCAAACTGCTGAATGTAAAATTATCTAGAAAATTAGCCGCGGTTGGGGGATGATCCTGCAAAGGACAAGAGATTTTAAACCTTACTCCTGAAAAAAGTCCTGTCGAATTCCAGTTGAAGATGGCATAAGCATTTAGATACGCTGAAGGTCAACAGTTGATGCACCAGAAGCTCAATAGACACTCGATTGGAAGCATAATCTAGATCTATCGTAACAAGAAATGTCTCAGTAATAACTAATAGTAATACCGCCATGAAAGCCTTCGTAGACATCACGAAGAGACAAGACAACCAGCCAACGCCCCAAACAGAAAGAGAGAGAGACAATTACACCTGGGACAGAATGAGACCAGGGACGTAACTCTGAGAATGTGTGGCTTTGGTCTCCCTGAAATCTTCAGTGTAATAATATATTATTGAATATTCAATCAATGGTCTGCGCTGTGATTCCCAGATATCTTCACGGAGATTTCAGGCAAACAATTTCATTTTGACGGGACAGTTTTCACTCGAATTTCGAAAAGTGCATCCATATAATAATAATACTGGCACTTACATAACATAATAAATTAAAACTAGCACAGTAAGTAAATAAATGTTGTACTGTATTTTCTTTAAATTCAATATTAATTTAAACTTAAAAATGCACTTGTGTATGACTCATGCATTAAATGAGTGTAGTATTATAATATTAATAGCATTAGTCATATATTAATTATTGTACAGATGCTACTGGCACCGATTATCATTATAGTAGTAGTTTGATATTTATTATTACTATCCTGGTGTTTGTAACAATATTTTGAAAATCTGCATCTGGCAGGCAGTCAATATATTTTAAAATTTATGTATTATAATAATTAATATTATATAATAATCCTATATATATATTTTTAGACATTGTAGTAAAATTGTGAAACAATTTTTCGTCTTTACTCCCACACTATGTTAGAATGTTGAGGTGTGAATTTTTAAAGGCTAGTTGTTGGTTGTTTGAAACTTACCAAAAGGGAAAAATAATTACCAAAAAGAAAAAACAACAACAACACACACAAATGCCTACTTGCGAACTGTTTTTTTTTTTCTTTGTGCAGCCAAATTAATATTTCTTCTTATTCCTCCATAAGAGCATAAACCTTAACCAAATCTTTGCTTGATTGGGTTTTGCAGCCAAAGTTTTCTGCAGAATGGGATAGCCAGCCAACCCTCCTCAGTCTCCTCTTGTACTAGTTGTACCATGTATCGTATTTAACATGGTATTGCTATTATTTGATTCGTATATATATACCGGTCTCCCTGGCCTTGAGGTTATCGACTTTCTCCGTAATCCCATTTATCCACATGAGCAAATGCAGCTGCGCGAGAATCAGTAGCGGTTCTCGCCACGCCTGTTACTTATGGGATATGTGAGCCAGCCGCTCAGAAAGCAATGGCAAACTACTGAGCGTAGTCTTGCCAAGAAATCAACAACAGCGGTAAAATGCTGGTGTTGACAGGGATGTCCTGTAATAGGATATGCGAAAGAAAAAAAAAGAAAAGAAAAAATATATATATATATTTATGGGTGGGTGGGTGGGCGGGCGGACGGACAAACGGATGGATGGGAGACAGGAGCTTAGAAAATAAAAGAGGGATAAACAAGGTTAGAAAAGAACATAGCCGATAAAATGGAAAAGGTCACAAGAAGACAGGTTGCAGAATCTAGCAGAGAAAGCAACAATTATACTTGTCATTCCCCTAATACAACATTATAAATCAGTTATACCAACAGATATCAACAAAAAAAATATTAGGCAACCACACAGGACACGTCAACAAAGGATAGCTGTTGAACAGACTGCACAAGTAACACATAAACTAACTACAACGAACCAATCTGTTTAGAAAAAGAGTAATTCATGCACTTACAAATCATTGAGCAAACATTGATCAAGCTTGCATGATAAGGAAATCAAATAATCTTTGTCAAATAGGCCTCGATTATGAGGAGTACAACCTATAGTTAAATTGATGAAAAGTGTTTAAAAAAACCAGAGAAAATATGCATAAATGAGGTGATATAAAATACATGAAATACAGAACAACACTGGGAATATGAAGCTACCCATAAACAATTTAAACTATATGTGGTTCTGCTATACACATTTGGATCTTTGCCGGTGCTACATAGTTCATGCGCTGTGCCGAGATTCTCCTTGTGTGATCTATGGGAGGAGACTGAACACTTATGGAGATTATAACAGTGTAACCTGTTACAGTGGTTATATGGCGTTATAGGGCTAGCTGATGCGCAACGTAAAGATTAGTTAGTAAGCAGTGCACGGGTGAGCACCGTGATTTTGGGTTGGCACTGAGTGTGTCGTAGGGTGATAAGTTAGTTACCAGACAGAAGCCATTGTACCATCAGCCAGATAAGCAGCATACTTGGTTTACTTGGTTCCATCATGATTGAATTTGAGAATGCTTCAGTTTGTAAAATAAGAAATCACTGTCTTTTGTATACCACTGCCCTTTTGGTATGGAACAACAATAAACAGCAAAACTTATATTGCTGCGGAGTTTGCTTCACGTCATTTTAATCAGAAGATGACGTTGGGAATTGTATCTTCTATACGACACGGCTACCCTTGGTCCCCCTGGTACTCTGCTATAAGATATCCATGTGATATCTTCTTCTTCTGCGTTCATCCGGAGTTTTTTTTTCTTTTCCGGACGTGATTGCATTGTGCCTGTTTACAGCAAAGCTGCGTTCTTGCGCTGTTAGGCCAACACATCCAACTTCTGCGGGCATTTGTTGACCGGGTTAACCTTCCTGGGGATCCATGTGATATGAAAGTTATTCTTTTCAAATTTATACTTTATGTAATCTATGGAAGGAGACTGGAGCTCTTATGGGGATATCCATGTGCAATGAAAGTTATCTTTTACAAACTTATACCTTATGTGATCTATGAGAGGAGACTGGAGTATTTATGGAGATATTAGTGTGCAATGAAAGTTATCCTTTACAAACTTATACCTTATGTGATCTATAGGGGAGACTGGAGCATTTATGGAGGTATCCATGTGCAATGAAAGTTATCATTTGCAAAGTAATGCCTTGTATGATCTATGGGAGTAGATGGGAACATTTATGGAGATATGCATCTGCTGTGAAAGTTATCTTTTACAAACCGGATCAAAAATATAATATTTTCTGTGTCTCTTGATTATAATTTTTAAAATCTTACCAGATCCTTTCTTATACTCTGTTAAATGATGTGTTTTAAAAACTTGTTTTTGTATTTTTGAAGATGTGTGCTGACAGACAATGGAATGTGGAACCAATTGATGCCCTTGAGACAAATGGTGTTTCCAAGAATTCATTGTCTTTTCCATTTCAAGATGAGTATCTCAGTAAGTTCTTTTTTTAACCCTATCTATGATAGGAAATAATGTTTTCAAAGAACTGTTACAAATGTTGTTTGTGTAGTTGTGCACTCGAACATGGTCCATACACACTACTTCTAGTAGCAAAGGACTGAACCCACTCTGACTTCAGAGGTGTTTGTAATTTACATCCCCAAGCCAAGGATGAGAAGTCAACATTTTAGTCCAACTGACTGGTGTAGGGGTTGAACCTCCTACCCCAGCATCAGCACACCGGATGTTTAAGAACAAGAGATCTTATCCATTCGGCCATGGTGACCTCCTGTGAGAAATTATATGTATTTGTAACAAAAATTTACTCATTTATTTCCATAGTTTCTAAATATTCATGAACTGTTCTGGATTGCAGAATATTGGTTTAAATGAAATTTCTTATCCATGGTGAAGACTGGGCTTTTTACTATTGATTCCTGGGTGTCACCTCTGGAGCTACAGAGAAACTGAACAAGATGGGGTACAACCCAGTGCAGTGAAGTTGAACCTCAAACTTTCAGCCTTAACTTGCTTATTATAAAGCTAGAAGGGATCAACATGGCTGAAAGGATAAAAGTGCTCGCTCTTAAATTTCTGGTGTGCTGATGCCGAGGTAGCGGGTTCAACCCCTTCACCGGTCAGCTGGACCTCAGAAATCAGAGTGAATTTGACTGATGACGAGGGAAACTGGTAATGGGGAAAGCTAATCCACACGCAAACATAAGTCCAGTGCACTCCCCTGTAGCATCAATTATTAGAGTTAGTAGCACATGTATGGACTACTATTAAGCTCAAAGCGAGCGAATGCAACAACAAAATTAAGTAAAGCTAGTACAGCTTACATCAATACATCCTTAAGCTTAGACCTATTGTGTCACTTATATTTTGTCCAGGTTTTGAGGAATTTCAAGTCAAATCTGAAGTTGACAGTTCTGAACATGACATGCTGATAAATACCGATGCCACAAAGGTATAGAATTGTAATATGAAATTTGTGTTGTATCTATATAAATTGTTATCAATACTTATTCTTATATTATTTGTATTTGTGCTCACAAGCATCCATTGTGGACGCATGTTTACAGTGCAAATCAGTCACATTTGCTACCGCTATGGGTTGTACTTATTATGCCTGTTTTAAATCACAATATAACAAGCTATCATTTGTCAAGATTGTGTAATTGTATGGATATTTTTGCTCTGGCCATGCGGGAGTGTGGGGGAATGAACAGGCTGATAGGCTGGCAGGGAATACACCTTATGGTGGTAGATTACTTATGGACAAGAGGGAGGTCGTCGTGCGCCTGTGGGACCAGGTGGAGAAGGTGGGGTAACAGATTGAGAACCCGTATGTGTAAAGGATGAAATTGCAGGGGATTGGCAGGGTTTCTGGTAGAATCTCACAACTGAGAGGGAAGACCAGGAGAACTTTCAATCACATAGCGGTAGGAACGATTAGTAGTGTGACTCTTTGCTGGCTGTTGAACGAGGGGATGGATCACATATGGAAATGTCCTGAGTGCAGTGATGTAGTTCTTAGCTCAACTCAACTTTTACTGGACAATAAATATTGATGACGAGATAAGAGGAACACAGAGATAAATACCATATGTCTTGGTCATATGGTGTAATATGTCAAGGATCACAGACATGAGACTCCGTGATCATGTGAAACAGTAAACCATGATTGTCCTTGCTTATTGAATGCTTGTACATGTTATTACTTTCTTAGTCATTATTATATTACTAGCAGACCCGGCCCGGCTTCGCCCAGTCCCTGGTGGGGAGCATCTCATTTAATTCATATAAGTAGTCATATAAGTTCCCGTTCCTGTCTGTCTGTCTGTCTGTCTGTCTGTCTGTCTGTTTGACCCTGCCCGGCATCGCCTGGCTCCTAGTAAGGAGCATCTCATTTAATTCATATAAGTAGTCATATAAGCTCCCGTTCCCGTTCCCGACTATCTATCTGTCTGTCTGTCTATCTGTCTGTCTGTCTGTCTGTCTGTCTGTCTGACCCGGCCCGGCTTCGCCCAGCCCCTGATGGGGAGCATCTCATTTAATTCATATAAGTTCCCGTTCCTGACTATCTGTCTGTCTGTCTGTCTGTCTGTCTGTCTGTCTGTCTGTCTGTCTGTCTGTCTGTCTGTCTGTCTGTCTGTCTGTCTGTCTGTCTGTCTGTCTGTCTGTCTGTCTGTCTGTCTGTCTAATCATTTATTGGTTGCGGTTAGAACAACCTTAGATAAACGAAGACCAACTTGCAAAAAGCATTAGAAAGAGCACTTGAAAGATCTTTACATATTCCCCCAACAATTAACTTGGGTATATGGAACAGCGGCAGCAGCAGCAGCAGAAGAAGAAGAAAAAGGAGGAGTAGGAGGAAGGAGGAGGAAGAGGGTGGAGGAGGGAGGAGGAAGAGATAGGCGGAGAGAGGAGGAGGAGGGAGGAGTATGGAGGAATAGGAGGGAGGAGGAGGAAGGATTAGGAGGAGGGGGAAAGAGGAGAAGGAGGAGGAGGGAGGAGGAGGAAGATGGAGGAGGAGTAGAGAGGAGGAGGAGGGAGAAGGAGGAGGAGGAGGAAGAGGGAGGAGGAGGAAGAGGGAGGAGGAAGAGGGAGAAGGAGAACGCAGGAGGAGGAGGGAGAGGGAGGAGGAGGAGGAGGGGGAGAAGGAGGAGGAGGAAGAATGATGAGGAGGAAGGAAGAGGAAGGAGGAGGAGGGAGGAGGTAGAGGGAGGAGGAGGGAGGAGGAGGAGGGAGGAGGTAGAAGGAAGAGGGAGGAGGAGGGAGGAGGAAGAGATAGGCAGAGAGAGGAGGAGGAGGGAGGAGGAGAAGTAGGGAGGAATAGGAGGGAGGAGGAGGAGGGATTAGGAGGAGGAGGAGAGAGGAGGAGGAAGAGAGAGGAGGAGGGAGAAGGAGGATGGAGGAGGGGAGGGAGGAGGATGGAGGAGGAAGAGGAGGGAGATGGAGGAGGGGAGCGGAAGAGGAAGAGGGTAGGAGGAGGAGGAGGGGAGAGGAGGAGGAGGGATGTGGAGGAAGAAGGAGGGATTAGGTAGAGGGAGGAGGAGGGAGGAAAAGGGATGAGGAGAGAGGAGGAGGAGAGAGGAGGTAGGAGGAGGAGGAAGAGGGAGGAGGAGGAAGAGGGAAGAGGAGGGAGAGGGAGGAGGGGAAGCGGAAGAGGGTAGGAATTGGAGGAGGGGAGAGGAGGAGGAGGGGAGAGGAGGGAGGAGGCGGAGGGAGAAGGAGGAGGGAGGAGGAGGGAGAATGAGGAGGGGAGGAAGGAAAGCGAGGTGGAAGAGGATTAGGAGGGAGGAAGAAGAGGAGGGTGGAGGAAGGAGGTAGAGGGAGGAGGAGGAGGAAGGAAAGGGAGGAGGAGCAGGAGGGTGGAGAGAGGAGGTAGAAGGAGGAGGAGGAGGAGGTAGAGGGAGAAGGAGGAGGGAGGAGGAGGGAGTAGGATGGAGGAGGAAGAGGGAGAAGGAGGAGGAGGAGGGAGGAGGATGAGGGAGAAGGAGACAGGAGGAGGATGAGGGAGAAGGAGGCAGGAGGAGGAGGAGGGAGAAGGAGGAAGGAGTAGGAGGGAGGAGGAAGGGAGAGGGAGAAGGAGGAGTAGGAGGGGGAGGAGGTAGAGGGAGTAAGAGAAGAGAGGAGGAGGGAGTTTGCCATTCCGAATTCATACTCGTCTAGGTTCTGTGATTTCGGTCCTTCCATTGATTGTTCTTCCCTTCTACATGACTGTAGATAACTTCCTTACACATAAAAAGATGAATTGTTATTGATATTGCCGTGGCATGGAGGAATATCAGCAGCAGAGTTGATCCAGAAAACCATTGACCGAGATCTATGGAGAGCCATGAATGCCTACGCCAGCCGGCACGGCACTTGATGATGATGATGATTGCCGTGTGACGATTCTGTGTAGTCACGTCATTTTCTTCGCTTTCCCTAGCGTTTTGGTTCGGGGATTCTTTCATCATCATCATCATATATTTACGTACGTATTTTGGGAGGGGGAGGAGGAAGGAGGAGGAAGAAGAAGAAAAAAATACGACAGTTGGCAGCTCTGGAATGAAAGGAAGACGTGTAGAAAATTTCATCTCAATCGGATGGGCCGTTCGCGAACAAATAAAGGACATACATATATATTTACATACATACACTTTGTTTTATATATATAGATTTGTATTAATTTTCCTAATACATTGGCCCATTTATTCATATGTGGGATATATTATTTATATATATTGCAATGAGAACAGATGGACTTATGTTCAGTCTTAGACTTCTGTGGATATAACATTTTATACATTCAAACAATGTCAGTGACTATGTACTTAGTATTTCATCCAAAGTATCATTGATTTATTCACTTCATGTGGATATAACATTTTATACATTCAAACAATGTCAGTGACTATGTACTTGGTACTTCAGCCAAGGTATCATTGATTTATTCACTTCATGTGGATATAACATTTTATACATTCAAACAATGTCAGTGACTATGTACTTGGTACTTCAGCCAAGGTATCATTGATTTATTCACTTCATATGGATATAAAACTCTGCAGTATGCACCTGACAAGATGCAGTGAATTATGCCAGGCAATAAATCATGCAATAATTTATTTATGGTGTCTTTGTTTATATTCACTAAGGGAATACATTGTTTTGAATTATTTATATGGTCTGTGATTTCTGTTAATCTTTCCTGGGCTTCTTGTAAGATATGTATATGTGTTTGTGCTTGTTGTATGTCTGCAGGATTTTAACATACAGTTTGTTTCCAGTTATATTGTCTTTTATTCAGGTGCTCCATATGGATGCCAGCAATGAAGAATTGAAAAGATCAATCAAAATAAATAAAAATGTGAAAGAATCCTGTGTGTTTAACATTAAAGGTGAGAATGTATAATTTATATCCTTATTTATGCATATATTAAAATAACCTTTAACATTGCCGGGTCTATTTTCATTTGGGTCAGTCCGATTATGCTTCAATCGTTTTCTTCAAGCAATAGGAAAAATCCCATGCCAGCTTGTTAGGCCAGTTGCAGATTTAGGACAGGAAAATCTGACCAAGGGAGTCCGTTCCCTCTGGCGAGCCGTAGCCCCATTGACCCATGACCTCGCAGTCATGGTTTCCTGGTCTATATCATAGAGAGGTGAGGTTGACGTGTGTAGTCTGCGGGTCATCGGCGGGCTACTAATTTTCACCTGTTATCCCTCTTCAGTGAGTAGCCGATCCTAACCCTGCCTGGACACCTCAAGGTACAAGAGGAACAAGATGAGATGAGATTCTTAAAATAACCAGATACAAATATCAGCAGTGGAATCTCTGGCTGGTTACAAAAGATAATTATTATAACTATGTATACGGTTGCCATAAGTGACTAATCAAAACAAAAGTGACATGTTTCTGACAAGTCGTGTATATGTATTGGTGATGTTCCCAGCATTCAGGGACATTTCTAGAAATATGTCATTTTCAAGGCACAATTATAATATAATAACAATGTGCGGTCTAAATTTTTAATACACAATAAGTCAAGCCACAAACAAACTAATCATGAACATTAAATGGAACCATAATTCCTTTAGACATGTCATAATAATAAAATTCACTAAAACAACTGGTAAAAGTACTGGAAAATGAGGAAGTAAAGGGAAAGTATCTAATTTAGAATGTCATGGGAAGAAAATGGTCCACAAGTAAAAGTTTAAAAAAAAAATAAGCATCTATATAGAATGAAAGTTGTGGATAGGCATGATTACTTATCGCGTATGTGTTACCGGGGCCCAGCAGGGAAGCAAAGAATAGTAATACTGTAACCTACCACTGTAACTTTCTGAGGTAAATGGAGAAAGAGAAGAAGAAGTACCCTACCAGTATGACATAGGAAGTGATTATTGGGGGTTGGTGTGAGACTGGCTACCTTATCCAATAGAAAACTAGCTACAAAATCCAACCAATCAAGAATAAGTCTTCAAAGGATTTGGCTTGAGTTGGTTCAGGGCCTATAGTCCATTGGGAGATAAAAGGCTGGAGAATCAGAATGATTGCTCCGGGAAGGTTAACCCGGTCAACAAATGCCCGCAGAAGTCGGATGTGTCGGTCTAACGGCGCAAGAACGCAGCTCTGCTGTAAACAGGCACAACGCAATCACATCCGAAAAAAAAAACTCCGGATGAACGAAGAAGAAGAAGAAGAATGATTGCTAATGCCAGATGGGACAGCACTTGAAGAGTTAATGCAACCTGTGAGGAAATATGGTTGATTTTACTGGTCATAAGACAGCTATTATAACAAGAAAAAAAGTGATACTAGAACCTTGATTTTGGTTGCATATCCTTTATAGGATGTCGCAGTCAACCCCAGCATTTTTTGGCAGTTTATGATTTCTTGGCAAGTTTATGTTCAGTAGTTGGCCATTGACAGGTACTCATGCCATTGTATAAGAACTAGCACAAGGCAGTCTGCTTCCAAATTGGCCGCAGCTGTGTTTTGAATGGGGTATACAGGATTGTAAATTGTGTTTGTAACCCCTTCACCACAGTGCCAGCTGATGAACTTTGATGCATCACTAAATTTACTTAAATTTGCTCGAGGGTATACAAGTGTGTGGGGCAATGAACAGGCTGATAGATTAGATATATGGGAGTGAACCCGTTGAACCCAGGAAGGTTAACCTGGTCATCAACAGATGCCTGAAGAAGACGGATGTGTCGGCCAGAAGGTGCAAATATCACAGCTCTACTTTATACAACGCAATTACATCCAAAACAAACATTCCTGACGAAGAAGAAGAAGAAGTACTCGGTGAATTAAAGTTGATACTCTTGCTCTCAACCTTTTTAGCTCTTATAGATTAGCTACTGATACCAATCTAGGTGGAGAGCTACTTTATGATACAGCTAATGTGGTGAAAGCTCAGTGGAATCAGATGGAGAGCTACTTTATGATAAGTTCATGTGGAGAAAGCTCTGTGGAATCAGGTGGAGAGCTACTTTATGATACAGCTGATGTGGTGAAAGCTCTGTGGAATCAGGTGGAGAGCTACTTTATGATACAGCTAATGTGGTGAAAGCTCAGTGGAATCAGATGTAGAGCTACTTTATGATAAGTTCATGTGGAGAAAGCTCTGTGGAATCAGGTGGAGAGCTACTTTATGATACAGCTCATGTGGTGAAAGCTCTGTGGAATCATATGGAGAGCTACTTTATGATACAGCTTATGTGGTGAAAGCTCTGTGGAATCAGATAGCTACTTTATGATACAGCTCATGTGGTGAAAGCTCTGTGGAATCAGATAGCTACTTTATGATACAGCTGATGTGGTGACAGTTCTGTAGAATCAGATGTAGAGCTACTTTATGATACAGCTCATGTGGTGAAAGCTCTGTGGAATCAGACGTAGAGCTTTATGATACAGCTGATGTGGTGAAAGCTCTGTGGAATCAGATGTAAAGCTACTTTATGATACAGCTGATGTGGTGAAAGCTCAGTGGAATCAGATGGAGAGCTACTTTATGATAAGCTCATGTGGTGAAAGCACTGTGGAATCAGATAGCTACTTTATGATACAGCTGATGTGGTGACAGTTCTGTAGAATCAGATGTAGAGCTACTTTATGATACAGCTGATGTGGTGACAGCTCTGTGGAATCAGATGAAGAGAGAGCAGACAAATAGATGGAGTATCCATATCTGGAAAGACTGGCTCACAAGGTAGTGAGTAGCGAGTCTGGATTATATTCAAAGAATAGAGCAAAATCCTGGCAAACTTTTAAATTAAAATTTGTCCTGGAATAATCAGCATGGAATCACTTCAGTTGCTTTTGAAAAGGAAAATGGTACATGTTTGAGAATGCCTGAGTGCAGTGATGTCAATTGTTAACTGAATTAAGTGCCATGGGATGATTAATCATAGTAAGCGACTTCCCATATCTGCCATTGGTTTATATATCGCCGAAATGTTGTCATTGTGTTATAATACAACATGTCTTCTACCATAATAAGAACTGTAAAGTCATAACTGTATCACACACCTACTTCCCATTTTCCGCCATCCATTTTTGTTTGGTCCAATCCTCCTTTTTGTTTGACACTGAATCTGTTACATTCAGAATTCATCACTAAATATGCTGATTATTTCTGTATTTATATAAGTACATTAACTGATTATTTCTGTATTTCAGAAAACTGTTCCTGTACTAAGTGTCATCAATCGGACGGCCATGTTGGTATTGAACAGAAAGATATCAACGATGTATATAACACACATCAATCAGATTTTGTGAAACATGAAGTGTTCTCAGAAGGCACGTCAGAATATAAGAAGTCAGTAAGCAAGAATGGACAGTTTAGTTTTCTGGGTAATGTAAAACTGAGAGACGATACATTCACGGAAATAATAGCGGAAGCTACAAAGTTAGTGTCTAACAGTGAATACCAGCTGGCAGTGAATACTGATATAAGTACAAGACAGCATGATGATAATATGAATGTTCCTGATGGCAATTCAAGTCAACTATTAGAACATGATTTTGGTGTTCCTTATAAACCTGGATGGAATGTTTTGTCTGATGCAGATAGAAAACTTTCAAATGAGGTTTATAAATGTGGCCATGAATTTAAATATGTTCATCTTCAGAAAACTCACAAACAGATACATGCAGCAGAGGAGCCTTTCACAAGTGATGTTTGTGGTACTGGTCTTAAACAACAGGGTAGATTGATAAATCATGACAGAAAATATACAGGAGAAAACCTTTATAAATGTGATATGAGTGATATCAATTTCATAAATAATGTCAGCTTGAAGAAGAATGCAATAATACACATGGGAGAGAAACCTTACAAATGTGATGTTTCTGGTGTTGCTATTGCACAAACCACAAGCTTGAAAATGCACAAAAGAACTAATACAGGAGAAAAACTTTACAAATGTGATATTTGCAGTCTTGGCTTCAGACGTAATAATACACTTAAAACTCACAAACGAATACACACAGGAGAAAAGCTTTACAAATGTGATATTTGTGGTCTTGGCTTCAGACATAGTAACACACTTAAGACTCACAAACGAATACATACAGGAGAAAAACTTTACAAATGTGATATATGTGATATCAGTTTTGCACACAGTGCTAATATGAAGAGACACAGAATGATACATACAGGAGAGAAACCTTATAAATGTGAAGTTTGTGGTGTTTGTTTTACACAGATGTCTAGCTTGAGAATTCATGAAAGGTTACATACAGGTAAAAAGCCTTACAAATGTGATATGTGTGGTCTTAGCTTCACACATAGTAACACACTTAAAACTCACATACTAAGACACACAGGAGAAAAACTTTACAAATGTGATATATGTGGTATCAATTTTGCACACAGTAATAATATGAAGAGACACAGAATGACACATACAGGAGAGAAACCTTATAAGTGTGAAGTCTGTGGTGATTGCTTTACACAGTTATCTAGCCTGAGAAACCATGAAAGGTTACATACAGGTAAAAAACCTTACAAATGTGATATGTGTGGTCTTGGCTTCACATATAGTAACACACTCACGACTCACAAACGAATACATACAGGAGAAAAACCTTACACATGTGATATATGTGGCATCAGTTTTGCACACAGTACTAACATGAAGAGACACAGAATGACACATACTGGAGAGAAACCTTATAGGTGTGAGGTTTGTGGTGTTTATTTTACACAGATGTCTAGTTTGAGAAATCATGAAAGGTTACATACAGGTAAAAAGCCTTACAAATGTGATATGTGTGGTCTTGGCTTCACACATAGTAACACACTGAAGACTCACAAACGAATACATACAGGAGAAAAACCTTACAAATGTGATGTTTGTGATCTCAAGTTCACACAGATTACTAACCTTAAAGACCACAAAAGAAAACATACAGGAGAAAAACCTTACAAATGTGATGTGTGTGGCATCAACTTTGCCAGAAAGTCTGGCCTAAAGAGACACACAATGATACATTCAGGAGAGAAACCTTACAAATGTGATGTTTGTGATCTTGACTTTATACAGATTAATAACCTGAATGATCACAAAAGAATACATACAGAAGAAAAACCTTACAAATGTGATATTTGTGGTTTTATTTTTACAAAGAATGGTCATCTAAAGAGACATAAGAGAATACACACAGGAGAAAAGCCTTACAAATGTGATATTTGTGGTCTCAGGTTTACAGACAATGGTAATCTGAACAGGCACAAAAGAATACATACAGGAGAAAAACCTCACATGTGTGATGTTTGTGGTCTTCACTTCACACAGATCACACATTTAACAAATCATAAAAGAATACATACAGGAGAAAAACCTCACAAATGTGATATTTGTGGTCTTGACTTCATAGAAAAAGGGAGTCTGAAGAAGCACAAAAGAATACATACAGGAGAAAAACCTTACAGGTGTGATATTTGTGGCCTTGTCTTCAGACAGAGTAGTACCCTAAAGACACACAGCAGGGTACATATAAAAGAAAAGTCTAATTTAACATGTCATGAACAGGTGCATTTGAGGAATAATGCAGAATGCAGAGAGGAAAACAGTCTATAAATTGTTGTACTTATGCAGTGAAATATGCCAGGCAATAAATCATGCAACCTATTGTTTGTGGCTCTGTGTGTTGTATTTATTTCTATACACACATGTGCGTGCAGGTAAATACAAGCATACATATATATAGATACATACATCACATACATACACTAACATAGACATTAACACACATTTAGATTTACATATACACACATTTAGTAGAATTGATTTTTAAAACACAGAAATTGCTGTGTGCTATCTATTTGTAGTCATTCAATAGTTACATTTGTTCTGTTTACTTAAGTTTTTGTTTTCGATTCAATTTCATCATTGCCCCTACCCCGTTCAACTTCAAGGAGAAGTTATAGTCCATCACCAGCTCAGATTGATAGCTCTGTGATTGAGTTGGCCGCAAAATAAGCAGCTACCCACGATTGTACCCTCACAGGCTTATTAATCCGAAGGTGATTATCATCCATATGGGATAATGGACTGTGCTTTGTCTTTTTTAACTCACTTTTTGTTGAGTTTTTGTAATTACATTTACCTTGAAATAATGTCAACAGCCAGAATAAAATTAAAACGTACAAAATTATAAAGTTTGAAATTGTCATAATTGAAGAATTTTGCCTGTTTGAAACATATAGTGCAAACTGTATTGGGCTGCACACGCAACATCTCCATCAGAATAGTATGATTGGGCTTGTATCAGTGAAGTCTATACTTGTACTGGTACAGGCTACGTTCTACATTCTTCTTCTTGTGCATTTATCCCCCCTCGGGTCACAGCCTCCATCCCACTCATGCCAAGCCTTCCAATCTTTTGCTATCATCTGCAGCTACCTCCATGCCCTCCCCATATAATCAAACCCTGCCTTTCATTCTCTTCTTCATGTGTTTTTAGGTCTCCCACTATTTTATTTGCCTTGTTGGTTCCAGACAAAGGAGTGTCTAGTTATACTATCCTCAGATTTTCTTAAAGTGTGTTCTATCCAGAGCCAGTGTATTTTATTCACATCTTGATTCACTGGAATTTGTTTAGTTCTCCCCATGTTCTCTACATTGGTGATTCTGTCATGTCACGTCTTGATTCACTGGAATTTGTTTAGTTCTCCCCATGTTCTCTACATTGGTGATTCTGTCATGTCACGTCTTGATTCACTGGAATTTGTTTAGTTCTCCCCATGTTCTCTACATTGGTGATTCTGTCATGCCATTTTGCTCCCACTATTCTATGCAGGCACCAATTAGTGAATGTTTATGGTTTATTAGTAATTGTTGAGTTGTTCTTCATGTTTCTGATCCATATATTAGTACTAGTTTCTTCTTCTTTGTTCCTCTTTGAGGGAATTACATCACACCAAATTATGCACCTCAAAGTTCAGTGTGTCCGACGACATGGGCATGCATTTGTTTAAGGTAAATTTTCTCTAAACAAATTCCATCAAGGGTTAATGAGCTCTATCTGTGTACTTTCATCTTCTTTTGCTCACTTTAAATCTCTATAACTGCAATGTTGTTTCTTGTATGAACTTCACTATCTTTTTTTTTAGTTCACCGAGTGGCCCATAGAGTTTATCTTCCAGGTTTAAAAAAAAAAAAAACCCACCTCGGAGGTGATTAAAACATGTGACCACCGGACATGCCAGCTCCCAAAATGTTGAATTGGTTGAGAGAATTTGAGCTTCAGCCACGGATAGTTGAAAATTCAAAAAAGAACAATAGAAAACTTTGTTCATCACAGAGAGAAATCAGTTTGGTCATTCTCAGGTGTTATAGACGGGTTCTAAGACTATCTTGGGTAAAGAAAAGAACAAATGCATCCATACTTCAAGAACTGAATATTAAAGAGGGTTGGCAAAGACAATAAAACACAGAAATTTGAAATATTTTGGTCACTTGAAACGTCATGAAAGTTTGGAGAGAACAATAATGGAGGGGCATATGCCTAGGAAGAGAAGAAGGCCAAAGAGAAGATGGGTGCAAGATGTGCCGGATGATCTCCACATTGGTGTATTGGATGCGGGGCATCTTACTTGTGATCGAGAAGTTTTCCTGAAGGTTGTTATGGGAGCGAGGTTCTGCAAACGACATGCTACTGAATGAATGAATGAATTCTCAGCCAGTCAGGGGTGAGGTCGTTACTGCGCAGAATAGAGCATATAAGGTCGCAATCTTCGGTGTGAACTTGGTGGCTGAGATCTTTTAGACTTTCAGGTGGCTACTACTGGCACCTTGCCTTCTTGACAGACGCAAGTTTGTTACATTGTGCTTCTAAATAGGCATAATAACCATAACCCATAGCCGGGAACAGGGATGGGGTTATACCTCTCTATAGCACAAAGCCTGGGCTGGACTGTAGATACATGTGTTGTCCATGAGGCATAATCCCTCTCTTAGCCTGCCTAGTTTACTCCAGAGGAAAGATAACAATACATCTGGAATAAGATACGCTGCAGAAGATGTCGGATCAAGCAAAGCAATGCTCTAA
Organism: Cepaea hortensis; assembly: GCA_963921405.1. Lineage (NCBI taxonomy): Eukaryota > Metazoa > Mollusca > Gastropoda > Stylommatophora > Helicidae > Cepaea > Cepaea hortensis. Next base: position 93,522,214 of record OY992887.1, read on the forward strand.
CTTCAGGTATCTAGCTGCCTTTCAAATTACAATAGCAATTACGGTGTCTTATTCTCAGTCCATACAAAAGTTCAAAATGAATGGTTGTGACACGTGTGTGTGTCAAGCATAGACATGATCTGGCATGGATGTGCTTTTGTTTCATGCAGGAGCAAGATAATCCCATGGCAGATACTGCCATTGGGGTGTGAAGTGTCAGGTCTGTGCACATTCTAGACCATGGCATAATGAAGTGTGGTGGCCAGTTCCCTTCTCGCTGTCTTCTTCCTGAACAATTCCTAGAAAATTCTGGAAACTATAACACTGGTATGTGAGGCAATAACTGAGCGGAGCCGTCAGCGCCAAGAGTACTGGTAGTTAGAACACTTAGACGATCAAGGAGGTTATTTTTATTTATCAGGTTCAAAATCAGCCGCAGACAATTTGGGAGTAAATCACTTCATATTAATTTTGATGGTATGCGAGTTAGCCGTTCAGAAAGCAGCGGCGAACAACCGGATATAAAATTGGCTAGTAGTTTAGTTGAGCTAAGAACCAACATCACTGTACTCAAGACATTCCCACACATGCTCCGTCCCCTCATTCAACAACCTGTGAAGAGTCACACTACTAATCGTTCTCACTACTATCTGATTGAAAGTTCTCCTGGTCTTCCCTCTCAGTTTTGAGATTCTTCCAGAAACCCTGCTGATCCCCTGCAATCGCATTCTTTCCACATGTGGGTTCTCAATCTGTTCCCCCGCCTTCTCCACCTGGTCCTACAGGCGCACGACCACCTCTCCCTTGTCCATAGGTAATTTACCAAGGGTCGCATTCCGTTCCAGCCTATCAGCATGGCCAGGGCAAAATATCCATAAAATTCTCACAATCTGTGACCTCTGAAGCGAGGATAGCAATTGGCTAGTAAATCACACAGCCTGCCAATAAATGTCAGGGTTGACTGCAATGACCTGTAAAAGAATGTGCTGCAAATTTTTATGAAACGACTGACTGCTGCGTGAGGTCACTGAAATGGATGAAGCAAGGTTCAGAAAAAGAAGTAATTAAAAAAAATCATGGATTGACGTGTTAGTCCTACAACAACATATAATGTCTTGTAGAAGACAAAAATAAATGTGAAAATCTAATGTAGGAAATCGTGGATAAGTACAGAGAAGAGAATTCAGAAGGAAAAGTCACTGCCACATAGGAATGTCTAAAATGTGGTATTCAATCAAATGCTCTTGGAGGAAACAAGAAAGAATAAAGCTTGGATAACAGAAGAAACTCTAAACAAAGTGGCTGAACAAGCTTGGATAACAGAAGAAACTCTAAACAAAGTGGCTGAACAAGCTTGGATAATAGAAGAAACTCTAAACAAAGTGGCTGAACAAGCTTGGACAACAGAAGAAACTCACCACAAAGTGGCTGAACAAGCTTGGACAACAGAAGAAACTCTAAACAAAGTGGCTGAACAAGGTTGGATAATAGAAGAAACTCTAAACAAAGTGGCTGAGCAAGCTTGGACAACAGAAGAAACTCTAAACAAAGTGGCCAAACAAGCTTGGATAATAGAAGAAACTCTAAACAAAGTGACTGAACAAGCTTGGACAACAGAAGAAACTCTAAACAAAGTGGCTGAACAAGCTTGGATAATAGAAGAAACTCTAAACAAAGTGGCTGAGCAAGCTTGGACAACAGAAGAAACTCTAAACAAAGTGGCTGAACAAGCTTGGATAATAGAAGAAACTCTAAACAAAGTGGCTGAACAAGCTGATAACAGTGCAGTCACCACGAACTGTGCAGGTTAGGGTTTTATTTTTACCCCTGATATATTTAGTTTGAGTGTAAGAAAGAGAGTGCTGAAATGCTATGTGAACCAGTTTTGCTGTATGGCAGTGAATCTTGGAATGTAAATGAACAAATTAAGAAGAAATTAGAAGCAACAGAGATGTGGTTCCTGAGACGAATGTTGAGAATTCCTTGGACTGCCAGAGTAACTAAACGAAACTAGAACACTATATACAACAATAAGAAAGAGACAAACAGCTTTCTTTGGTCATGTAATGAGAAGAGATGTAATGAGAAGAGAGGCATTGAAGAACATCGTGACAACTGGAAAGATCGAGGGGAAGAGAGGCAGAGGCAGACCAAGAGAAATGATGCTGGATGGATTGAGACGGCAGCACGGAGGAATATCAGCAGCAGAGTTGATCCAGAAAACCAAAGACCGAGATCTGTGTAGAGCCATGAATGCCTACGCCAGCTGGCAGGGCACTTGATGATGATGATATTTAGTTTCCTCTAAATTAATTTTCCATGCAGCATCAACTTCCTGACTTCTTTCAACTCAATTACAAGGCAGGCTTATCAATTAAATAATTGCATTCATTCATATAATTTTTTATTCTGTCATTTTCTTTTACAAATGGATTTACACGTCATTATATTCTTATATAGATAAATCTGTATCCTTCAGCCACTGTTCAGTTTTGTTTGTCATTGTTTGCTGATGTTTCAGTTCTTACTGCATGTCTTCTTGTAAGGCAAACTTCTTTCACTCCAATTACAAGACAGGCTTATCAATAAAATAACGACATTAATTCCATTTGATAATTTCTTTATTTGTTACTTTCTTTTACAGAAATATTTACATGTCAGGAGATCAGCATGGCTGAATGGATAAGAGAACTCATTCTTTAACTTCCGGTGTGCTGATGCCAAGGTAGCAGGTTCAAACCCTCCACTGGTCAGTTGAACTAAAATGCTGACTTTTCATTCCTGACTTGGGGACATAAATTACAAATACCTCAGAAGTCAGAGTGGGTTCGCTTGATAGTGAAGGAAGGACACTGGTAATAGGGAAAGCTAATCCATACACAAAAAATCAGTCCAGTACACCAGAAGTAGTAGCACATATATGGACTATGTTTGAGTTCAAAGCGAGTGGACGCACCAGCACAAATGTACATGTCATTACATTCCTATATATAGAAACATGTGCATCTTGCTGTCTCAGTTCAGTTTTATTTGTTGATGTTTCAGTTCTTTGTGCATATATTCTTGTACAGCACATTTCTATGAAGACACATGTGCATCTTGCTGTCTCAGTTCAGTTTTATTTGTTGATGTTTCAGATCTTTGTGCATATATTCTTGTACAGCACATTTCTATGAAGACACATGTGCATCTTGCTGTCTCAGTTCAGTTTTATTTGTTGATGTTTCAGATCTTTGTGCATTTTTCTTGTACATCACATTTCTATGTAGACACATGTGCATCTTGCTGTCTCAGTTCAGTTTTATTTGTTGATGTTTCAGTTCCTTGTGCATGTATTCTTGTACAGCACATTTCTATGTAGATAAATGTGCATCTTGCTGTTACAGTTCAGTTTTTTTTTTTTTTTTTTTGCGCTCGCTCACTTTGAACACAAGCGTAGAAAAATTGCTGGGGTTGACTGCGACATCTTGTAAAGGATATGCAACTAACTTTTGACCTAATCCCTTTCTGCCATTATACAGTGCAGGAGGACAATATCTTTTCTTATGAGCGAGCCAGGTAGTGACTAGTACTTGAGTCCATAATTTTCTAATCTTAAACACCATGAATTAATTCTTCAGTTTCTGGGTTTTGCTTTTGCTATGAGACCAGCACACTGGGTATTATATGCTTGTATGACTGACATTTGAAGGCGGTAATGTAACTTCTTTCTTCATCATCATCTGCAATACTGAAAAGCATGGGTAGTTTGCCATTTCACGTGGTCACCAGTCTTGGATGAGATCTATATTCTTGTGCTGATTATGCCATGTGTCCAAGCCAATTATTTATTTATCTCTTTGATTTTCCTTTGCTCTCTTTCCATCAACTTTGCCAGTTGCCACTAAGTTTTCAAGTTTATTTTTCTGCAAAAACGTGCCCTGAGAATCTTGATTCCCTATGTCTAATTTTTTTCTAATCAATTGTGGTTTGTATTTGTTTCCTGATCTCCTCTGTTACACTATATTTATGCTTCTGTGCAAATCGAAGGCATAAACACAAAATTTTAAAGGTTTTCCTCCTGTATACACCCCGCACAATTCCTTAAATTTATTGCTCCATTACTTCATTATCATCTGCAAACCTCTGACCCCCACAAATGTTCTTTCAAGGGTTCATGTAGTAAGATGGCGCCAAGTCTGGACAGTATACTGGATGTTTCAAGACCTCATATTTCAGAGCATGTAGTGTATCCACTGTATGCACAGCCTTATTAAGGCGGGCGTGTCATGCAATCACAATATTCCTCTTGAAAGAAGTCCCTGGCATTTTGATTGTAATGGTGCTTCAGTTTGTTCAATAGCATATCACTGTATCAAGCACTAGTCATAGTTTCATCCCTTTCCTGGAAATACACCAATATAGGACCCTCGATGATCATCATGACTTTCCCAGTGGGTTCTTGCATCTTGAATTTTTTCTTAACAAGAGACAACGGGTGTTTCCACTGCATCTTTCTGTTCATTCATACACTCTTCCCTGACATAGACAACTGTCTCCACACTGAACCATCATTTTTCTGTAGATTTCACACTGTCTGATTACACACAAAACGAATAATGCATCATTGTTCTCCCACGGTGCAAGTCAATAGTTGGGCAGCCATTTTGTAATCTCTATTGTGTATGCACAAACTGCTCAATTCTTATGATCCATGCATGGGTTATTGCTTAAGAGCCAGTTTGCGACCTGAAATAAGATTTTCCGTTGTCCATACTATTCAGTCCGGTCTCTCTGGCTGTGGGGTTACAACACTTTCTCTCTGTAATCCCGTTTATCACGCAGAGTCTCGCAGCGGAGCGAGAACTGAGGTGGTTCGACCCCCGCTCGTGACTTGCGGATACTGAGCCGGCCGCTCAGAAAGCAATGGCAAACTACTGAGCGTAATCTTGCCAAGAGATCAACAGACAGCTGAAAGATGCTGCTGTTGACAGCTAAGTCCTGTAAAAGGATACGCAAAAAAAAAAAAAAAAAAAAAAAAAATACTATTCAGTGCACTTTATAATAACATAATGACTTTCCATCGTTTATGTAGCCAGCTGTTTCTCTTCAGGGAATATTGCATTGTGTATAGCCACATCTGTGAGATTTGTCTCTTCCTCTGCATGTATTCTTTTGTGGTGCTTCAGGCCGGCAATGTTTCTATAATCAAGACCACAAAAATCACATTTATATGGTTTTTCTCCTGTGTGTATTCTTTTGTGATTCTTCAGGTTGGTAATCTGAGTGAAGTCGAGACCGCAAAGATCACATTTGTAAGGTTTTTCTCCTGTATGTATTCTTCTGTGTCGCTTTAGATTACCACTGTCCATAAACTTGAGATCACAAATATCACATTTGAAAGGCTTTTCTCCTGTGTGTCTTCTTTTGTGATTCTTCAGATTGGAAATCAGTGTGAAGTCAAGACCACAAATATCACATTTGTATGGTTTTTCACCCGTATGTACTCTTTTGTGATTTTTCAAACTGGTACTTCTATTAAAGTCAGCACCACAAAGATCACACTTGTAAGGCTTTTCTCCCGTATGTATTCTTTTATGCTTCTTCAGACTGGTACGGTCTCTCAACTGAAGACTACAAATATCACATTTGTAAGGCTTTTCTCCTGTATGAATTTTCTGGTGATTCTTCAGAATTGAAATGTCTCTAAAATCAAGGCCACAAACAACACATTTGTAGGGTTTTTCTCCTGTATGTATTCTTTTGTGCCTCGTTAGATTACCAATGTCCATAAAATTGAGACCACAAACATCACATTTGTATGGCTTTTCTCCTGTATGTATTTTTTTGTGATTCTTCATGTTACTGTTCTGTGTGAAACCAAGACCACACATATCACATTTGTAAGGTTTTTCTCCTGTATGTATTCTTTTGTGTCGGTTCAGACCAGCCATCTGTGTGAAGTATTGGCCACAAGTATCACATTTGTAAGGGTTTTCCCCTGTATGTTTTCTCTCATGATTTATTAATCTACCGATTTGTTTAAAACCAATACCACAAACATCACACTTGAAAGGTTTTTCTGTTGTATGTATCCTTTTGTGGGTCTTCAACTGGCCAGGATCTTTAAAATCATGGCCGCATACAGTATATTTGTAAATCGTATTAGAAAATTTTATGTCTGCATCAGACAGAATATTCCGTCCAGGCTGATAAGGAACATCAAATTCATGTTCTAATAGTTGATGTGAACTGCTGTTAGGTACATTCACACTGTTATCAGGTTGATTTGTAAGTATATCAACATTCACTTGCTGTTTATCACTAACATGTAGTGAATTTGTAGCTTCGGTCATGAACTCCTTTACTGTATCTTCTTTCAAATGTTCATTATCCAAAATACAAATATGTGCATTCCTGCTGATTGATTTAGTATGTTCTGACACGCTATCTGTGACTACACCGTGTTTCACAAGGTCTGACTGCTGTGTGAGATATACATTGTTCATATCTTTCTGCTGAACACCAACATGGCAATCTGAATGATGACACTTACTACAGGAATAGTTTTCTGAAATACAGAAATAATACATAAATTTAATGATGAATTCCACACTTCTGTTATCACTTTTTCTTCCATTAAACTAAATAACACATGACGAATAAATAATAACCACAATTACCTACAAATTTCTATTACATTACTTCTTCAAGTGCCTTGTTGATTGGTATAAGTAAATGTATGTTATAGTCTAGTCAGTATATATATTGTGGACCATTTTCTTCCCATAAAATCAGACTAGTTGCTTTTCTGCCCATCACCTTCAGCTTCATTTTTCAGTAATTTTACCAGTTGTTACAATAGTTTCTTATATTATGACATATTTAAAGAATGATGCATGTTCTCGATTAGTTCCTTTGTGTCACGGAGTCTCTTAAAACATCTTCATAACTCTAAGACTGCCCAATGGAATTATTTCAAACTGACACTTAAGATTATATATTTCAGGCAGTAGTTAGAATCTCTCATCTAACACCAATGTCACAGCACTCACGGCATGCCCATATGTGCTTAATCTCTCTCAGATGTTGAACAGTATGGATATTTATAGTTCCAATGGCCACTTAGTTATGCATGTCTCTGCTTAGTCCTGTACCAAGATTCTTCCCGTTAGTGCCAAATTGGATTTCTGATTTCATTAGTCATAGCCACATGTCTCATCAAATTAATATGTCTTCACACAACAGGCAATTGTTTGCAGACAGTATCAGATCTCCCTATTTCAACCTCAATGGTCGCCAAGGAGGCCAACCAATCGGCCATTTCATTTCCACATACACCGGCTTGGCCTAGACAGAACAACTTCTGCGTGGTCTCGAGGTATGGTGTTCGCCTCAAGTGCTGGAGGTCCCGGGTTCAAGCCTCGGTGATGACCGGGATTTTTTCTCGTGGACCTCTAGTAATAAATTTCCCCTGGTCTCTGGGTAGTGAGATCGGACGCCCATGTGTATTGTTGCGCACGTAAAAAATCCCGTGGCAGTTGGAAATCGAAAAAGAGTAGCCTAACGGCGCTGCCCGGGCAAAATTTCGAGTTAAAAATTTACCCAAAGTATTTCAGGACCCTCGCCGGTGATACGGAGTTTGTGCACTGAAGCTGAGTTTCTCCAGACTCAGGTCTGAGTTACGAGGAGAACGGAGCACTTATGGGTTGCACCCGTGTGCCGTGATGTTGATCCATCGACTAAACTAAACTAAACTAGAACGACTTCTGTTCTAGTATGTGTGATGATTCTGTGTGTCAACCACGTTTGCCAGAAATATCTAGAGCAAGCCTTCCAGAGCATTGACTGAGAGTCAGTTAAAATGACTGCCTTATTAAATGGAGTCTCAGAAAGCTATCCCAATACCACAGATACTTTCTCCACTTCCACTCTCATGTTGGATGCCATGTTTGAATATACTCCTTGATGATCATGCACCTCCATCTAGCCATGAACTCTCCACCTCTCCAACTCTTATCTCGTTGCACTGATCCATCAGACGTCCTATATCAGCAGCTTTATTTCAACTCTGATGGTATTAGTTGTCACCAATTACATGTACATGAGATACACCATGCAGGGCGATGTGCTATCTTCTTGATTTCCAACAATGGGGGACAGAATAAAAATTTGCAGTGCACATGCCTACCTTAGAGTTAATGCAAACACACAACATCCACTGCATAGAGAAATTAAGAAGGTAAAGGGCAGCAGGTTAAAAAGAGGAAAGTCGTGGATGGGTCAAGCCAAAGACATTCTTCAGCAGGTGTGTTCACTTGAGGACTCAGAACCTGGCGAGGAGTGGGTATAAGTGCCAACAGAAATCTGTATGTCCTTTTCAGTTTGCATCCAATTAGACAGGAAATACAGACACGAAAATCCAGCTGCGGAGGCAGAAGTACAGTTACATGGATGAGTTGGTCGTTCAAAGAGTGAGAAGTTAATGGGCCTTTACAGCTCAGGCCGGAGGGAGAATTGTAAAGGAAGAGTCTGGTGCTTTTGCTTTGATCACAAGTAACCTGACTATGGAAGTCATGGCAGTAAGTAAAGCAATAACATGGCTCAACTCACAGACATTCACTTGGGCATGTGTCCTCAGTGACTCAATGAGTATGCTCAGGAAGATAGAGATGGGGTGGGTCCGAAGAGAGTGGTTGTTGTCTCTGGAGCAGTCTCGGCGGGCAAAGATTAGTTTCATTTTCGTGCCAGGGCATGCGGGTGTACAAGGAAATGAGCAGGCTGACAGGCTTGCAGGTAAGGCTACTGTGGAAGATGGACGAGCCATGGACCAGGCAGACCATTCTGAATGCTCTACGAGAAGTAAGTCGTTTACAAGAACCAAGTGATGACTGGGAATCTACAACCATGGTCAGGCTGCGAGAACAGCAAGTTAAAAGAGATGTGGCCAAACAAGAACACTATGCAGGAAGCCAAAGAAGATTAATAAACCAACACAGAACTGGTATCGTAAGCCGCTACACGTTGCAGGATTTGCTGAGGGGATCTGAGCACTTATAGACTGAATGGTTTGATGTGCAATGAGGATGATCTGTCGACTAACATGTACACGACATACAAAGTAATCTGAACCACTTCTATCTTCACTAGGCACTTCAACAGCTTCCTACAATGAGTTATAAGTATTGCCTTTTGTAACCAGCTAGAGGCAGTATTGCTCATTTTTGAGTGTCATTTCAAGACAGATAAACAAAGGATATAAATTATCCAGTCTCACCTTTTTTAACATGAAGCAAACTAACATCTTCCAAATTTGCACATTCTTTGATTCTTCGGGTCAGTTTTTCATTGCTGACATCAATATGGAGCACCTGGATCAAACACATACTGTATCAGACACGAGCACACATACTGTATCATACACAAGCTGAGTGGAATCTTGCCGTCTTGACAGATGATAGTTTGTAAAATGGAGTTATACCTCTCCATAACACAAAGCCTGGACTGAATTTAGAGACCATGTTTTGCCCATGCAGCATGATCCCTCTCTCGGCCTGCCTAGTTTACTCCAGAGGAAAGGTAACATCAATACGTCTGGAATAAGACAAGCTGCAGAAGCTGCTGGATCAGCAAAGCAATACTCTAACTGTCCGCCTGTCGGAGCTTCCATCCTAGACCAGTTACCAACCAAGGCTTAGGGCCTGGTCTGTCCTGCCATGACATTTAGTCTTTAGGTTGCATTTCCTCGCACTAGGGTAAGGCTTGTATCCTCCCAACTGCACTCCTCTGCCCGAAGCCGTTGGCACAATGTGGGGTGTCGGGTTTGGTGAGCGACACCCAACATTCAGAGCTAACAGAAAGCAAGTAGTACCGTCTACTGTCATACGGTAGCTCAGTCATATCTGGTTAAGACCTGACACTGTTTTGTTAATGAATGTATTGTAAACTGTATGTATTTGTCACAAATATTGCGAAAGAGGGTTGGGCATGGGGCTGACTTCCCCATTCCATAGAAAATCTTTAGCTGCAAAATCCAATCCACCATGAATAAGTCTAAAGATATAGACAAAAAAATAACCAAGTCAACCAAAAGGGAGGGAGGCTCTTCTAGAAAAGGTATGGCGTGATTTGGAGAAAGCCGCAAGGAGTCTTGATTGCAAATTTTTTCCCCTTTCGCCTAGCTAAATTTTCCAGAATTGGCGCCTGGAATGTTAGAACTATGTATGAATTTGGAAAGACAGCATTGGAGGGGAAGGAGGAGATGAAATACTATGAGTTTAGTGCTTTGGGATTTAGTGAAACAAGGAGGAATAGAGTAGACAAAAAGCTTCTTAGCACAGGTGAAACAGTGCTGTTCTGAGAAAATACAGAGGTAAATGCCCCTCTGTAGACGTAGCTCTAATATTACCACAAGAGGCAGAGAAAACACTAATAGAATGGGAAAAGAAACTAAACATGAACGTAATCCAGTGTTATGCACCCACAGATGACGAGGATGAATCATTTAAGGAGGAATTTTACATCAAACTCCAAAGAATCATAGGCAATAAAAGAAATTCAAATATCAAAATTTTGTTGGGTAACTTGAACGCCGCCGGCTTCGTGGCTTAGAGGTTATGACTTTTCTCCGTAATCTCGTATACTCTCGTTGGTAACGTGATGACGGTGAGAATCAGTAGTGGTTCGAATCGCATCGGTAACTTACAGGGTATGTGAGCCGGCCGCTCAGAAAGCAATGGCAAACTACTGAGCGTAATCTTGCCAAGAAATCAACATACAGCTGAAAAATGCTGGTGTTGACAGCGATGTCCTGTAAAAGATATGCAAAAAAAAAAACTTGAATGTCAAGCTAGGATTGGGCAACACAGGCTTTGAAGATCTCATGAAGAAACACATACATGAGGTTATAAAAATGAAGAGTTTTAGCTAATTTCTGCACAGTGAATCAATACATCATAGACGGAAGTATCTTTCCACATATACTAACGGGATCTTCACCTGACCATAAAACAAACAAATCACACTGACCAAGACTGTATCAACAAGAAATGTTTATTTGTGGGCACTTGCTTGTTTTGAACTCAAGAGTAGTCCATATGCATGCTACCGCTTCTAGTACACTGGACTAATTTTTGCATGTGAATTAGCTTTCCCTATTACCAGTGTCCCTCGCCATCAGGCAAAACCACTCCAACTTCAGAGGTATTTGTAATTTATGTCCCCAAGTCAAGGACGGGAAGCCAACATTTTAGTCCAACTGACCAGTGTAGGTGCTGAACCCGCTACTTTGGCTTCAACACATCGGATGTTTAAGAACGAGACCAATTATCCATTCTGCCATGTTGACCTATTTTTTCAGAATATAATTCGAGCCTAATGTTTAAACAGCTCATGATTTAACATGATGGTTATACTTGCAACAGAGCAACCAATTCCAAAGTTCATGGGTGAGTGTATGTTAAAGTTAATCTCATGTCATTTTCAACACTCAGCCTTTTTTCCACTTTGGTTTTGACATGAAGCAGATGAAAACCCAGATTCACAGAGATATATATAGCCAGTGTGAGTTAGTTAGTTAGTTAGTTGCGGTTCCAACTTCACGGCAACGGGTCATCCCCATATTGCTCCGTTCCTGTGCCAGTGAATATCACAAAATGCTCCTCACTGTGAACAATGGAATAGACAAGAGTGTCGGCAAGCCAACAGCCCGTACAGGTACACTGTGCATAATGTCGCCGCCAGAATGCCAACACAAAAGTCCTCCACGAAAATACAGTTCATCGTCGATGAAAATGGCAGTCACCAGAAAGACTTCATTGACCGGGGTTTTATCCCATATGGTTCGGTCTCTTTCTGCAGGGCGACCCACCGAAAGTGCCACACAAAGCACAAACTCCATAGCTACAGCGAAGACTCCCAGGAGTCTCCTGAAAAATGCACTCGTGAACCAAAAAGGCAAACCAGTCAATCCAGCAACAGCCGTTCCGAACATGCAGTTCACGCGAAAAACAATCGCGGACAGTTGCAAAAGCATTCCACGCGAAATTCACAGCTCACAGTGTCGCGCCACGCACTCACTCAGTAGCAGGGCGACGGAACCATAGCCTCCTTAGTCACCTCTTACGACGTGAATGGTAGGCAACAGTGTTACTATTCTTTGCTCCCCCGTATGGGCCCCGGCAACACACAGTGTGAGTAAAACTCCACAGGCATGTTAGCGAAGTTGAAAGGGAATTGCGCTGATAATGCATTGAGCATGTCAGATGAGCATTTGATGCCTGGACTCACCGCGTGCTAAGCATGGGAAAGATTGATGCCTGGACTCACCGCGTGCTAAGCATGAGAAAGATTGATGCCTGGTAGAATACAATCACCTATTTCTCCATGCATTCAGACTTATGAAGTGTGATGGCCTTATCATATCACAGACCCACAGTAGGTGGATGCTTGCTTCTTAACGTAGGTTAAGAGTGGGGGGGGGGGGGGGGGGGGCTGAGTGGTCTCGAGGTATGGTGGCCACCTCAAGTGCTGGAGGTCCTGGGTTCAAGCCTAGGTGAGGGCGAGATTTTTTCACATGGACTTCTAGTAACAAAATTTCCCTTGGTCTCTGGGTAGTGAGATTGGACGCCCGTGTGTATTGTTGAGCACGTAAAATATCCCTTGGCAGTTGGAAATCAAAAAAGAGTAGCATAACGGCGCTGCCCAGGCAAAATTTTGAGTTAAAAATCTACTCAAAGTATTTCAGGATCCTCGCCGGTGCTACGGAGGTCATGCACTGAGCTAAGATTCTCCAGAATCAGGCTTGAGTTAGGAGTAGAACGGAGCACTTATGGGTTACACCCGTGTGCCGTGATGTTGATCCGTCGACTAAACTAAACTAGACTAGTTAAGAGTAACACCAGGTCATTACTCTGCGCCTCAGAACAGGAAACAATAGATTACGCAACCACATGTATACAAAATTCAAGATTGGTGACTCAGCCATGTGCACATGTGGTTTGGTGTCGCAGACAGCAGAGCACATACTCCAGGACTGCCCAAACTACAACATATCCAGGCGAACCTTCTGGCCTAGAGAGACAACAGTGGAGGATAAACTCTATGGACCGCTGAGTGAACTAAAAAGACTGTTAGAATCATACAAGAGACAACATTACAGTTATAGACATATTTCAAGCGAACGAAAGAAGAAGAAGAAGAAGAAAAAGAAGAAGAAGAAGAAGAAGAAGAAGAAGAAGAAGAAGAAGAAGAAGAATAGTAACACTCTATATATGTCATCTGGCTTATGATATAGAGAAATTTTGAAAGACTGTTATGGAGAGAAGGAAGGTCTGGATATCACAAATTACTGAATGATGAAGAAAATTTGCAATCTTTAATTTTAATTTAATGGTAACACTGCATTTGCACTATTTTATTTTAGGGATTAAATCTACAATGATAGAAATTTAAATAACAAAAAGTTAAAGGCTCAGCATGGCAAATAATTAAAATAATATTAAATGTTTAATTTGCGGGAAAACGGGCAACTAAATTAATATAAAAATAAATTCAAAACAATGTTTTCCAGTAGTGAATTTGAGTAACGAAGACACAAACAATAGATTACACGATATATTGCCTGGGATATTTTGCTGCATCTCGTCAGGTACATAATGCAGAATTCACAACTACACACAAGCAATGGGAGCCTAGGGAGGCTGACACACCGGAAGCTTCTCGTTTCATCAATTGCTAGGCATTTGTTGGAAAGCGGCCATGTAATTGATAGAGACAGTACCTTTTGCGCGTTGTTTAACACACAAAATAGTCGCTTGTTAAAGTTTGCAGAAGCCATAATGTTTAATCTACTTAGGCCCAAGGAGCTCAATGGCTCGTGCATTCATCACCTATGCAGGAAAAGTCCAACTCCTGGCCTTCTCATGGCGGTGCTGTTTTAACTAACAGAAGAAGGTCAGCGGTGAGTCACTGGTGCCGAGAAATAACCAGAACGCTCTAGATGTGTATGCATGTACATGCATGCACAGACACGTGTGTGTGTGCCTAGAGACCTAAACTCGAGTGAGACCACAGTCTGCTCTAACAAAGGAAAGATGCTGAAGATGAAGGCAACCAGCCAGGAGGTGCACCACAGAAATCAGGATGCCACGCAATCAGACGTAATAAAATATGTCGACTACTGCTAAATGTTATGGTGCTCGCCCTGCTTTGGACCCCCAGGCAGGTGCAGTGCCGGCCCTATGCCTCAAAAGGGTCCAACCACAGCTACTGGAGATCCTTCTCAGATGTCCTGTGGAGTCAGGGGACCTGAGAATAGAGCGTCAGGCCACACCAAACAAAGAGACTAAAAGTAATGCACTGGAATGCGGAGGGAGTCAGCAACAAAAAACATAGAACTAGAAAACACCTTGGACCAAGAAAACCTAAGCGTATGTTGCTTGCAAGAAACTCACCTCAATGAAAATATAGCCTTCAAAATCAGAGGCCACCAGTCTGACTGAAAGGACAGGTGGGTGAAAGGGTGGGATACTGACCCTTGTAAAAAAATAACATTACTGCTTCTCAAATAGAAGTTTACATGGAAGGGGCTGAGTATCAGACACTTAAGACAGGTAATACAGACCTACATCTGATCAATTACTACTGTCCAAGTGACCGCCCACAGGCACTGGACACACTACCATTAAAAGAAAAAATTATTGTGTGTGGCGACTTAAACAGCCACTCGCAGAGCTGGGGCTATGATCACATGGACCAGAGAAGAGAGAGACTGGAAGACTGGCAGGATGAGAATAGATTCATCTTGATTAACAAGCCGTCTGACCCACATACTTTCTACTCGAGATCATGGCACACTACAACTACACCTGACGTGGATTTTCATTCACCAGAGCTGGAGTGAAACATTACACAAATTGTTGGGAAACAACTTGGTAGCAGTGACCGTAGGTCAGTCTTTCTAACTGTAGAAAATGAGTTTGTAAGTGAAAGCAGCACCCTCTCAAGGTGGAACTACAAGAAAGCAGACTGGGCAATGTACAAGCATCGCACCAGCATACTGGTTAGAAACCTGAACACTGAGAAAGACATAAATAAAGTAGTTGAAGAGTTTGGGAAATGCATATTACTGGCAGCACGAGAAACAGTACCAAGAGGAGCCCGTAAACATTATAAACCCTACTGGAGTAGTGAACTGGAACAGTTGCATAATGATGTGGAAGTGTGTAGAAAGCTAGCAGAGGCCAAACCCAGCCAAGAGCACCACAATAAATACCAGCACGCAAAAGATAAATTTCAAAGGGCCAAGCTGCAGGCTAGATGGAAAAGCTGGCAGGAGAAAACAGAGTCTCTGAACTTTGAAAGAGACACAAGGAAATTGTGGAAGCTAATAAAACAACTTAACGATGAGGGCACAGGGATAAACTCGAAAACTGCACTACATAAAGATGGAAACATCTTAACAGGAAAGCAAGCAGCTGACCATTTTGCAGACTAATTTGCACAAGATAACAATATTGACATTAGTCCAGAGAAACAACAAGAGATTTGAGAGAAATGGCAACATACAGGACAGAATGAAATAGTACATGAGGTTCTGGGGGCACCTTTCACAATCAGCGAACTGGAGCTAGCCATATCAAAATTGAAAATGAGAAAGTCACCAGGAGCTGATGGTATCTCCAATGAAATGATCAGGAACCTAGGAACAGAGGCCAAAGCAAAGCTGTTCCAGATCTTCAATAACAACTGGACCTTAGGCAGTGTTCCACAAGCCTGGAGAGAAGCAATCATGATACCCCTCCTAAAATCAGGGAAAGATAGTTCCATTGCCTTCAGCTACAGACCAATTAGCCTCACCAGCTGTCTCTGCAAAACAATGGAGTACATCATCAATCACAGATTGCTGTGGTACATTGAAAGTAAAAACATCCTTGTGCCACAGAAGGCTGGCTTTAGGCAGTGCTACTCTACGGAAGATCAGACAACCTACATCTCTCAAGAAATTGAGGATGCACTCCAAGAGATGAAGCTGGTGCTTGCTGCATGGATAGATCTGAAGAAAGCCTTTGGCCAGAGTAAAGAAGGTCTGATGAAGAAACTAAAAAATTGTAAAATCAATGGAAGAATTTACAAATGGGTGAAAGCATACTTGCACAACAGAAGAGCCCGAGTATGGACGGACTCAAGAGCAAGAAAGTGCTACTGCGCCACAGTGTTTCCCAGGGCGAAGTATTGTCCCCCACACTTTTTCTAATCTTCATCAATGATCTTGTTGCTAATCTACCACACGGAATTAAAGTGGCAATGTATGCGATGACCTGGTTCTATGGAGCACAAATGAACATGCATCAGTGGCCACCAGATCGCTACAAAGCGCTGTAGATGCATTTGTTGCATGGGCAAATAAATGGTGTGTCAGTATAAACACTGACAAGTGCAGCACCACTCTATTTACCCTCTCTCCAAAACAAAAGGCAGGGATCATCCAGATAAATGGAATACCCCTTATAGAAGATAAAGAACCAACATACCTTGGAGTAACATTTGATGGCAAGCTGACATGGAAAAAACACATCAACAAAGCAGTAGCAAACGCCAGAAGGAAAATAGCCAAGTGGAACCACATGGGGAGCCAGTGGGAAAATATTTAGCAAAGTTTATCAACAGAGCATACGACCACACCTGGAATACGGGTCAACTGTGTGGTGTTCAGCATCAAAAACCACACTACAAGAGCTGGACAAGGTGCAAAATCAAGCACCTAGAGTCACCACAGGAGGGATGAGATCAACCCATATAGTGGAGATGGAGAAGATGGGGAGGACACAAGCACTGAGAGAGCGCAGAGATACGAAAACGCTAATACAAGCAGAAATGTTCCTCAGCTTGCCAGGCCACCCTATGAAGAACAGATTTGAAAACTTAGCTATGGGACGGTTGAAAAGAAGCAGTTTTATCCACCAGGCCAAACGAATTTGCAGAGAAACCACCGATCTGCCAACAGTTGGTATCCCCCTGAAAACTATACCAGATCGAACTCCATGGAAAGATGAACACAGACTATCACTACAAATCCAAACAAAAGTGAGAGGAATATTTGACAAGGAAGAACAGAACAGTGTACAGCGCAGAACAGCCACTCTCAGCTTCCTTGATGAAGAATACCCACAGGACCTCTGGATCTGAGTCTACACATGGTCAGCACAAAATACTGTTTGGAAAGGAGGAGCGGGAGTGTACATAGAATACCCAAATAATACTAGGGACACAGCCAGAGTACCAACAGGAAAGTACTGCCATAACTATGATGCTGAAATTGAGGCATAGACACAGAAATTACTAAATACCAGCCATGGTACACAACCTGTGGTGCTATTGACAGATGCAAAATCAGTACTCAAGGCACTCCTGTCTGGGAAATTGCCAGTACTAAGGACACTACTTTCTGAACTTAGCAGTCAGCATAAGGTCACCATACAGTGGATACTATCCCACTGTGGAATACCTGGAAACGACAGAGCTGATCAATTGGCTAAGGAAGGAGCCAAAGAAGAACAGCCTGATGTGCCCGTTACATATCACCAAAATAAAAGAATGATCAAATCAGTCAGAAAGCCACCAAGACCTGCTCAAGATGACTACCACATTATGGACAGACCAGAACAAGTCATTATTCTGCGCCTCAGAACAGGACACAATAGATTATGCAATCACATGTATACAAAATTCAAGATTGGTGACTCAGCCATGTGCACATGTGGATTGGCGTTGCAGACAGCAGAGCACATACTCCAAGACTGCCCAAATTACAACATGTCTAGGCAAACCTTCTGGCCTAGAGAGACGACAGTGGAAGATAAACTCTATGGAGCACTGTGTGAACTGAAAAAGACAGTTAAATTCATACAAGAGACAACATTGCAGTTATAGAATGAATGAATGAATGAATGAATGAATGAATGAATGAATGAATGAATTTATTTTCAAAGGGTTAAGAATTGGGCACGCAGGCACGTCTGACATTCTGCCCTTCTTCTCTATTTCCTCTCATACATTCTTTTATTCAACATCACTTATGAAGCAAATTTTGACAACAAAAGAACAATAGCATTAAAACGCATGAAAAATAATCAATAACAAATTACTCACTGAGGCGGTGTTTAACATGGGCATTATAAATACCTAAGGAGGGTGTAACGTGCCATACATATGGGAATGTTTTTTGGCTAGTTGTCGTTTGAGTTAAGTTACCATTATTGTTGTCTTTTTGTGTTTTTGTTTATGGGGGTCTGTAGTCTGTACTGAGGTAGTGTTCAAACAGGTTGTGCATGTATGTATAATGATTGGTGGTGTCTTTGATTTCTTGTGGAAGATTGTTCCGCAACTGAGCGGCAGAGTATGCTAAGCTTATTTTATATAAGTCTATCCTAGGTTTAGGGATATTTAGTCGTTTGCTATGTCTTGCGTTATATTTAAACAATGGCCAAAGATAGCTTGGAGCATTCTGAAATAGGATTTTGTAACATATATTATGTGACATAGACATATTTCAAGCAAACGAAAGAAGAAGAAGATCTACATAGGCCAGTTTTGTGCAAACAGAGAGACATGTTAGTCAGTTTAAAATTACCGTGGTAGACAACTGACATTACTGTGTGAACATGTATATATTTCAGCTTTAAGGATTTATCTAGTTATTTTAGTTTATGTTGTGTGAATTCTGCAGTATGTACCTGACGGGACAATAAATCGTGCAATCTATTGTTTGTGTCTTCATTATTCAAATAAAATTAAATATTACTGCTGTTTACACTTGCCTCCATATTCTGCTCCTGTTTTGGTTTTTTTCCATTCCAAGAGGTGGGATGTATTATTAAGTCTGACATCTGTTGCAAACGACAGTTCCAAATAACACAGATAATGCTGAAATAATGCCAGATTTAAAAAAAAATTATTATAATGATCCACTGTGTACAATTATTTTAACTACTTGCTGTTTTCCATCTTAATTTTTACCATTTTCAACAATAATGTTTCGTTAATTCTTTCTTTTGTTTTCATGACTTATGTTAATTTTTCTTTTGTGGAAATTGTTTTTCTAAAAGTAGGAATTTATTAACACAAATAATTTTACAGTAAAGAATAATGCTCAACATTGGTCATGGTGGATTTGAATCTGCATAATAATGATGATGATGATGATGATGATAATAATAATAATAATAATAATAATAATAATAATAATAATAATAAATTGCCCCAAAGGAGTTTCCTGTGATGTGACAGTGTCGTCACATATTGTAGGCTTGAGAGCAAGTGAAATATGTGGCCAATCTGTCCTTTGTAAAGGAGGCGATGAGCCCAGGCTTTAAAACCTCGCCCGATGTGTTCATGACATTATCAGCGCAGTTCCCTGTCAACTTAATTTTACTCTTATTGGCATATATATATATATATATATATATATATATATATATATATATATATATATATATATATATATATATAATCTTTACCTCACTTTGGCAAACAATGAGCCCAGTCTTCGAACCCATGCATATGTTCAAAACAATACCAGTGCAGTTCGCTATCGACTTAACAAGCGCATCAGGCCAGATGTTTAAACTGACTTCGGCTTCCAGGTCTACCCAGTCTAAAATTGGTACCAGAAAATGTATAGGGAAGTAAAGGCAGGCAGCATGATACCGACCACATGACCCACCGAGTGCTGATTGGTCTATAAAAGAAATAGATTCAGCAACTGACCAATGTGCCTCAAGGTCTGTAAATGGGCCTTTTCAGTTTATCATTAATAACTATTGTATTCGCTAGAGTAATATATACTTTCTAGATAATTGTCGTGAAGGAAACCATACTCGGTCTAGCAATATACTCCTTTTTTAAATGTAATCTCTGTTTTAATTCAGTGTAGTTCACCCATTACCAGTGTCCTTCGCCAAAAGATGAACCTTTCTCTGACTTCTGAGGTACTTCTAAAAAGTCCCCAAGTCAAGGATGAGAAGTCACCTAGTCCCCAAGTCAAGGATGAGAAGTCACCTAAGTCCAAATCACTGGGATGAATACACTTAAATTAATATATTTTGATCCCCCACAATATATTAATATTAATATATAATAACTATTATATAATAAATATTAATAATAATAACCAATAATATTAATTATTATATAAATTTAGTTTAGTTAGTGTATATTGTGATTGTATACTTTCTAGATTCCATGGGTTTTTTACCGTTTACCCAGGGTGCTATTTAGTATTTATTACTATTACTATTTAATGATGCCAATTCTTAAAACTTAAAACCAAGAGTGTACATCTAGCCGATATTGACACAAGGAGTGAGTGCGGTTCTTTTAACTAACAATAATTTGACGCAAAAAGAAAAAAAAAAACAGTTTACCCACTACGTCAACTCTATACTTCTCTTCTATTTCATTACAAACAATTCAGTGGCGCAACTGGAACTGGCAGTAAAACTAAAGTAAAAATGTAAACTAAAACTGTAAAAAAAGGGTTAAAACGTAAAAATAAAATATTGTGATAGGCGAAATTGGTGCCTCAATTATACATATACTGTGTACACAAACGTTTCTGTGCTACCGAATTACCTATGTATTCAAGAAAGAAATGCATACAATAATTGAATATGTCTGTTACTGAGATGTATTTATCATCCAGATTAGACTATCATCATAATTAACAATTTAGCTTCGCTTACGGGACATAACTCTTAGAAAGTATAGAATGGTCTCCCTTATAGTACTTATACTTCATATCTTAAAATAAAATAAAAAATAAAAATGGAGAAGTGAAATTTCTCATCTATACAAGAAGAAAATCACAGACGACTGAATGGGCGATGCGGATAGAGCCTTTGTCAGCAGACAGACAACAAAAACAGACACTAATACAACCACATAAAACAAAAATCTCATTTATATCATCTGAGTAAATCAAGAAAAATGAGAAATGGATTTGGTCAGCTTTCCAAGAACACTATCATTATCACAACGACTTGGGACGCAGAGGTGTTTCCAAGGCACCAGGGCCGGGTTATATACTGGCCAAGACCTAATGACGCGTCCTCGTCGAGCGTCCTGGGCAACAGGTCCCTTCGGGGTCCTGGCTAAAGTCAATAGGATCGCCGATTCCTCCGAAGTCGGAGAGTGTCTGCCTGTACGGCGAGGAACCACCAGTCTGCACACCAGTAAGCCAGACATGGGACAACGGATACTCACGCAAAACTCAGGTCCTGTATGACATCACACTGATATTGGACAACAGGATGCCTTCATCCGACATACAGGACTTCGCGTTGGAGCTCAAGCCAACGAACACAAGCAAGCAAGCACAACGACAGAATGGACGTTGCGACTAGAGCCTTCGTCAGTTGACCGACAACAAAAACAGACATTGATACAACTACATAAAACAAAAGCCTCATTTGTATACTTTATATCTCCAGAGTACATGAGGAAAAATGAGAAGTGGGTTTGGTCAGCTTTACAAGAACAGGATCAAAACAAAAATCAAAACGACTAGAGCAGTGGTTCTCAACCGGGGGGAATCCCCCCCCCCCCCTCAGGGGGAATTTTAGGGTTTCGGGGGGGGGGGGGGGATGAAGATCATTTGAAGATCTCGTTAATACAAGAACCGATTACTTGATATTGCTTTTCCCTTCATACTTTACAGTTATGCACGTCTCATCCTTCTAAAATTCATTTTATAAAGTAAGTAGACCCACAAATCACGTTTTATGTGGATGTCTAGACCTGTTTTAACATATTTACCTTCCATTTTTACGTATACTGTGTAGGGGTGGGGGAATTTTTAGGTAGGAAATATGAAAGGGGGGGGGCGGTGACGTTCTGAAAATATGGTGAATGGGGTACAGGCCAAATTTTTGATAGGAAGGGGGGAATGACGTTCTGAAAATATGGTGGAGGGGGCACGGGCCAAAAAAAGGTTGAGAACCACTGGACTAGAGCCTTTGTCGGCACTCATACACTAAATCGTAAATGTAAACTGCATTAACATATTTACAAAAGTGCAGTCATGCTGGCTGATGATTCTTAAACATTGTCTCGGAAACTTCAGGTGACATCCATTGTAATATTGCGTAGTGAGTTAAATGTTTATTGTTTACAAAGTTCAAGCATCAGGAAAGAAAAATAGAAAAAATACAGACATTTTACAAGTTCTGAACATAGAAGAAAACTGGATGATAAACAGCATCATGTCTCGGAAACGTAATTACAGGGTGTATTTTTAATGACTGTGCAGTGTTTGAAAATATTGCTGGTCCAAGTTTTGTATTTACCTATTATGTTGCATGAACTTTACAGAGGGTGAATACAACGCTTGGACCGGCAATATTTTCAAACACTGCACTGTCATTAAAAATGCACACTATACTTTGGCCATTTTAAACACCACATTACTTTCGAAAGAGCAGTAATAAAAACATGATCCACGGAAGAAGAGGCTGGGGCCGACCAAAATGACGGTGGACAAAGGACAATAAAGACATGAGGCATGGGATCTTAAAAGGGGATTGAGAATCTTTGTGGCTTGTAATGAGAGCACCGTTTTCTATACAAAACTTGCTGCATGGTGTTGGTGTTACAATGCGACTTATTTAGCCATGCGAAGAAGGCAACACAGTTGCAAGGGCTCCTTTGATATGTAGCGAACCGTGAATGTGGAGATGATGCCAATGGCCAAATGCTGGGAGAAAAAAGCTGATTTTCTTCCGGTTAAGTCAACAGTGCCGCGGGAGAGAATCGGACTAAGAGATACCGGATGCGTTACATTTGCCTTCCCGTGGCAGAGTGGCTGGCGGGTAAGTATGCATGGCGGAAAATGTGTTAAAAAATACTGCAAACAGTGGTGAACACATATCTAAAGCTGGCGGATAGGGCGCGGATGCACAACAGGAGAAAAACGCCAGGGAGTCTTGACGCGGGTATGCCGTCTCTACACGAGTGTAAAGAAGATAAGAGGCCGAAATATAAGTAGAACGATGGCAGTTCTGACGGTCAGACTCCTGCTCATATTTGCTCTACTGAGGAGTTTATACTACTCATGTTACAGACAAATATTGTGAGTAAGTAAAGAAACGGACTCTTGTTCGTGCACATTTGGCATATTGTGATATGTATTTCCGTTTGTTTTAGACCGATTAGGACTAGATGGATTATGAGATTAGTGTCTGCATTTACTTGCCAAGACATTTTCTGGTACCCATTTTCGGCTAAGCCAATGTGGCTTCATCATCATCATCATCATCATCATCATCATCATCATCATCATCATCATCATCATCATCATCATCATCATCAACAACAACATCATCATCATCATGTGCCATGCCGAAAAGCGTGGGCGGTCATGTGTCGCCATCTCACACGATCACCAGAGTCGTAGATCAGCTCCGTATTCTTGCCTCAACCATGCCACGTGACCATGGCCTCCAAATATTTACCTCTTAGCTGTCACCAAGTTCTCCAATTTATTTCTTCTTATAACGTGTCTAAAAAATTGTGACTAATTCTTTAATCAGATTACGGTTTTCATTTGTTTCTTGTAGGATTTGGTCATTGTTTTTGTTTTTTTGTCTGTCCATGGTATTCTTTGCAATTTCTTAGAAATCACATCTTCACTGCCATTAGATGTTTTTCAGCTTGTCTGCTCATTGTCCACGCTTCACATCCATACAGAAGTATAGGTTCTATATGTAGCACTTCAACACCCTTTTCCTCGTTGCATTAGACATCTTTTCATTGGTCAGTATGTTTTCCATCTTGCAAAATTCTACCCTTTCCATAACGATTGTTGTTCTAATCTCTTCACGTCACTTCCCATCAGATGTTACAACTGTTCAGAGATAGTTGTACCGAATTACATGTTTAATTATATTCCCATTTACCCGTATATTACATTGTGGCATTTCTTTCTTCCGAGTGATGACCATAATCTACGCCTTCTTACAATTTAATTCTAACCCTAGTTGTTCACTGTGTGCAATAACCGCATCTACTAAATGTTGAAGATTCTGTTCATTGTCTGCGATCAATACCGTATCACCGCACATATAATGTCATTGGTGTTACATTCCCCCAATGGCGATTCCTCTAATATCTTCTAAATTTCTGAAAATATTTTTACTGTATACATTCCAGGCAGCCGAGATATGGCAGACATGCGAGGTCAATAGTAAAAATTGGAATTCGCCCAGATATGGATCTAACCCACGACAGACGAGTTCCTAGCCACTGATGTTTATCCATCAAGAATGATGATGGCCATTCATTTCATCCAGTGAGGTTGATGGCTAAGATGGCTGATAAGGTATATTTTGGCTCTAAATGCTCTTTGACAATGTGGGCAAAGAATGATTGACGTTCCAGGAGGAGGATCTCCTGCAGTGGTTTTTCTGTCCAGCCTTTTTTTTTCACAGCTCTTGCAGTTCTGTTTGCTTCACAAATGACTGCACCCTTGCGTAATGATGAACACCACGAATTTCTGTCTTTGGCAGCAGTCTCCCATGTGTCATGATGAATTCCTAAAACTTTCAGTGAGATTTTCAGAGTGTCTTTAAAGCGTTTTCTCTGGCCGCATTGGGAGCGTTTACCACAACGCAGGTCGCCATAAAAATTCGTTTAGGTAGCCTGTGATCTGGCATGCGAGTTAAGTGACCAGCCCAGCGAATCTGATTCTTCATTAGTAGAGTGTGGATACTGGGCATGGACGCTCTTTTTAGGACTTCAGTGTCTGGGATCTTGTCTTGCCATTTAATCTTTAATAGCTTCCTAGGGCGGACTGTGAGGAAATGGTTTAATTTCCTTGCGTGTCGCTGATAAACAGTCCAGGTTTCACAAGCATATAGCAGTGTGGATAATAGTATTATTAATACAACTGCTTTGTAGACTTTCAGCTTTCCTAATGTGGCTCATTCAGAGTTCAGACGTCCCTCAGACAGATATTGGCCTTCTGCTATCTTTAGCCTTGCTTGTCTGGCCTCCACTGATAGTATAGAAGTATAGAAGCCGTAACAGAAAACGTCGACAGTCGATCTGTGTATTTCATCACCACCTTGCTTGTCGTCTGTTTCTGGTGTGTTATCTCCGTTGACCTATTTTGGCCCCGACGGGCGGCTGGAGTTAATAAAAATTCTTTAAAAGGTCATGCTGAAATAGTTTATCAGAAGAGCAGTGGTGTGGCTAGATTGAATACAGGGGGCGGTGGGCCTCTATGGCTTTGTCTTAATGTTTAAAAGTTGTACCTAGTTTTCGAGAAGCCAGCTTGGCCGAGGGAGCTTAAACTTCCAGTGCTCAGACGACGCGAAACTGGGATAAATCCTTACACCGGTCACTTGGAATTCAATCTTGACTTCTATTTCAGAAAACAATGGCGAACTACTGAACGTAAAATTGCTTGGTAAATCAACCTGGACTTGGGATTGATCGCAACTTGCTGCAAAGGCCATGTAACATTTAAAGTTCACTTGTGCAATACAATTCACACTGCATGCGGTTTTGTATCTGTCATGGCGCCATTCAATATGCTAGCTCCCACTACTGTTGAAACCTGGCTTAGTTAGTTAGTCGAGGTTCCAACTTCACGGCAACGAGTCGTCCCCATTATGCTCCATTTCCGTGCCAGCGAATATGACACACAATGCTCCCCAATGTCCAATGTGAAAAGTGGAATAGACAGGAGTCTCGGCAATCCAACAGCCCGCACAGGTACACTGTGCATAAGGCCGCCGTCAGAATGTCAACACAAAATTCATCCACGAATACCTCAATTCATCGTCGATGGACACGGCAGTCACCAGAAAGACCTCATTGACCCGGATTTTCTCACATGGCTCGGTCTCTTACCGCAGGGCAACCCGCCGAAAGTGTCGCATAAAGCACGAACTCCGCAGCTTCAGCGCCGACTCCTCCCAGGAGTCTCCCGAAAAATGCACTCGTGAACCGAAAGGGCAAAGCAGTCAATTCAGCAACCGTCGGTAGCCATTGTTCCGAACATGCAGTTCACTGTACAGGACAGATGTAAAAGCATTCCACGCGAATTTCACAGCTCACGGTGTCGCCCACGCACTCACTCAGTAGCAGAGCGACGGAGCCATGTACTACCAGTCCAACATGAGGAAAATGCGATTGCAAACCGTAGCCACAAGCATAAACACGCCACAGGCCTTAACGGCTCAACGCCTAACCGCCATGCTGGCGACCGGAAGTCATAAGCTGGCTACGCCACTGGACATAAGGCGACTATGACACGAAGAAGTGTATGTATTGGGTCAGAAAAGGCTTTTATTACTGTGAGTAAATGAGCGAGAGAGAGAGGGAGGGAGTGTCAGAAGTCGGGGTGCCCCACCGGCTAGATGAAAGTATTTTTCACTGGCGAGCAACCCCTAATAGTCAGAAACTGACTAGGGACAAAAACTATATGGCTGAACTATAGATTAAGCCCTGAATATCCAACGTACAGCTCCAAGTGGCTCGTTAAAAAATGAAATGAACTGTGCTGAATATTCGCCAAGGAATAGGAAAGAGAAGTTTAGCTAAGATAGATGTTTAAGTCTAAATATATGAATATAGACGACTATCTCAGTACAGGTTTTTCTCCCTGACTGCTCCCTTCCTTGGTGTGTAAGTGAACCCCCACCAATGTACACACACAACACGTATGCACAATTGGAATTAAAAGATAACGACAGAACTATGAGTTACAATACTACAACATTTATTTACTAATCATAATCATAGACATCTGATGGTTCAAGATGAGGATGATGAAATCATATACATATTGATATTGATGACAAACATTACGTAACTTTACTTGTTACTTGATCTATCTGGATCTGGGGTCCAGATCCTCACTCTCCAGTAGACTCAAAAAAGAGACAGCTTGCCGGTATCCTGACGATCCTGTCAGTCCTGACACTCCTAGTCAGTAGTCTCTAATCTTGAGATCTATAACATAGGTGCTCCTTGTGAGAGCTTGAAAGAAAGTCAAGAATGTGTTATATCAGTTCTACATCAGCGCAATCCTAATTAAAACATATCATAACACAAACATATACAATGACCAGTCTGGCCAAGTTTATCTTCCAGCTCTACTGTGTTCACCATCCTCCTTCTCCCTACTGTCTTTAGTCTGGGACGGGCTTTTCAATTGTCTCACACGCCTGTAATGATTACATTTCTGCCGCCCCATGTCCATGTCGCTAATACAGAAATTCTGTGTCGTACAGCCACTCCGTCCAAAGTTAGTTTAGCAGCTCACAGGGTCGGTAATGGTATTATAATAATGCCTGATCATCCGGGCTTACAAGCCGTTACCAGTAGCTGTGCCAGGTTTCCGTGCATTACCGTGGACGCACGCCCACAATACACTGAGAAAGTTTAGCACCATATACCAATTGTGGGTAATGTCTGTACCATTACACCTCTGCTTCCAACATAATCATTGGCCAATGTGCCAATGCGCAGACAATAGCATAACACTTCATATTGGTAGGTTTGCATATGACAAATCAATATATCAAACATCCAATACACATAAACATATTGATTAAACTAGTCATATTATGATACTTTAACATCATAGCATAATGCACTAGTTAGTTTATGAAATTACACATACATACATCCAACATATCCGTAAACATTATATTACTTCAAGATGGACATCTAATGATACTCAACATAATAGCATCAGGCATTATTAATGAGTACTAATATTGTATAGCTACAAAATGAGATATACAACAAGTCTAATTGAAGTTACCACACAGACCAGCCATCTTTGCTGAGCTGCCCGGTGTACTCACCATTTAGTTACTGTTGTTGTAAGAATTAAATAAATAGTCAGTTGACTATATTCTGTACAACAAATGCACACACCAAAAGGCAACTATGATAGTGTACAAAGAAATGACAAGCCTCTACCAAGACACCTAAAAGTATACCCAGACAAGATCTGTCTCACATAAGGCAGCACACTCAAAGCAATCCGATATTGAACACAGAACTCAGAAAGGACACTCAAGTAACCTATGACAATGATAGTTCTTGCAATAACCTAGATCAGATATAGACTGAAAATCAGTAACTAAGAAATAACTTATGACTACAAACATTGAGCTGGCTGCCTACCTGTTCTGAAGTCAGACTTAATCTAACATAAAACAGGCTAGGGACCCTTATTTAAGCTGAGTCAAGCAGACAGTATTATCTCCTTGGCATTCCCATAATAAATTCTTCTTATCTCCACTGGACGGTAATTGCAATTAACTCCAAGTCTGTCCAGTCATAAAATTCTTTCTGCATGCACACTAGCCTTCACACCTGTGGGTCTGACCATTATTAGCCTCCTGAGTCTTATCAGTGATTTCACACCTTGCAGAGTCTGCCAGTCAGAGTGGACGGGGCTTGTTTACCGCCCTGGGGCCATTATCTCTCCCTGTGTCAATGTTGTTCACGCCTGGGTGGTTTTATTTCACTCACTGTCCCAGTTCATTGTTGATTCAGTCTGGGTCTACCTGGGCAAGAAGGTGCCAATGCGTCTGTGTGGTGTCATAGCCCGTCTGGGTCAGCAGTTTTCTAAGGTGTAGACTAATTTAAATTATCTAGTTGTGTCCGTCTCAAGTATCCCATTTTACTTGCCATCTGCAAGCTTACGTCATGGCTAGAGGCTTTTTGTGAATAATCTTACCTCACGACTAGATAGCCTTGGAGTAGCATGATTAATTCATTCTTTCTCAATTTGGCCTCTCAAATTTGGAGACTGAGAAAAATATTCTGGGATGTTAAGGCGGCATTCCACGACAGAGCTTCCCCCTTTAAAAAAAAGTTTCTGCCAGAAATCTTTTGTCAAAGCACGACGTACATCCCAGAATAATGCCTAAGCACTCTCCGTTCTGTATCTGCCTAAAGGTTTCCAATATTCCTTGTGGCAATGGGTTATGCATCTGCATAAAGACGTTCCATTTCCATACTCCCAGGATACTCTGGATAGGTCCTTGTACTTGGTCTTCGGCCAGAATTCCATGCAATAGCTTGGTAAAATCCGGTAATTGTCAGGAGGTTGTAATTTTACCCCTCTGGGAAAGATCACAATGAACGGGATTCGTCTACGCCTGTGGGCGACTGTCTTAGTCCACTCCCTCACGTGATTTAATCCTTTCAGCCGAGGATGTCCCCGTAGTGAAGTCTCGCATAAGCTGGCCACAGCAAAGCTTGTATCCGTGATATTCCTCCATCTTTTATAGATTCTTAACTGATCCATCAATATCTTCCTTTTGAAAGGAATAATGTTACACATCATGGTCCCATGATATAAATTCAACTGGCGCTTTCCTCCTTCAAAGTCGGTCGTAACAATCGTCCCTCCTCGGTGTCGCGGTTTCTTCCCCTGATATTCAGTTAATGGGCTGAGTTTCTCTGCATTAGAGTTTCTTGTACAAACCGTGCTAGAAATTGGAAATTTAGTGTGCCAAGTTGTCCTGCTTTGAGAAATAACATAGTTACTCCAGGGCGATAAAGTGGTGTTACATTTGAATAAAGTATCCACAAATAGCTGATCTACTCCTATCAAATCGACCTGACTGAAGGGTAGATTGAGTCCTAAGAGTGTTGATTCCAAACCACTCTTGACTTCTGTTACTTCAGGTTCCTGTTGCTGGAATTCCCTGATAACTTCAGCTAATGAGATGATAGGCGTTTCTTCCTCCATCTTGTGCAAAGAATTTTCTTCTTTAGCAACTACAGACAATGTTGTCTGCACAATATCAGAGTCCATATTCTGGCTCCTGGCAATTCCCTGTGTTTCCTGAGTTTCCGAACTGGAATACTGTGAGATAACAACTGGAAATGTTTCCTGGTCTGGATGTTCCTCTCTGGTCATGCTTTCATGGGCTAAGTCCAGTTGAGGTAAATCCCGTGATGGGCTGGTGTCTACACAATCCATCACACTACGTAAATCATTTGAACTGATGTCTAGTGTCTTTTCCTGAGCTGCAGCCTCAAAGATCACAAAGGGTTCCGGGTCATCCTTCATCCCACTGTCAGTCAAATTTAATCCCACTTCTTCCTCGTCTGGGCTGAAGGGAATAATAAAGTCGGTTACCTTTCGATCTCCGACCTCCTTAAAAGATGTCCTCAGGTCATCTTCCTCTTGAGTTTCACCTCTCGTTGAAGAAAAATGAGATTCCTGGGAGTCTTGTACTGGCAAACCGTAGTGCAAACAGTTGCCCTCTGGGTAACTGTTACTATGTAAATTATCTGAACTGATAATTAGTGACTCTTCCCGCGTTACAGCAGTGAAATTCACCTGGGATTCTGTTCCTTCCTTCCTCCCTATTTCAGTCAGATGTAATTCCACTTCGTGATTCTGTGACCAGAAGGGAATGTGAGAATCGGCTAGGTCTCCGCCTGCGACCTCATTAAAGGTTGTCTTCAGTTCCTCTTTCTCTCGAGATTCATTTCTCGTAGCAGTCAAGTGGTTTTCCTGAAGGTCCTCTACTGTCAAACGACTATTGCCGTGGTGCAAACAGTTATCACGTTTGTGACTGTTTGAAATGCCCTTGGCACGTTTTTTCTTCCCTCTTTTCCGTTTAGGACTGGGTCGAATGAGAACCTGTAGTTCCCGGTCCACTACCTCTGATTCTGCGGTGGGTGGCAAAGATGTCCCTTCCTTCCTGGTTGGGTGAGCATCCGTATCTCCTACCTTATGTTCCGCTAGAAAGGTTATCTTCTCCGCATTGACTGCTTCCATATGCGTTTTCTCCATCTTTACTCCTTCAGTTTTGCTACGCTCTTGTGCTTCAAAGAACTCATCATCTTCTTTAAACATAATTTCTTCTTCTTGGTCCCACCATTCTAACTCAGCTATGATATATGTTTCTAGTTGCTCTCCCTCTAAGCCTTCTCTTATGCCCCACCCTCTCGTGGTCTCTGAGAAATCTGCGCGCGCCTTCAGATCCTCTTCAAGATTCCGGTAAAGCAAGAACATAATTGCTAATGACAATTCAGGTTAGCTCCTATGTATATATCAAAAATCAGATCTAAGCTAGAAAGACAAGAGTTAACTACTGACAGTCTACGCTATCCAATGTGTATAGTTTAGCCTCAGCAGTGAAAGACAACTGAAAATAATATTCAAGTAGTACCTGGCGACAGCAGTGAAGTAAGTGTGAGAGATATACTACACAGTAATCAACAGTAATATTTACCTAAATAAACATTAAAATGCACTGCATACATGTCAAGATGAACATGGCATATATTAGCATAAAATTGCAAATCAGTCAAGCAGTTAAATCATCAAACACATCAATGTAAATATGATTAAAGTGTTCAATTATCAATAAATGATTAATGACAACACTAAATGATAGATGATGGTAGTTTTCTCATAAGTTCTTATCTGTTATAAACTTTTGAAAAGTTATATTTATACTCTGTAACTTCCTCAACTAAAAGTAGCTACATTTGATGATAGTCTATTTTGATGATTGAAGATTACAAGAGTTAACTTTGAAAAATCGTTTGTCTAGGGTCTAGTAGAATCACTATGATTACTAGAATCCTGAGTCAGGATCGCGGACTGGACCCCAATCTGTCAGAAGTCGGGGTGCCCCACCGGCTAGATGAAAGTATTTTTCACTGGCGAGCAACCCCTAATAGTCAGAAACTGACTAGGGACAAAAACTATATGGCTGAACTATAGATTAAGCCCTGAATATCCAACGTACAGCTCCAAGTGGCTCGTTAAAAAATGAAATGAACTGTGCTAAATATTCGCCAAGGAATAGGAAAGAGAAGTTTAGCTAAGATAGATGTTTAAGTCTAAATATATGAATATAGACGACTATCTCAGTACAGGTTTTTCTCCCTGACTGCTCCCTTCCTTGGTGTGTAAGTGAACCCCCACCAATGTACACACACAACACGTATGCACAATTGGAATTAAAAGATAACGACAGAACTATGAGTTACAATACTACAACATTTATTTACTAATCATAATCATAGACATCTGATGGTTCAAGATGAGGATGATGAAATCATATACATATTGATATTGATGACAAACATTACGTAACTTTACTTGTTACTTGATCTATCTGGATCTGTGGTCCAGATCCCCACTCTCCAGTAGACTCAAAAAAGATACAGCTTTGCCGGTATTCTGACGATCCTGTCAGTCCTGACACTCCTAGTCAGTAGTCTCTAGTCTTGAGATCTATAACATAGGTGCTCCTTGTGAGAGCTTGAAAGAAAGTCAAGAATGTGTTATATCAGTTCTACATCAGCGCAATCCTAATTAAAACATATCATAACACAAACATATACAATGACCAGTCTGGCCAAGTTTATCTTCCAGCTCTACTGTGTTCACCATCCTCCTTCTCCCTACTGTCTTTAGTCTGGGACGGGCTTTTCAATTGTCTCACACGCCTGTAATGATTACATTTCTGCCGCCCCATGTCCATGTCGCTAATACAGAAATTCTGTGTCGTACAGCCGCTCCGTCCAAAGTTAGTTTAGCAGCTCACAGGGTCGGTAATGGTATTATAATAATGCCTGATCATCCGGGCTTACAAGCCGTGACCAGTAGCTGTGCCAGGTTTCCGTGCATTACCGTGGACGCACGCCCACAATACACTGAGAAAGTTTAGCACCATATACCAATTGTGGGTAATGTCTGTACCATTACACCTCTGCTTCCAACACAATCATTGGCCAATGTGCCAATGCGAAGACAATAGCATAACACTTCATATTGGTAGGTTTGCATATGACAAATCAATATATCAAACATCCAATACACATAAACATATTGATTAAACTAGACATATTATGATACTTTAACATCATAGCATAATGCACTAGTTAGTTTATGAAATTACACATACATACATCCAACATATCCGTAAACATTATATTACTTCAAGATGGACATCTAATGATACTCAACATAATAGCATCAGGCATTATTAATGAGTACTAATATTGTATAGCTACAAAATGAGATATACAACAAGTCTAATTGAAGTTACCACACAGACCAGCCATCTTTGCTGAGCTGCCCGGTGTACTCACCACTTAGTTACTGCTGTTGTAAGAATTAAATAAATAGTCAGTTGACTATATTCTGTACAACAAATGCACACACCAAAAGGCAACTATGATAGTGTACAAAGAAATGACAAGCCTCTACCAAGACACCTAAAAGTATACCCAGACAAGATCTGTCTCACATAAGGCAGCACACTCAAAGCAATCCGATATTGAACACAGAACTCAGAAAGGACACTCAAGTAACCTATGACAATGATAGTTCTTGCAATAACCTAGATCAGATATAGACTGAAAATCAGTAACTAAGAAATAACTTATGACTACAAACATTGAGCTGGCTGCCTACCTGTTCTGAAGTCAGACTTAATCTAACATAAAACAGGCTTGGGACCCTTATTTAAGCTGAGTCAAGCAGACAGTATTATCTCCTTGGCATTCCCATCATAAATTCTTCTTATCTCCACTGGACGGTAATTGCAATTAACTCCAAGTCTGTCCAGTCATAAAATTCTTTCTGCATGCACACTAGCCTTCACACCTGTGGGTCTGACCATTATTAGCCTCCTGAGTCTTATCAGTGATTTCACACCTTGCAGAGTCTGCCAGTCCGAGTGGACGGGGCTTGTTTACCGGCCTGGGACCATTATCTCTCCCTGTGTCCATGTTGTTCACGCCTGGGTGGTTTTATTTCACTCACTGTCCCAGTTCATTGTTGATTCAGTCTGGGTCTACCTGGGCAAGAAGGTGCCAATGCGTCTGTGTGGTGTCATATCCCGTCTGGGTCAGCAGTTTTCTAAGGTGTAGACTAATTTAAATTATCTAGTTGTGTCCGTCTCAAGTATCCCATTTTACTTGCCATCTGCAAGCTTACGTCATGGCTAGAGGCTTTTTGTGAATAATCTTACCTCACGACTAGATAGCCTTGGAGTAGCATGATTAATTCATTCTTTCTCAATATGGCCTCTCAAATTTGGAGACTGAGAAAAATATTCTGGGATGTTAAGGCGGCATTCCACGAATGATTGTGTTGGAAGCAGAGGTGTAATGGTACAGACATTACCCACAATTGGTAGTATAGGGTATATGGTGCTAAACTTTCTCAGTGTATTGTGGGCGTGCGTCCACGGTAATGCATGGAAACCTGGCACAGCTACTGGTCACGGCTTGCAAGCCCGGATGATCAGGCATTGTTATAATACCCTTACCGACCCTGTGAGCTGCTAAACTAACATTGGACGGAGCGGCTGTACGACACAGAATTTCTGTATTAGTGACATGGACATGGGGCGGCAGAAATGTAATCATTACAGGCGTGTGAGACAATTGAAAAGCCCGTCCCAGACTAAAGACAGTAGGGAGAAGGAGGATGGTGAACGCAGTAGAGCTGGAAGATAAACTTGGCCAGACTGGACATTGTATATGTTTGTGTTATGATATGTTTTAATTAGGATTGCGCTGATGTAGAACTGATATAACACATTCTTGACTTTCTTTCAAGCTCTCACAAGGAGCACCTATGTTATAGATCTCAAGACTAGAGACTACTGACTAGGTAGAGCCAGGACTGGCAGACGTCAGAATACCGGCAAGCTGTTCTCTTTTTTATGTCTACTGGAGAGTGGGGATCTGGACCACAGATCCAGATAGAGCAAGTAACAAGTAAAGTTACGTAATATTTGTCATCAATATCAATATGTATATGATTTCATCATCTTAATATTGACAATCATCCTATGTCTATTATTATGATTAATAAATAAATGTTGTAGTATTGTAACTCATAGTTCGGTCGTTATATTTTAATTCCAATTGTGCATACGTGTTGTGTGTGTACATTGGTGGGGGTTCACTTACACACCAAGGAAGGGAGCAGTCAGGGAGAAAAACCTGTACTGAGATAGTCGTCTATATTCATATATTTAGACTTAAACATCTATCTTAGCTAAACTTCTCTTTCCCATTCCTTGGCGAATATTCAGCACAGTTCATTTCATTTTGTAACGAGCGACTTGGAGCTGTACGTTGGATATTCAGGGCTTAATCTATAGTTCAGCCATATAGTTTTTGTCCCTAGTCAGTTTCTGACTATT
This sequence comes from Cepaea hortensis, assembly GCA_963921405.1. Taxonomy (NCBI): domain Eukaryota; kingdom Metazoa; phylum Mollusca; class Gastropoda; order Stylommatophora; family Helicidae; genus Cepaea; species Cepaea hortensis. The sequence goes on from OY992887.1 coordinate 93,557,388, forward strand.
AGGGGTTGCTCGCCAGT
>OY992887.1:93562404-93609904 GCA_963921405.1 Cepaea hortensis
AAAATGCATCTAATCGGTTCCGACTCTGCATGGACGAAAATAACTATGGATCAATTTATTCATGTACCAAGTATGTGCATTCCGGGCCCTACAAATATACAGTGAGCTTGAATACTTTAGCACTGTAGCACCGAGTAAGTGAACTGTTCAAATAAATTGTGCGAAAATCAATCCGTGAAGTCTATAGAGTCAGTAACTAGGCCACAACACGTCAGCTTCTTGAACTTAGCCAGGAATAGTTCGTTACAAAGCAAGAACTGGCTGTTGTTTTGCTGTGTCATATATGTAATGACAGCTGCTATCGTACAACCATGCTATCCACTCCTACCCCTTAACACGAACCCGCAGATGCAATTCATATGTACGGATGCCATGTTACAAACACAAGATAATAATTATAATGTCCAAGTATCTTACAGCGACACAACTTATCATGTCGTCATAAGTTGTTGTGTTCGCCGCGCTTGATAAAATACTGCTTAGCTAGATACGGGTTTTAGTGTGATAGCTTCTGTATAGCTGAAATACCCGGGGGAATCTGTCTGTATGTAAGGTAAGTGCGTGCAATTAAGCCAAGTGATGTAACTATATTAAGAGAGTTCGTGAACTATGTAGATATTGTAAGGAAAACTTAATGTTTCTGTTTCTTTACTAGATTGGGTGTGTGTGTCTGTGTGTGAGTGAGCCAGCGTGCGCGCGCGCGTGTGTGTGTGTGTTATGCGTCCCGAATATATAACGGTGCTTCTAACCACATTCTGTGGGTACTACACTTTGCGACTGCTAGCCTGTAAACGTCCAATGATGTTGAGTCGTTCTGTATTGAGAATAGCCATACTTGTGCATTGAATTTTCAACTGAATTTATTCGAGGAGGGTCAATCTTTTATTTTTTTTTAAATGTTTGCAGATCCTTTACAGGACATTGCTGTCAACATCAATATCTTTCAGCTGATTGTTGATTTCTTGGCAAGATTACGCTCAGTAGTTTGCCATTGCTTTCTGAGCGGCCGGCTCACATACCCCGTAAGTTACCGACGCGATTCGAGCCACTGCTGATTCTCACCGTCGTCACGTTACTTACGAGAGTATACGAGATTACGGAGAAAAGTCGCTAACCTCTAGCCAGGAAGCCGGCCATCTTTTATAGGCATTCATTAATATGGTCAGAGAGTTTTGTGTTCAGTAAGTTTCGCGGGATTATCATGAACATGTCACGAGTTATTGTCAAAAATGTTGTTTTGACCTTGACTTCTTTCATGACTCACGAATCATTAGATGAGTACATTTCAGGTAACCACGATAAGTTAATAACCAGATGGACACAGTCGACTTTGAACAGTATCCATCCATCATGTGCCATGCCGATAAGCGTGGGCGGTCATGATATGCCATCTCACTCGAACACCAGAGTCGTGGATCAGCTCCGTGTATCTTTCTCGACCATGTCACGTGGACAAGCCATCCAGGTATTTACTTCTCGGTCTTCCCCTTGGTCTCTTCCCTTCTATCTTGCAAGTTTGTCACCAAGTTCTATAATTCATTTCTTCTCATAACATGCCCCAAATTTTTCTGCCTACGTCTAATGTCCAGTGTTGACATCTCCATTTGATGAAAAAGCACCAAAATCGACCCAAAAAAGCACTAAAGAGCACCAAACATTTTTAGGAAGCACCCAAAAAAAAAGCACCAACTGTTTTTATTACAAATGTAACAAAGTAGCACAGTATAATTTATTATTATCACTTCATATTACAATGAAGTTTATTCCAGATCCGCCAAATCCCAATCAGAACTACTTTCGAGCCAAAAAAGCACCAAACTGCAATACTATTTTTTGGGAAATCACTAAAACAAGCACTGGCGGTATTCATTCAAAATGTTATAAAGTAGCCCATTATAATTTATTATTATAACTGAATATTAGAATGAAGTTTATTCCAGATCAGCCAAATCCCTGTCAAACAACTCCTCTTCAGTTTCTGTAGCTATTTCCTGCTGTGTTTGCTCCTGCGATGATGAGTATGTGGAGGATGATTGAAAGAAACATGTATATGCCTCCTGTGATCCAATTTGTCGCAGAATATCCTTAGGTAGTTTATAATCATGACAGCATTTGCCATATCTTTTCATTCCATATCTAATAGTCAAAACAGCTGTCAAACTCTTGATGCTCAGTTTGTTCCGCAATTTTGATTGTATAACTCCCATCTGACTGAAAATATGCTCCACGTCCGCATTAGAATGAGGTAAAATGAGCACAGTTAAAGCTAAATCTGTAAGATCTTGGAAAGGATTTTCACCGGTGGCATCCCTGTATGAGGCTATTTCTGCCAGCCATATGTCAGTAGTGTTCTTAGATGTCAATTCTGATTTAGTTTTATAATCAAAGGTGTCGTTGCTGATGATTTCGTCAGTATTTTCGGTTTGTCTTTCCTTCTTTTTTGGCGTTGATTTGGTTGGTGAGTTTTCCTCTTCTTCTTCTTCTTCTTCCTTAGTACTGCTTGTTGAGTTTGGGCTTAATCCTCGTAGTTGTCTTTTTCTGGTTTTGGAGTGGAAAACAGTTGTAAAGGGTTCTTCTGTTTGCGTTTCCAGAATGTAGTTTTCTTGATTGTCTGTTGGCGTATCCGTTTGTTGTTTTTCTTGTTGTGTGGGCTGTTGTTCAAATTGTTTTCCGCGTTGTTCGTTTTGTTGATGTTGTGCTGGTCCTTGCCTTCTCAGAGGTGGAAAATTGATTACATATTCCTGTGCCACAACAAGCTTGTTTGTATGTTTGGCTGGACATTTGTTGGTCCAGTGGTTGTCCATACCACACACATGACAAGAAGTTCTCCTGCTGGGCAATGTTATCAGAATTTTGTGAGTGTTTTTGGTAGCCCCTGTTATGTTTAGATTTATGTAATGGGGGATGTCCTGGATGGGGTTACATAAGGCTCTCCATTTACCTCCAGAGTTTTTTTAAAGTGGAAATACCTCCACATTCGGGTCCCCAGTGGCATGTACGGCGATTGCCTTCACACCCTCTATCTTCATTGCCGCTGGGATCCAATGCAAAGTAAGTTTTTGCCTTTCTTTGTCTACATGCTCCAGACAAATATTGATGTCCGAATTCGGTACTTGTAACTGTACCCGGTGTAGCCTATCGTACAGTTTGACATGCATGTCTTCTGTTAAAGTCACGAACCACCATGTCGGTGACACATACCTGTGTAGACTGGCTATCGCACCTAGCGGCCCCGCCGGCCAGTCCAGCGAGTGCGCTCGCTATGAACGCTAGAGTCGACTTGGCGGCGGCTTCAGGGCCGGAGAGAGACACAACAATTGTACCTGAGCGGTGGAGCAGGTTTCCGTTGAGCACATCTGACGTCAGTGTTAGAGATGAACTTGTCCTTTTCTATCAATATCCTTTAGAATAACACACTTGAAAGTTGATAAAAAAAATACTTGAATAATCCGTCACAGAAAAAATCTTTATGCTTTGTCCGTATGTCAAATAATCCAATTTACAAGCAATGGAACTGTTTATACGTTGTGCGTAACAAGTTTGGACTTAAACAAATAAAAATAGCCTCACCACAAGTATTTTTTTTTGTGTGCATATCCTTTACAGGACATCGCTGTCAACACCAGCATCTTTCAGCTGTATGTTGATTTCTTGGCAAGATTACGCTCAGTAGTTTGCCATTGCTTTCTGAGCGGCCGGCTCACATACCCCGTAAGTTACCGATGCGATTCGAACCACTGCTGATTCTCACCGTCATCACGTTACCCACGAGAGTATACGAGATTACGGAGAAAAGTCATAACCTCTAATCCACGAAGCCGGTGCTGTCACCACAAGTATTGTTTATTTATTTATTTATTTTGCCAGGTTGTATTAGGATTTATTGTGTGGACAAACTGTGCAGATAAACTGCTTTTGATTATCAATATTTTATTAAATCTTCTTCATATGAAGTAATCAGATCCTTTGTAATGTTCTACTGAAGGCATAATTCTGTAATGAAAGATGCCTTGGAAGCACTGTGATGATTCTTTAGTACATTAATGTGGTACCTGGGATGCAGAGGGGCTGGTGTGCCATGGTTGGAGTTTTATACTGATGAAAACCTCTTTCCATCTACCCATGGGACATCCTGGACAAACACAAGTGTGGCTAATGACAGGAGGATTGATCATTGTATAGACCTGCACCGGTCAGAAAAAACAATCCTGCCTCTGCCAAGGATTGAACCTGGATCACTGTCTTGACAGGCTTGCACACAATCCACTATACCACTGCTGCTCCAGCATAATTAACAACCACTATGTATTTCAAGGCAGTCCCCCTGTTTAGATTTTGTTGAGTTTTTCAGTTGAAAGTTGGAAAATGTCAGCTGGATAAAGCTGTTCTGGTCAGTTGTCATGTGATGTGTTCATGTCCGATTGATAATACTGTTTTTATTTGTTCTTGTCGAGTGCCTGATTTGTTCTAGATGATCTCCATCTGAATCTTCATCCTCGCATCAGATTGTCAGCCATTAACGCGCAGCGGTAGAGGAAAGCAACGGCAAACTACCTCTTTAAAAGTGCCTAGTATATCATGATTCGCTTAAAGACTAATCATCGACCAGATTCTACATGTATGGACAGATTATGTGAAACACCTTTATGATGATAACAGAGACGAACAGTATGATATTAGATTTAATAATGAAGGACCGCCAATTTTGGAGATGGAGGTTCGAAATGTTCTTAAGCATATGAAAGCTGGCAAGGCCCCCGGTGCAGATAACATCACAACAGAAATGATTAAAGCTTTAGAAGAATTTGGACTAGAGCAAATCACCAGACTGATGAACACAGTATATGATACTGGAGATATACCTCCTGAATTATGTAACTCTGTATTTATTGCAATCCCAAAGAAATCAGGAACCTTGGAATGTGATCAACATAGAACAATTAGTATAATGAGTCACATCACAAAGATTTTGCTAAGAATTATCATGCAAAGAGTGAGGAAGAAGATACAACCTGAAATAGGGGAAGAACAATGTGGGTTTGTAGAAGGAAAGGGTACAGTAAATGCTGTGTATATGCTGCGAACAGTTATTGAACGTGCTATAGAAGTAAACAAGGATATACATCTTTGCTTTATTGACTATACAAAGGCTTTGATAGAGTTAGACATGTCAACATGGTGGATATGCTTGCAGATCTACAAATTGATGGGAAAGACATTAGACTTTTAAAAAACATATATTGGAAACAACAAGCTGCAATAAGGATTGATAATGAAGTGGGACAATATCAGCCAATTAAAAGAGGTGTTAGGCAGGGATGTGTGATGTCTCCAGATCTTTTTTCCCTATACAGTGAAAATATTTTCAGAAATGCAGAGGATATAAATGGAATCAGCATTGGAGGATGAAACATCAATAGCATTAGATATGCAGATGATACAGTATTAATTGCAGACATTGCGCAGGACCTGCAACAATTAGTAGATACGGTTGTTGTACACAGTGAGCAATTGGGGTTAGAATTAAATTGTAAAAAGACTTAGGTTATGGTCGTCACTAGGAAGGAAGAAGCGCCACAATGTAATATATAAGTAAATGGAAATATTCTTCAACAAGTGAATCAGTACAATTATTTTGGAACAGTCATAACATCTGATGGGAGATGCCTTGAAGAGATTAGAACAAGAATTGCCATCGCGAAAGTAGCCTTTAGCAAGATGAAAAACATTCTGGCCAATAAAAAGATGTCAATTGAAACGAGAAAAAGAGTGTTGAGGGGATACATAAAGCCTGTTCTTTTGTATGGATGTGAAACTTGGACAATGTGCAGTCAAGCTGATACATCTGATGGCTGCAGAAATGTGGTTTCTGAAGAAAATGCAAAGAATACCATGGACAGACAGAAATACCAATGACAAAGTACTACAGGAGATAAATGAACATCGTAAACTGATTAGAGAATCTAGACGTAGACGTTAGCTGCAATGTCAGAAGAACTAAATTTTTTTTTTTTTTTTTTTTTTTGACAATTCAAAGCTGTTATTGTTATTCAGTATATCTGACCCTGCTGAATTAATAATGTGTGGTCTTCTGTGCTGTCTCCGAAGTCAGCGTCATATTTTTAAAACATGCAGCTATTGAGCTGACGATAATTATATCCGTTTGACTAATACTTTCTAGAGATTTGGACATATTTCTCGTTGCCAGCATTTTCCAACCTTTCATGACATTTATTTTAGAAAAGGTGAAAGAAGAACTAAAGCGTAAATACGTTGTGAAGAGAAACCAGAGTAACAATGTCATGGCGTCCATTGAGGGACAGTCGCTAACATCGTGCATGGAACTTGCAGTGTTGAAACATTGTATATATTGCATTAACAAGTATATTTTATTATTTTTCGCAGCAAAAGTATTTTAAACTTTAGGACGTCAAATTACTCTGTTAAATGTGAATAGGAAATAGGTCGTGGTATTATATTAAACATTTAACAATTAATATAACTAATTGCTTCTTTATAAAAACGTTTGCGAGTTATGTCCCTTGCAAACAATAAAATGAATATTATCTTCCCGTGAAAAAGAGGTATTTGTTTCCCCTTAAATTTCGCTTCAGTTATCAGTTATCAGTTGGGGTATCTTCATTGCACTCCGGACATGTCCATAGGTGCTCAGATCTCCCCCCCCCCCCAGCATATGCATCAGCTTCCGGTGGCTAATAGTGCCAGTTCTGTGTTGGTTGAGAGGCGCTTTGTTTTCCCGATGTACCTCTCGCGTCTGGCTGTGTCGATTCTTACTCCCAGGTCTTTCATCCTGGACAGCGATGTGGAATCACTGACGTCAAAGTCCTCTGTTCTCGCCATATCTTTAAGGACGTTAATAACATCGGCACGATCCATGGGCTGGCCATCTACAGGGGGTGCAGAGCCAGCCAGTTTGTCAGCTCGTTCATTTCCCTCGACTCCCACATGTCCCGGGACGAAGATGAAGGTGACTTTACGGACAACAGACTTCCGCAGCGATTCAGTCCACTGTCTACGTACAGATCCAGCTTCGACCTTCTGAATCATGCTAATTGAATCACTTAGTACACACACGTTGGTATAATGCTGTGATTCCAGCCATATGAAAGCCTGTGTAACTGCCATCACCTCCATCGTCATGCTGCTCGTGGTCATAGAGTGGGCACCACTGGATTCTTGAACGGTTCGGCCCGCTGAACGGGCTGTAAATGCCCACGCACTTCTCTGCTGCTTTACAACAGATCCATCTGTATAGTTGAGCACTTCGGGGCTATCTGAGTGTTCACAGATGAGCGCGTTAACCTCTGCATTGACAGCGGCAGGGTTCTGCTCTCTGCACCGTCTGGCGAGTGTGATAATGCAGGAGAAAGTGCACTTCAAAGCTGGAGGCACCGACACCTATTCCTTGGCGGGGTTGATACTGGTAAGACTGCAGACCTGTCTGACGACATCTTCCGCCCGACCCATCCATGATTTTCCCCTCTTTAGCCTGTCACCCTTTTCTCTGAATATAGCGTCATGCAGAGGGTGCTACTCATCTGCATTTATTTTTAAGTATGCACGAGCTCTCCAGATCTTGATCCTGTGTTCCATTGTCGGGAAGTCAAGGAGGTATCTCATTGCTACACAGCTGGTGTCTCTCGTGCAGCCCAAAATGATGCGCATGGCTTCGTTTTGTAAATTTTGCTTACCAAGTGCAAAGGCCGTCGAGAGCAGTGTTGACATCTCCATTTGATGAAAAAGCACCAAAATCGACCCAAAAAAAGCACTAAAGAGCACCAAAAATTTTTAGGAAGCACCAACTTTTTTTTATTACAAATGTGTCAAGGTAGCACAGTATAATTTATTATTATCATTGAATATTAGAATGAAGTTTATTCTAGATCTGCCGAATCCCTGTCAAACAACTCCTCTTCCTGTTTCTGTAGATATTTCCTGCTGTGTTTGCTCCTGCGATGATGAGGGTGAGGAGGATGATTGAAAGAAACATGTATATGCCTCCTGTGATCCAATTTTTCGTAGAATATCCTTAGGTAGTTTATAATCATAACAGCATTTGCCATATCTTTTCATTCCATATCTAATAGTCAAAACAGCTGTCAAACTCTTAATGCTCAGTCTGTTCCGCAATTTTGATTGTATAACTCCCATCTGACTGAAAATACGCTCCACATCCGCATTAGAATGAGGTAAAATGAGCACAGTTAAAGCTAAATCTGTAAGATCTTGGAAAGGATTTTCACCGGTGGCATCCCTGTATGAGGCTATTTCTGCCCACAGTCCAAGTGTGTCAGAGGTCTGTGTCCACTGAATATGATGAAGTTTTCTCCACTGGAAATCGATGCGGGTGAGAGTAGCTGCATCTTCTACAAACATTTTAGCAAGATTCAATATACAGGGCTTCATTGGCTGTAGACATTCACTTCCACTAAGACATGACATGGACTGCAACATTCGAACGTTATCTGGTGTACGTAAACGCAGCTGTGTCAATAGCTCTATTAAAAACTGGATGCACCTTCCACGAATTTCTTTCTCATCGGGAAACTTGTAGTCTGCTATTTCTTTCTCAAAATCATAACCTACATTGGGATAAGAATCTAAATAATCTTGAATAACATCACTTTCTCTTATTTTTCCCCCCAGGAATAGCAATCTTTGAACTGGTAGAGTCAATGAGCTGGACAAGATCGCTGAGCTTAATCGTATTAAAGGGAGTTAAATTAGTTGAATATTGCGCAGTAACGTACTAAGACTGTTTTACTCCCTCGCTTCAGTTCAAATTCGGCTTTTTAGTGTTCCCAAAATGATTTTTAAAGTAATTTTTACCCACCCCAAAAAAGCACCAAAATATTTTGTGAAGCACCAAATTAGCGCGGCCGCGATAAAAGCAAAATTTTTGCACTAAATGTCTTGAAAAAGCACTAAATTTATTGCGAAAAGCACTAAAATGGCAACACTGCTAATTTCTCTAATCAGTTTACGATCTTCATTTGTTTTTTTGAAGGACTTGTTCATTGGTTTTTCTGTCTGTCCATGGTATTCTTTGCATTTTCCCCAGAAACCACATTTCCATAGCCAAGCCATCAGAGTAGTGATGTATGTAAAGGATAGACATAAGATGAAGATCGAGGGATTGAAGATTACGAGGGATTGAAGATTACGAGGGAGATGATTCTGGCGGGTAAAAAAATGCTGGGAACGGTGAAATTGGGTCGTGCCGGGAATTTTTTGTTGGCGGGGTTGTATGGGAAAATCTAGAAGGTAGTACCGGGAAGTTATACGTCTGCGAAGTGTGGGAAAATCTCGGGCGGGTGTGACGGTTGTCGGTTCATAACAGAACGGGGTGTATGAGGGATGGGGGAAAAAGTCATTAAGTAACGGGTTGTAAAAACGTAGGTGAGTGGTGTGTTAAAATATTTTGAACTGTTAGCACATTGGCGGTGTACATTAGTACGAATAGAAGGAATAGGTGCGGTGGCCATAGTAGTAATAGTGGGTATGGCTTAGTGAAATTAGTTGATAAGGGTGGTTATTAGTGCTATGTATATGGTCATAGTAGCTTATTCACTACCATCACGCGTGTTACAAATGAAACCTTGAAAGCTAAAGATCGTCGGTTGTAATGGATATGGTGTAGTATCATTCAGTGGTAAGGGGTGGGTACCATATATTAGTGGTCAACAGATGGTCAAGTAGGGGTCAAGTGGATGCATATTCACTTAAATTGTAGGGGAAAGGACGTGTAGTGATATGGTGATGATAAAAGAGTCGTAATGCAGTGGTCAAGCAGTGGTCAAGAAGTGGTCAAGTGGGGAAATTTTAGAGAAACGTAGTTGTAGCGACATGGTGATGATCAAGGGTGGTAAATTAGTGGTCGTGCAGTGGTCAACCAGTGGTCAAGCAGTGACCAAGTAGTGGTCAAGTGAGGAAATTTTAGCGGAAAGTAGTTGTAGCGACATGGTGATGATCAAGGGTGGTAAATTAGTGATCGTGCAGTGGTCAACCAGTGGTCAAGTCACCACTTAAATTGTAGAGCACGATGTGCGTAAGACTATGGTAGTGGATAAAGTGATCGATGACGTGGTCAAGAAGTGGTCAAGTGGTCGAGTGACCACTTAAATTGTAGAGGAGGATGCGCTTATAACTTTAGTAGTGGTGGTTGGTGGCTGATGGTCTTGAAGCTGTCTAGAGAGTGATTGGGCTGAAGAGGGAACCCATTCCACTACTGTTACCACAACTCACACCATTACTACTGTCACCACAACAACTATACACAGACAGACACACACACACAGTCGGAGGCGTGGCCGGCTGGCGGCATGAGAAAACAACCACACACGTGTCGTCAACTGGCTCGTACGGAACAATGTCAATACTAATATTAATAGTACCACGTGAGGAGTGTCCTCTGTGGCGTTTTGAGAGTCTACCAGTAAAACATTGGCCGTGATATGAATGGGGTGATCATCATAGTCATAGCAATGGTAGTACACAGACACATAAACACAAACACACGTACAGACAAGTATACAACTACAGAGACATCACAAAAAAAAACAAAGACACACTTATACATACAGACATTCAAGTACAGACACAGGAACACAAAGAAGCAAACACGAACAGTGACAATACACATACAGACACAAACACACACACAAAGACAGACACATACACACTTGTACACACAGACATCAACTATACACAAACACACACACACAAAGACACACACCCAAGTACAGACAGACACATGTGCAGAGACATCACACATACAGACAAGAACAAAGATCCACACACGTACATACAGACATCACATGTCCACACACACACTTACACAAAGAATCAAACACACACAAGTACAGACCTACAATTGTACATACAGACATGAACACTGACAAGTACGCATACCCATCTCCTATCATTACTACTGTCACCACAGGTATACACAACTACACACAGACATCACGAGTGCACACACACACACACACACACACACACACACACACACACACACACACACACACACACACACACACACAAAGACAGTGACACACACCCATATCCTCTTCCTGGCCCACAAGGATATCACAAAATACACAAACCGCATACCCTGTATTTTAACGAACCCGGATGTCCGAGAAACCCCTAACGTCATCAGCACCATATGCAAAAGTCATTAAGTGGTAGCATGAGTCATCGGTCACGTGAAGGCGGGCGGTTGCGTGGGAAAAGCCTGTCTACAAAACTGCCACGTCAGCTCTGTAGGGTCGTGTGCAGAACCAATGTATAAAATAGACGGCGTCTCCTCACTTGCTCTACACCAGTTCACGTGGTGACTTGGCTAGCTACAGAGGTATTTGTGAATCAGTCTGGTGTGAGAATTGTTCGTGTAGTGAGCAGATATTGTTCACGTGCTGGTTTGGCTAGCTACAGAGGTATTTGTGAATCAGACTGGCGTGAGCATTGTTCGTGTAGTGAGCATATATTGTTCACGTGCTGATTTGGCTAGCTACAGAGGTATTTGTGAATCAGACTGGTGTGAGTCGCTTAGCCTTATTCGTGTCGTCGGCATCTGATTGTTTATAAAACAGTGAAATATATATTGTTGTGTATACACCAGAACTTTGTTGCGGTTGTAAAAAGCAAAAGTGTGGAACACAGTTGTGTGAGTTATTCATATACCACCACGTTTATCAATATGGCCACCAAAGCCACTTTCGTGTGTTCAGTGTGCGACAAAGACTTCCGTGATAACTTTAACCTTACTCGCCACATTCGGACCATTCACACCCATGACGATCAACCACACTTATGTCATATCTGTGGACAACTTTTCAACAGAAAAGGCAATCTACAAAACCACAAACGAACAAAGCATCAACCGTCAATGGATACAGCAGAACCAATTACTACAACAGCAGAGACTACATCATCACCAACCCCCACGACAACACCAACTGAAACCAACATAACTTACAGTCAGATACAGCCAGACGAGAATATTCTTGAACAACTGATAGACGACGAAGTGGACACCTTACCAACAAGGGAACCAGAGACACTATACATCCTTCCACCCGATATTCAACAAACATATAGAGAAAATTGGGAAGCTATCAGGACACATCACAAGATTAACAAGTATTTATCGACATACACATTCTTTATTAGCCCGGAGAAACAAAGCCATATCAAGTGGACAGATACCTTGTATAAGATTTTCAACGCTCAAATTAGTAGCTTTAAGATAAACTTTAGCTTTCATTTAGTGTTAAGACATAGAAGAACACAAGATCTTAGATTCTATCATGCATCATTTAACAATTCTTCTGTTTTAGAATTTCCAGCGCTAATAAATAACAGACACGACTTTGATGCTTTTATCAACACAGTACACGAACATGACATTCATTCCTACGCCATGCAGCAACGTACAGACACCAAATACACTAGAAATAGTAGCTGGCATATGTTTTTACCTCTTTCATATGCCCGAGTTCCCGATGTATTGATGTCTAGGTGACATATCATCCCAACTACATTGTTATATTTTTTTCACAAACCATGCATGTCATTGATTATGATTTTTTCTTATGACACTGATATATCACTAAACTGTTGTGATGAATATGTTGTGAACACATCGCCACACATATTTTGGTGATAAAATAAAACATATTGAAACCAAGTTTTTTGTTGGTTGATTGTTTCAAGTGGCTGGCTTTCACGTGGTTGCCCACTTCTTTTCTGAGAGACATCAACACTGACACACAAACACACAATGGAACAAAGACACAAACACAATGGAACAAAGACAAAAACATAATAAAAACAGAGAGACAAAATTTTTAAAAAAAGTAACATTTTCAAATGGTTTTTTAATGGTATACAACATCAAAGTACATTTAAAACTGGCTCTGTTTACTACCCAAAGGGATCAGAGGGACTTGGTTATTGTAGAAAGATGTCTGGTCTTTTAGAGGCCTGTCTTGACTGTCGGTACACGCAGACTGGTCTGGCTTGTATGTAGCTTGGTCACCATAACTTAGTTTCTTAAAAGCAGCTAGAATGTCAGCCTTCATCGAGACGAGAGATTCAAACTCTGCTTTCGTAAGTGTAATTCCCACAATGGAAGGATACATTATCTCAGAATCATAATACTGGTGTAGATGGAGTGTCGTCGTTCCTCTATCTTGAGAAACTGTCACCGCTTTCAAACTGTTGGTTAGCTGTCTGGACATATCAACAGGTCTTGACATGAATAACCCATTGGATGTAGACATCTTGATCGTTGTAGACACAAAAAGACGAGTGGTCGTCTCAGTTTATAACGATGAATTTATCTAGTTTTAAACAGGTCTGGACTTGTCTTTTTTAACTATGGAGTAACCAATCGAAACACGAGACGGTCGTTCACGTGTTGTTTGTGTCCAAATGGTTGCAGGATACGTGACATGCTCGCGCCGCGGCATTTCATCAACAAGAAATACAAGGCGTACAGACCACAAGTGGTGTTATTAATGTCTTGTAACATACGGGTGTTGTACACAGGTGGTCTGTCTGAGTTTCGTCCTATAAAGCGGATAATGTCGGTGTGTAATGGTGGCAAGCCAAATGAATCGAAATATTCAAACTGACCTATACCATTAAAATATAGGGCGGTCCAATGTGACCCAGGGTAAGCACTGGTGTCAGTATTGACGACCAAAGCGGCCGGTTGTGTTCTATCAATGTGTCTAGGCAATTGGTCCCTAGCGTATACGTTGACTAGTGGAAGGCGTCGAACAATCAGATCAGACATGAGTAATTGTCTTAGATGTTTGGTATCCATTATGCTATGTAATGTTAGCACTTGTCTCGTCTTGGAAACTTCTAGGACCGAATGGAGTTCCGCGTATACGACGACTTGTAGAGCTGCATCCGTTATAACGTCAAACTTTAGTTCTATTGACAGTGGGCCAGATTTCGCCAATTCAAACTGCTCCCCGTCTATTATACTGGGAGTCAGATCAAAAGCATAGAGAGCATACCCTTGACTAAAACTTTCAAAATTGATACCATTCCCGACATCCTTACCGGTCAGACCGAAGGCCAAATTGGTACTATGGAAAGCTCGCATGTACTGACTCATGGTATAATTCATGGTTAAGGGTTTGCCTGTAACACTACGCCCATCTACCATCAGACTCAAATAGTTTAACTGATAATGACTGAATATGAAGGGGTTCGTGTTTAGCTCGCCGTTGAAACACGAAGCATTCACTAAACCGATCACCACCCGGGTCGGTGTCTGGCTGAGGAAAAGGTTATCTTGTGTGTGGGAAAACATACCTTTCGGGATAGAAAAGGTTTTTACCACGACTCTTTTAAAAGGATACTTGGCATTGGATCTCAATAAGGCTTTTTCATGAGCCAGAGATATAGCTGGATTTAACTTAGCTTTCCTCACCAAGAGGCTGGCGTAAGTAATGACACTTTTGTACCCACCGTTTACATCCGTGGCAATCAAATTAAAGACGGATTTTGATGGGGTTAGTTTGATTTTAATATCGACGCCATTCAACATGTACTTGTGCTGATTGAAAATGTCGGAATGTAGGCGCCCCATCATATCCAGAGGCACACTATAGCTGGCTAAAGATCTTCTTTTGGCTAGACCTTTATTGGTATCACCCTTCGTGTCTGCCATATACAAAGGAGTATCTTGATAGTATAGAGCTGACGTCAGATGACTCATTTTGGCCTCTTCGCTATAATTCAGAAGAGCTTCCAAGTAGGCCCGGTACGGATACGAATTTTCACTCGGTGAAATAAGAGTGTCGTTCAGGGACACGTCTACTTGAGAAAACAAACTATGCAAATAATAATTTATAGGACCGACTTCGGCTGTGTTTGGTAGGTCGTCGCCATTGGGCAGTGTAACTTTGGATCTCACGTGGAGAAAAGTATTGAACAAATCAATGTAATCTTCTCCGACACCAGAGATGGAGAATTCGATGGGTGCCCCATAAGCTAACGTGGCCAACGGATGAATCTCCACAAACTGTCCCTCTTCCACGGCCGTCTGGGTGGGAGGCACACTAAACAGATCCAGACCAGAATGCAGACACTCGCATGACTTGGGATGAATTAACGCCATTATGAGAAAATATCCGAATGTCCCGGTTGATGGTGATGTGTCTTATGAACCGATGGCTTTCTGGCTGTTTCTTTTATTCTTTTACTGGGCTGACCTGACGGGGCGGCTCGTTTTCTTTTCCTAACCCCACTACCCGATTGGCTTATGTGTTGAGCAGCGCCTTGGAGTGATCGTTGACCAGCATCTCTGGCGTGTTCTTTGAAGGACTCACCAACATTCCTACCAGCTAGGGCAACTTGAGCCACTTGCAAACCCGTCCCCAGCCCTTCTCTCAATAGGGCTTTGCCACCAGTCTTCAACCAAGGAAGAATTGTGCGACCAAGACCATTAAAGAAACTACCAATTCCATGACCTCGCTGACTTCGACCACCCACAAAAACAGGGAGACCACTTCCAGCTTGAATGCAGAAATAGTCCTCGTACAGTTTGGGGTTGCGTTGGATTGGAACGTGCCTAACCATAGTTAGCCCAGATCAAACCGTTTGGTTGTTCGAAAATGTAACGTCACTACTGAAGTTCCACCTGTAAATGGGATAGGTTTCCCCTGCTCATCGGTTATAATAAGTTCAATCGTGTCAAATGAAAATCGAGTGAGGGGTACTGTCAGAAGTCGGGGTGCCCCACCGGCTAGGTGAAAGTATTAGTTACTGGCGAGCAACCCCTAATAGTCAGAAACTGACTAGGGACAAAAACTATATGGCTGAACTATAGATTAAGCCCTGAATATCCAACGTACAGCTCCAAGTGGCTCGTTACAAAATTAAAATGAACTGTGCTGAATATTCGCCAAGGATGGGAAAGAGAAGGTTAGCTAGGATAGATTTTTACGTCTGAATTAAAGTGTAAAGACAACTATTCCAGTACAGGCTTTTCTCCCTGACTGCTCCCTTCCTTGGTGTGTAAGTGAACCCCCACCAATGTACACACACAACACGTATGCACAATTGGAAAAAAATATAATGACAGAACTATGAGTTACAATACTACAACATTTATTTACTAATAAAAACAGACATATGATGGTTTGTACGATGATGATGATGAAATCATATAACATATTGTTATTGATGACAAACATTACGTAACTTATGTTACTTGATCTATCTGGAACTGTGGTCCAGATCCCCACTCTCCAGTAGACTCAAAAAAGAAACAGCTTGCCGGTATTCTGACGATCCTGTCAGTCCTGACACTCCTAGTCAGTAGTCTCTAGTCTTGAGATCTATAACATAGGTGCTCCTTGTGAGAGCTTGAAAGAAAGTCAAGAATGTGTTATATCAGTTCTACATCAGCGCAATCCTAATTAAAACATATCATAACACAAACATATACAATGACCAGTCTGGCCAAGTTTATCTTCCAGCTCTACTGTGTTCACCATCCTCCTTCTCCCTACTGTCTTTAGTCTGGGACGGGCTTTTCAATTGTCTCACACGCCTGTAATGATTACATTTCTGCCGCCCCATGTCCATGTCGCTAATACAGAAATTCTGTGTCGTACAGCCGCTCCGTCCAATGTTAGTTTAGCAGCTCACAGGGTCGGTAAGGGTATTATAACAATGCCTGATCATCCGGGCTTGCAAGCCGTGACCAGTAGCTGTGCCAGGTTTCCATGCATTACCGTGGACGCACGCCCACAATACATTGGGAAAGTTTAGCACCATATACCAATTGTGGGTAATGTCTGTACCATTACACCTCTGCTTCCAACACCATCGTTGGCCAATGTGCCAATGCGCAGACAATAGCATAACACTTCATATGGGTAGGTTTGCATATGACAAATCAATATATCAAACATCCAATACACATAAACATATTGATTAAACTAGACATATGATACTTTAACATCATAGCATAATGCACTAGTTAGTTTATGAAATTACACATACATACATCCAACATATCCGTAAACATTATATTACTTCAAGATGGACATCTAATGATACTCAACATAATAGCATCAGGCATTATTAATGAGTACTAATATTGTATAGCTACAAAATGAGATATACAACAAGTCTAATTGAAGTTACCACACAGACCAGCCATATTTGCTGAGCTGCCCGGTTTAATAACCACTTAGTTACTGCTGTTGTAAGAATTAAATAAATAGTCAGTTGACTATATTCTGTACAAAAAATGCACACACCAAAAGGCAACTAGGATAGTGTACAAAGAAATGACAAGCATCTACCAAGACACCTCAAGTATATCTAGACAAGATCTGCCTTTCACAAGTTTCTCCTTCTCAGAAGAGTAATACATGAAGCACAATGATATTGAACACAGAACTTAGAAAGAACACTCAAGTAACATGACAATGATAGTTCTTGAAAATAACCTAGATCAGATATAGACTGAAAATCGGTCCATCCATCTAAGAAACTAAGAGACTTACTAAGGGACTAGTTACTAAGAAATAATTCTCCCTTTTGAAATCTAGCAACATAAGAATCATACATATGACTACTAACATTGAGCTGGCTGCCTACCTGTTCTGAAGTCAGACTTAATCTAAAGGGAAAAAGTCTAGCAGGGGTTTTTATGCCTAGCCTAGCAGTAGACACTTATCTCCCCGGAATTCCATTAATAAATTCTTCTTATCTCCCCCTGACGTTAATTGCAATTAACTCCAAGTCTGTCCAGTCATAAAAATTCTTTCTGCATGCACACTAGCCTTCACACCTGTGGGTCTGACAATTATTAGCCCACTGAGTCTTATCAGTGATTTCACACCTTGCGCCTCTAGTCTCTACCAGATGAGGTCAGCCATCGCGGTTGGGCGATTTCCTAGCTATTCTTATCAGGTGTCATGTCAGGGGAACAATTAGGTTCTCATGGTCAACAGCCAGTTTACAACTCTGTTGGTAAACCAGGTTTGCTTGCGTCATGCCTGGTTGGTTTTAATTACTATTCAGTCCCCTGAGTCTGCCCTCCCGTCTGGCTGGATTGATAACCTCTGGGGGTGACCGGTACTGGTGTCAAATTAACTTCCCAATTAGAAAGCCATTCCTGGTGGTTTGTTTACTTGCAGGTTTTGCAAGCTTACGTCAAGACAGTATAGCCTTGAATACAGAGAAAACAGTTTTGTTCGTCTGTTGATCCTCTACATGGCCCATCAAAAGTGAACCGAAAATTATTCTGGGAAGTAAAGGCTGCAAATTCGTGACAGAGCTTCCCCCTTAAAAAAAAATTTCTGCCAGAAATCTTTTGTCAAAGCACGACGTACATCCCAGAATAATGCCTAAGCACTCTCCGTTCTGTATCTGCCTAAAGGTTTCCAATATTCCTTGTGGCAGTGGGTTGTCCTGCATCTGCATAAAGACGTTCCCTTTCCATACTCCCATGATACTTTGGATAGGTCTTTGTACCTGGTTTTCGGCCGGGATTCCATGCAATAGCTTGGTAAAATCCATTAATTGTCAGGAGGTTGTAATTTTACCCCTCTGGGAAAGATCACAATCAACGGGATTCGTCTACGCCTGTGGGCGACTGTCTTAGTCCACTCCCTCACGTGATTTAATCCTTTCAGCCGAGGATGTCCCCGCAGTGAAGTCTCGCATAAGCTGGCCACAGCAAAGCTTGTCTCCGTGATTTTCCTCCATCCGTTATAGACCCTTAACTGATCCATCAATATCTTCCTTTTGAAAGGAATAATGTTACACATCATGGTCCCATGATATAAATTCAACTGGCGCTTTCCTCCTTCAAAGTCGGGCGTAACAATTTTCCCTCCTTGGTGTCGCGGTTTCTTCCCCTGATAATCAGTTAATGGGCCGAGTTTCTGTACATTAGAGTTTCTTGTAAAAACCGTGCTAGAAATTGGAAATTTATTGTGCCAAGTTGTCATGCCTTGAGGGATAACATAGTTACTCCAGGGCGATAAAGTGGTGTTACTTTTGAATAAAGTATCCACAAATAGCTGATCTACTCCTATCAAATCGATTGAGTCCTAAGAGTGTTGATTCCAAACCACTCTTGACTTCTGTTACTTCAGGTCTCTGTTGTGGAATTCCCTGATAACTTCAGCTAATTAGATGATAGGCGTTTCTTCCTCCATCTTGTGCAAAGAATTTTCTTCTTTAGCAACTACAGACAATGTTGTCTGCACAATATCAGAGTCCATATTCTGGCTCATGACAATTCCCTGTGTTTCCTGAGTCTCCGAACTGGTATACTGTGAGATAACAACTGGAAATGTTTCCTGGTCTGGATGTTCCTCTCTGGTCGTGCTTTCATGGGCTAAGTCCAGTTGAGGTAAATCCTGTGGTGGGCTGTCTAAGCAATCCATCATAATAGGTAAATGATTTGAACTGAGATCTAGTGTCTTGTCCTGAGCTGCAGCCTCAAAGATCACAAGGGGTTCCGGGTCTTCCTTCATCCCTCTGTCAGTCAAATTTAATCCCACTTCATCCTCTCCTGAGCTGAAGGGAATAATAAAGTCGGTTACCTTTCGATCTCCGACCTCCTTAAAAGATGTCCTCAGGTCATCTTCCTCTTGAGTTTCCCCTCTCTTTGAAGTAAAATGAGATTCCTGGGAGTCTTGTACTGGCGGACCAGTTAAATCACATATCTTGTGGTACGAACAGTTGTCCTCTGGGTAACTGTTAGTAGGCAAATTATCTGAACTGATAATTAGTGATTCTTCCCGCGTTGCAGTAATGAAATTCACCTGGGATTCAGTTACTTCCATCCTCCCTATTTCAGTCAGATGTAATTCCACTGCATGATTCTGTGAACAGAAGGGAATGTGAGAATCGGCTAGGTCTCCGCCTGCGACCTCATTAAAGGTTGTCTTCAGTTCCTCTTTCTCTCGAGATTCATTTCTCGTAGAAGTCAAGTGGTTTTCCTGAAGGTCCTCTACTGTCAAACGACTATTGCCGTGGTGCAAACAGTTATCACGTTTGTGACTGTTTGAAATGCCCTTGACACGTTTTTTCTTCCCTCTTTTCCGTTTAGGACTGGGTCGAAAGAGAACCTGTAGTTCCCGGTCCACTACCTCTGATTCTGCGGTGGGTGGCAAAGATGTCCCTTCCTTCCTGGTTGGGTGAGCATCTGTATCTCCTACCTTATGTTCCGCTAGAAAGGTTAGCTTCTCCGCATTAACTGCTTCCATATGCGTTTTCTCCATCTTTACTCCTTCAGTTTTGCTACGCTCTTGTGCTTCCAAGAACTCATCATTTTCTTTAAACATAATGTCTTCTTCTTGGTCCCACCATTCTAACTCTGCTATGATATATGTTTCTAGTTGCTCTCCCTTTAAGCCTTCTCTTATGCCCCACCCTCTCGCGGTCTCTGAGAAATCTGCGCGCGCCTTCAGATCCTCTTCAAGATTCCGGTAAAGCAAGAACATAATTGCTAATGACTATAATCAGGTACGCCTCTATGTATATATCAAAAATCAGATATAAGCTAGAACGACAAGAGTTAACTACTGACAGTCTACGCTATCCAATGTGTATAGTTTAGCCTCAGCAGTGAAAGACAACTGAAAATAATATTCAAGTAGTATCTGGCGACAGCAGTGAAGTAAGTGTGAGAGATATGCTACACAGTAATCAACAGTAATATTTACCTAAATAAACATTAAAATGCACTGCATACATGTCAAAATGAACATGGCATATATTAGCATAAAATTTCAAATCAGTCAAGCAGTTAAATCATCAAACACATCAATGTAAATATGATTAAAGTGTTCACTTATCATTAAATGATGAATGGTAACACTAATTGATAATAATTAAAACAATTATCAATAAATGATAGATAATGGTAGTTTTCTCATAAGTTCTTATCTGTTATACTTTTAAAAAGTTATATATGTACTCTGTAACTTCCTCAACTAAAATTAGCTACATTTGATGATAGTCTATTTTGATGATTGAAGATTACAAGAGTTAACTTTTAAAATCGTATGTCTAGGGTCTAGTACCGGAGTCTATTGAAAGCGAGAAGTCCAAATTCAAATACCGTACGAGAAGCCCAATCTGTCAGAAGTCGGGGTGCCCCACTGGCTAGGTGAAAGTATTAGTTACTGGCGAGCAACCCCTAATAGTCAGAAACTGACTAGGGACAAAAACTATATGGCTGAACTATAGATTAAGCCCTGAATATCCAACGTACAGCTCCAAGTGGCTCGTTACAAAATTAAAATGAACTGTGCTGAATATTCGCCAAGGATGAGAAAGAGAAGGTTAGCTAGGATAGATTTTTACGTCTGAATTAAAGTGTAAAGACAACTATTCCAGTACAGGTTTTTCTCCCTGACTGCTCCCTTCCTTGGTGTGTAAGTGAACCCCCACCAATGTACACACACAACACGTATGCACAATTGGAAAAAATATAATGACAGAACTATGAGTTACAATACTACAACATTTATTTACTAATAAAAACAGACATATGATGGTTTGTACGATGATGATGATGATGAAATCATATAACATATTGTTATTGATGACAAACATTACATAACTTATGTTACTTGATCTATCTGGAACTGTGGTCCAGATCCCCACTCTCCAGTAGACTCAAAAAAGAAACAGCTTGCCGGTATTCTGACGATCCTGTCAGTCCTGACACTCCTAGTCAGTAGTCTCTAGTCTTGAGATCTATAACATAGGTGCTCCTTGTGAGAGCTTGAAAGAAAGTCAAGAATGTGTTATATCAGTTCTACATCAGCGCAATCCTAATTAAAACATATCATAACACAAACATATACAATGACCAGTCTGGCCAAGTTTATCTTCCAGCTCTACTGTGTTCACCATCCTCCTTTTCCCTACTGTCTTTAGTCTGGGACGGGCTTTTCAATTGTCTCACACGCCTGTAATGATTACATTTCTGCCGCCCCATGTCCATGTCGCTAATACAGAAATTCTGTGTCGTACAGCCGCTCCGTCCAATGTTAGTTTAGCAGCTCACAGGGTCGGTAAGGGTATTATAACAATGCCTGATCATCCGGGCTTGCAAGCCGTGATCAGTAGCTGTGCCAGGTTTCCATGCATTACCGTGGACGCACGCCCACAATACACTGGGAAAGTTTAGCACCATATACCAATTGTGGGTAATGTCTGTACCATTACACCTCTGCTTCCAACACCATCGTTGGCCAATGTGCCAATGCGCAGACAATAGCATAATACTTCATATGGGTAGGTTTGCATATGACAAATCAATATATCAAACATCCAATACACATAAACATATTGATTAAACTAGACATATGATACTTTAACATCATAGCATAATGCACTAGTTAGTTTATGAAATTACACATACATACATCCAACATATCCGTAAACATTATATTACTTCAAGATGGACATCTAATGATA
The DNA here is from genome assembly GCA_963921405.1 of Cepaea hortensis. Taxonomy (NCBI): domain Eukaryota; kingdom Metazoa; phylum Mollusca; class Gastropoda; order Stylommatophora; family Helicidae; genus Cepaea; species Cepaea hortensis. Next base: position 93,584,911 of record OY992887.1, read on the forward strand.
CTCAACATAATAGCATCAGGCATTATTAATGAGTACTAATATTGTATAGCTACAAAATGAGATATACAACAAGTCTAATTGAAGTTACCACACAGACCAGCCATATTTGCTGAGCTGCCCGGTTTAATAACCACTTAGTTACTGCTGTTGTAAGAATTAAATAAATAGTCAGTTGACTATATTCTGTACAACAAATGCACACACCAAAAGGCAACTAGGATAGTGTACAAAGAAATGACAAGCATCTACCAAGACACCTCAAGTATATCTAGACAAGATCTGCCTTTCACAAGTTTCTCCTTCTCAGAAGAGTAATACATGAAGCACAATGATATTGAACACAGAACTTAGAAATCACACTCAAGTAACATGACAATGATAGTTCTTGAAAATAACCTAGATCAGATATAGACTGACAATTGGTCCATCCATCTAAGAAACTAAGAGACTTACTAAGGGACTAGTTACTAAGAAATAATTCTCCCTTTTGAAATCTAGCAACATAAGAATCATACATATGACTACTAACATTGAGCTGGCTGCCTACCTGTTCTGAAGTCAGACTTAATCTAAAGGGAAAAAGTCTAGCAGGGGTTTTTATACCTAGCCTAGCAGTAGACACTTATCTCCCCGGAATTCCATTCATAAATTCTTCTTATCTCCCCCTGACGTTAATTGCAATTAACTCCAAGTCTGTCCAGTCATAAAAATTCTTTCTGCATGCACACTAGCCTTCACACCTGTGGGTCTGACAATTATTAGCCCACTGAGTCTTATCAGTGATTTCACACCTTTCGCCTCTAGTCTCTACCAGATGAGGTCAGCCATCGCGGTTGGGCGATTTCCTAGCTATTCTTATCAGGTGTCATGTCAAGGGAACAATTAGGTTCTCATGGTCAACAGCCAGTTTACAACTCTGTTGGTAAACCAGGTTTGCTTGCGTCATGCCTGGTTGGTTTTAATTACTATTCAGTCCCCTGAGTCTGCCCTCCCGTCTGGCTGGATTGATAACCTCTGGGGGTGACCGGTACTGGTGTCAAATTAACTTCCCAATTAGAAAGCCATTCCTGGTGGTTTGTTTACTTGCAGGTTTTGCAAGCTTACGTCAAGACAGTATAGCCTTGAATATAGAGAAAACAGTTTTGTTCGTCTGTTGATCCTCTACATGGCCCATCAAAAGTGAACCGAAAATTATTCTGGGAAGTAAAGGCTGCAAATTCGTGACAGGTACGCAATGTGGTTTGTCGTACATCCTAAACACGGAGGTGGTGGATCTGTCTAGAACAGGTAGTGTCCGCAGTAATGGTACCATCACATCCCCAACCACCCGCGAGGTGACAATGTCGGAATAGACGAAGACATTTTTCGTGCCCTGGTCTAAATCTACTTCACCCACAACAGACAGACTGGGTTCAGTCTCGGTGACATGTTTCGATGGAAATTGTAAAATTTCTGCCAACTTGTCACTAAGTCTAACTTCAGCCCCCTGCTCATATAATTGGAAACGAGCCTTATTCGAGATATCGTTATAAGAGAACATCATTCGATTACGTTCTTGCAAGGCATCGTCGAGACGCAGCCATTGCAGTTCATTGATAAATCTCTCAGCCTCGATAAGCAATCTATTCAATTCAGCAACGAATTTTTCTGTTGATTTTTACAGACCAGGCGTCAGCGTAATCTTCATCGGTGGGTCGTCTAGATCTGGAGGTGGAAAGTATTTTATCCACACCTCATCTTTTAAAATATTAAAATAGGTGTTGGGAAACTGAATATCGACCAAACCAACTTAGTACTGGGAGGTGAGCTCAATAGTTTGCGGGAGCTTGACAAAGAAATGTCCGGCATTATTTTGGGGGTATATTTGTAACGAGGCATTACTGGGCAGTGTCACGTAAAAACTCATTTTAGTCTGTTCGAGGTCTGAATGTTTCCTGATTCGAAAATGTAAAGTTAGCTCTGAAGTCCCACCAATGAATGAGAGTGTTTTATCCGTATCGGTAGTTAAAAGTATTTCCACCGTGTCGAAGGAGAATTGACTTAATGGTACATAATGTGGTTTAACCTAAAGATGAAACACTGAAGGTGACAGTCGGTCCAATATAGGAACAGTCCTTAGTAAAGGAACCATGACGTCTCCAACTGGTCTCGCGGCTACGAGGTCGGAATAGACATAGATATTTTTAACTTCGCTATCCATCTCTAATTCTATATTACCGTATAATAAGACATTGTCGTTTGATAGAGTCGAGCTTGGAAAACCCAACATATTTTTCAATCTGTCACTAATTTTAGCCTGGGCGCCTTTTTCAAATATTTTCATCCCGACCCTTTTCCAAGGTGCACATAGAAAGAATTTGATGTTTACTTTCTCGTCTACTTGGGTTTCTACACACAACTTATTCAATTCCTCGATGAAAGTTTCAGGTCCGCTGAACGGACCCGGTGGACATATAAGCGAGATAGGTTCTCTACCACTACCTTTAGGTGGAAAGTATTGGATCCAAATTTCCACAGGCAAACCGTTAAAATACTCATTGGGGAATTGAATCTCGGCCAGGCCCACTTCGTATTGGGTCGTTACATCAATGGTCTGCGGCAACTTGACAAAAACGTGACGTGGGTGGTTGTTGGGAAATACCTTTGGTGCAGCGTTGCTCGGTAAAGTCACGTAGAAACTCATCGTTTATCTAGTTTAGGATTAGGTAGCATATATCCAAAACAACTACTCATTAGAGCTACCCACAGCTTGCCGTCTGCGCTGCCTTCAGTCAGATTGAACAAAGACACAGCAATTACACCATACATAACCACCATTTGACAGAAGAATATAATCTCTGGCTGCGGCACACGTTGTCCAAAAAATGACCAGATCGAAGTTCTTTCCTCATCTATCGGTTGTGGGCGAACCACAATAGTTTCCACCTTGACTTCGGTTACACCACTAGTCTCCATAACTAGCTAGTTGCGTGTCAGCTATCCAACTATTGAATGAATTTGGATAACCAAACCACTTCACTAAATACTCTTTCCCACCACATCTCCTGGCTCTTTCTTGTAAGATTGATTCGATACGATACACTTGCTTGTCTCCAACTAGTTGTATTTCTTCTCTGTAGAATGAGTTTTACCTGTAGTTTCTGTCCCGAATCCTCTTTTAGCACATAGGTCACCGGACTGGTCTGGTTTATGTGACTGACGGTAAACAATTCTTCTGTCCACGAGGGCATATACCCTTTTTAAAAAGGTTTTTTGAGTTGAGCCAGTCTGACTCGGTCCCCAGGTGTAAAATGCACTTTTTTAATACGTGTGTCTGCTTATACAAGTTATCTCACACCTCTTCTTGATTACTATATTTGACTTGCACAGGGGCCATGCAAATACTTCTGTGATACGAACCATTGTAGATCTGGATCAATTTATCTATCACGTCGACGTAGCGCAGTGTATAGGTCTTGGTGAAATAACGCCACATTTTTTTCTTTCAGGGTCCGATTGAATCTTTCCACTATCGCCGCCTTCACATCTTCATTCTCGGTGGTAGAAAAGTGCACGCCTCGATCTTTCAGATATTTTAAGAAGGTCCGATTGACGAATTCCGAACCTTTATCACTCTGAAAATTTATCGGTTGGCTATCACCAAAGATTTTACTCACAGCGACCACCAGAGCTTTCCCTGTTTTCTTCTGGATCGGGATGGTCCAAGCATATTTACTAAACATATCGATGCAAGTCACTAGGTACGACATCCCATCGTAGTATCTTTGTAATAGTCTCATATCTATCAAGTCGGCTTGAAATTGTTGATTTAAACCTCCGGTTATGGTCTGGCGTTTCTGTAAGCGGCGACGGATCGGTTTATGTAACGTGTAGGTATCCTGATGACATAACCATTTATCTATTTTCTTCAGATTAGTATTTCTTTTTAAGGCGGCGGCTCCACCATAGGCTCCCGGCTTCTTAGGGTCATAGTAATACTTTCTTATTTGTGCGGCCATTTTCCCACTTGGGTGTAGGTATCCTACTCTTCTTCTTTCTTCGCCTGAGTTTGTAAGGTGGTGTGGTCTCGACTATTTTGGGCTCGACTACTTGAGTTTTAGCTGGCGTTGGTTGAATAGATGTTGGTTGAAGAGGTGTTGGTTGAAGAGGTGTCTCGGCTACTTAAGCCGCTACACTGGTGACTTCGGGGTTTTGTTCCTTGATATCCACTAGTCCTAGAGGCTTGTTTCTGTACTTTTCGAGGCGATTCAAATACCGCTGTAGTGTTTGGTGATACGCTCTGGCCTTGTCACGAAGTGGTAGATCTTCTGTTTCCATGACTTGTTGCATCTGATGATCCAAATCATGTAGACTATCATTTAGTGTGTCGGGTGGTACATAGGGTTTTTCTAGCAACCGGGGATCGATCAAGATCATATTCTTGGCCATTACAAACCCACCACGCTTTTCATCACATTTAGTATGGGGCCTAGTAAGGCGCCTATGAAACTACCTTGTTGCAGGATCTCTTTCCTTTTCTTGAGCGATAATTTCGTTAGACGCTTCTTCTGAGCTGGTGTCAGGGGAACATTACCTTTTAAAACGTTGTGGCAGCATTCGCAAATTGATTGGACGAGATCCGGGGAAGCTGATTTCATTACTGCCTTCACAGTGGCTGGGTTGGTCTGATCCAAGAAGCGTAACATACCCTCGTTACATTTAAGTCGGTTATACATGTTATTTGGGGACGTAGACCACTTGATACTGATCATGGAATATATGACTTCGTTAGCGGAGCTGATCAGGTGGTTCCTGTCGCAGGTCAAATAACAAATACCCGTGTGAAGCCGATGTCGCGTCTTTAAAACTCTCTTGGACATATGACACACGTCCTGGATACATCTGTTTGGCCAGATTGGTAATCTGAGACCCGTCTCGAGGATTCTTAAACACCACTAGGTAGTGCGAATTCAGACTGATAGTTCTTTGTTCTTTATTCTTACCAAATAGGTTCTGTACTATATACATAACACTGAGGTTGCGATGATGACTACCTTTAGTAAATAATTTAGTCACTCTGTCATCTGTCTCAGACATTAGATCATCTATGACCACTAACCGACGTCTATCCCCTGTCAATTTTTCCACATCCGGCAGACCTTTATTAAATTGAACACCCTTCATAGTTTTGTAGATGGGTTGCCATTCCCCATAGCACCATATAATTTCCTCTGGAAGGGGGTCTACCATGGCTGGTAGATGGGCCAAGAACCGTTGGACAAAGACGGTTTACCACTCCCCGTTGGGCCCGCAATCAAGGCCGTAAAAGGATGTTTCCACCTAGGATCCATGAGTATTAATAACAGCTACCTAGCCGCGTTGATGTTTATAACGCGTCGGGTGATAGTATTAGACCATTTGACCACCAACTGCATGCCAGTGGGTCTCTGGTAGCTATCGGTATAATAAAGACACAACCAATCGAACACAACCAATTGAAACAAGTTCACAGCGAGGTGGTGACTATCGCGTTGACTATTATTAGTTCCTACAAGCCCACAAAGACCAATAACTCGAGGTTGTGTCGCTTAGTACGTCACATACCCAACCAAAGATGTGTTATTCAGGAGACTAGAAGTCCGTATCAAGCCAGAACACGTTTTCCCGGTCTTTGTTTTAATCGCTGATGAAGTCTTTGCCGATGACGTCATCAACTATGGGAGAATAATGATGGTGTTTACACTTGGTATGCGTCTGGGTAAGCATCTGGTTAATAATTCTTACATCACAGACGTGAATGTCCAGGACATGGAGGAAAGCTTCGCTACATCTGTAGGTACGTGTATGACTGATAAACTACATCCTTGGATACTGCGACACCAAGGTGGATGGCGTAATTTCTATACTTGGTTGCAACCAACAGTTGAATAAATACATATTTAGAACTTACATCTCAGTATTTGTCTTTCTTCTTTGTCTGCACTCATGATGTCTGTATGTACATGTGTGTGTGTGTGTGTATTTGTGTGTGTGTGTGTGTGTGTGTGTGTGTATATATATATATATTTGTGTATAGTTGATGTCTGCGTGTACAAGAGTGTATGTGTGTGTGTGTGTGTGTGTGTTTGTGTCTGTATGTGTATTGTCACTGTTCATGTGTGCTTCTTTGTGTTCCTGTGTCTGTAGTTGAATGTCGGTATGTACAAGTGTGTCTTTGTTTTTTTTTTGAGTGTGATGTCTCTGTAGTTGTATACTTGTCTGTACGTGTGTTTGTGTTTATGTGTCTGTGTACTACCATTACTATGACTACGATGATCACCCCATTCATATCACGGCCAAGGTTTTACTGGTAGCATCTCAAAACGCCACAGAGGACCCTCCTCACGTGGTACTATTAATATTAGTATTGACATTGTTCCGTACGCGCCAGATGACGACACGTGTGTGGTGGTTTTCTCACGCCGCCACCCGCCCCCACCTCCGTCTGTGTGTGTGTGTCTGTCTGTGTATAGTTGTTGTGGTGACAGTAGTAATGGTATGAGTTGTGGTAAAGAGTCGTTAGACAGCTTCCCTGGGGTTAGACTTATTGACATGCTGGCAATAGAAAACTGCTTTAAGGTAAATGTAGACATTTTTGAGTTCAATGAGACCCAGGCCTTGGTCCCCAAACTTCGTAGTAGTGGGAAACACCATAAAATTTTGCGAGTGCTATTGTATAAGGATCATTTCATGTATATTAATATTCTTGATAGAGTAGCCAAATCATTCGGGTGTAGTGAGTGTGGGAAATTGTGGAGTGGGTTCTGGGAGATGGATAGACATACTCAGAGCGGTAATGGGGGAATAACTGTGAACAGCTATAAAGGATGTGTGTAATCTGTGACTGAGACTGTATGGGAAGCCATCAGCTCATTGGAGGTCAAGGTGGATACTAATTATATCTACCCACACAGAGCGGCCTATGACTATGAGGCGTACTTTGTGAAAAGCGATTTACTAGAGGAAACCAAGTCCACCAAATTTTTAGGAAAGCATGTCCCCCTTAGTTGGTCGATAGCCGCTAGTGTCCCTGGTTTCGAGGACCCCGTCTGCCACATCACACCGGGTGATCCTCAGGACTTGGTGTGGCAGATGGTTGACTATCTGACTCAAATCGCTGATGCAGCTTATACCAAATTACGGAAAGAGCATGATTGTGTGTATACAGCCTTAGAGTCTATAAATGAGCACAAGCTAGTGGCTAGGCTAGATGAGTACCTTCGCGGGGTGCAGGTCCTGGGGTTCAACTCAGGGCGGTATGACATTAATTTAGTGAAGCCTTATCTGATAGAGTGCTTCATCTCTGCCACTGATGACCCCTTTAACTACGTAGTGAAAAGAAATAATAATTGAATAGTCATATCCACCAAAAACCTTAGATTTCTAGATATTGTAAACTATTTAGCCCCGGGATTTAGTTATTCGAAATATTTAACGGCCTATGACATCAAAGAGATGAAGGGAGTGTTTTGCTACGAGTATATCACCTCCTTGGATAGACTAGCGGAGACTCGCTTGCCTATACACGAGGCATTTCAATTCGCAGCTGAAAAACTCCAATATTTCAGTTGCCGAATACGAAGAATGCCAACGAGTATGAAGCGAGAACCATATGGCCACACTAGCAGACTTTTTGCGCTGGTACAACAATAAGGATGTAAAACCTTTTATTGGGGCATTAGACAAACAAGTGGCGTTTTACAAAGGATTAGGTGTAGATATTTTCAAGGATGCCATTTCTGTCCCCGGGGTGACCCTAAGGTATTTGTTTAACACCATACCCAAGAACAACTACTTTACCCTGTGCTCCAATAAGGAGAGTGATCTGCACACGACAATTAGACAAAATATTGTAGGGGGCCCCTCGATCATATATCATAGGTATCATGAGGTAGGTATGACTAGGATTCGAAGGGGTAAGCTAGTTGAGAGTGTGAAAGGGTACGATGGTAACGCTTTATACCTGTGGGCTTTGACACAGAACATGCCCACGTGATTTCCTGTGATACTAAATGCAGAAGATGGGTTCAAGCCCCATAAAACCAGAGTTTATATTGTCCAGTGCAGAGAGTGGTTGGCATGGGTTGAATATTCTCTGAGCATAGAACTAAAATCCCAGTTTAATGGGCGGGAGATGTCCCTAGGAGAAAGACACATCAGAGTTAATGGGTGGGATAAAAAGGATCGAACCATCTACCAGTTTCGTGGATGCTTATTCCACGGGCATGAAAACTGTGTGTTGACCCGTGGTCATGATGTTAACCCAGTGAGCCAGAAACCGTTGGCTGAACTGTATGCCAACACTTGTGAAATTCGCGATTACCTGAAAAAAAGAGGTTAACGTCACAGTCGTGGAGTTGTGGGAATGTGAGTAGAAGAGTCTCAAAAAGACTAATAGCGCCATTAAGAGTTTTGTGAAAACCACATTCCCATATGTCACACCCTGGCATCGTTACGAGGCCATTGACGATAAAAAGATCATAAAGGCTGTTAAAAACGAGACTTTGTTTGGTTTAATAGCGTGCGACATCCACATGCCATACAAGTATAAAGAGTTATTTTCAGAGATGACGCCTATCTTTAAAAACACTGATGTGTCTAGAGCCGACATTGGCGAGCTTATGAGGCAGTATGCCGAGACCCATAAGCTGTTGAACGGGTCACGTCGGACTCTGATAGGTAGCTATGTGGGAGAAAAGATCCTATTGGCCACACCATTGTTAAAATGGTATCTGACACATGGTTTAGAGGTCACCAAAATATACCAGATCATTGAGTACAAACCTGAGAAATGTTTTGAAAGGTTTGGTAAAGAGGTGTCTGATGCCAGACGTGAGGGTGATGTGAATACGGCCTATGCTATTAAGGCCGAGACAATGAAACTATTGGGAAACGCAGCCTATGGCAAAACGTTAACCAACAAGGCCAAGCACACAAATGTTTCATATTGTCGCGGGGCTGGTATGACAAAGTTGGTGAATCAGCCTCTGTTTAAGAAGATGACCATGTTGTCAGATGATGTGTTTGAGGTAGAGTCTCTGAAAAAGACCACCTTATGGGATCTACCCCATCAAATAGGCTTCTTTGTGTACCAGTACGCAAAGCTGCGCATTCTCGAATTTTATTATGACTTTTTAGATAGGTTTATAGCTAGGGAGGATTTTCAATTGTGTAAGATGGACACAGATAGCTTGTATTTAGCTCTTAGCACACCAATCCTATCACAGGCCGTCAGACCGGAGCTTCAGGAAGAATTTTTATAGTCTATAGCTCCTGGTTCCCGTCTGAGGTCTATGCTAGTCATCATCGGGAATTTATTAGGAGTAGGGGAGTTGTACCAGCCTGTGACGCATGTAAGGCTAAGCGAGGCTTCGACAAAAGAATCCCCGGGTTATTTAAGTTAGAGTATGAGGGAACGGGGATGGTCTCCTTATGCAGCAAGACCTATCACTGCTTTGGAGACTATACCAAGACCAGTACGAAAGGGCTGACAAAACAACACAACACGCACCTAGACAGGGACATTTTTCTAAACGTACTTGACACCCAGACAGCAACTGGAGGGACAAATATAGGCTTTAAGACACAGGCTTCCTCTGTGTACACGTATCATCAACACAGAGAGGCTTTATCATACTTCTACATCAAAAGAAAAGTACACGCAGACAACTACACCACGTCACCCCTAGATATAAAAGTGTAAGTATGGACCATAATATGTAAATACTCTTTTTTTTCCTAATTTCGCCCTATCTGTTTCTACTTCTGATCTATTAAAAATATGGTGTACTGTGAAAATAAAAAAAGACTTAATGTGGTCATATGTGTGTGCTTTCCTTGTGATGTGTCTATATCATTGAAAAATAAAAGACTGTCACTTTATGTAACTGATGTGTGAAGTCACATGTTTTCATTGAGTGATATTGAAAATATTGAATATTATGCAAACGAAAATGGATTAATGGTAAAATAAAAGTTATGAAACGAAAAATATTCGTTTTGTTGGTTTATTCAGTGGTATGCTTGACATGTTTTCCCTTGGTTTATTAATGTTGTCGTCTTTCTGGTTGTTGCGTTGTCGTCTTTCATGTTGACTGTAGCTGTGGAATATACTATGAAAGAAAAAAAAAATGATCTGCCAGAGGCAGCACAGAAACACCACATAGAAACACACCAAGATAACTCAAATTTTCTTTTTTCTTCATTTTTTAAAAATTGTCAAATCTTTATACATTTTGTTTATTCACATAATTGTCTGGGTCTCCTGTGGGTTGTCATCTGAACTTGGTAGACACACATCTGGCTGTCGGATACACATCTGAGGCTGATCACACATCTGAGGTACATCAAACATCTGGGGTTGATCACACATCTGCTTGGGTAGAGTCTTTTGACTTGGGTAACTTCGTTTAGTGCTCTTTTTGACGTGGACTTTCTTTCTTCGGTTAGTGTCTTGTTTATTGACTTCAATAGGTTGCTGGTTGAGTCTATCAAAGTCTTTTAGGATCTCGCGGTGCATAGCTATCAACTGTTCATATACTTGACGAGTAAATGTCACTCCCAATGGGGCAGGAAACCTGTTCTCGGATTCACCAAAGAATCGACGGAGGTGTAACTTGGTCATTCCTCTGTAGGATGAGACAAATACGGCCTTGACGCCATCTCCCACTGGTCTAACAATGTCACCATTACGAGTCAGGTAGACCCAGTTAGCTGTGTTGAGTTCTGTAGTCATCTTCAGAATGAGCTAATGGTGCCCGTGTCTGGTATATATATGTACATTTCTGGGGTGTTTTACCTGATTAGTGATGTCTGGGGATAGGACATTTTTTTTTGGAGCTCCATCAATAGTGGAGGACTATAAGGTAGGGGTCAGAAATTATCCCTCCTTTACCCAAGGCACTAGGGGTGTAATGTTCAGTTGTCTGGGACGACAACAGTTAAAGATGGGGAATAATGTACTCGGCTCGCGATGATGGTGGAATTCTGCAAGAGGGCGTCTGATTGGTCTGGAACTCTGGGACCCCAGTATATAAGGCCCTGCACAGATAGAACTGGCCCTTTTTCCGTAGTCCACCGCACTGAGTGACAAGGCGCCAATGCCTATTTCTATTGTGTGTTTAGTAGTTAGACCCTGAAGTTTTGCAGTGGTATGTAACCATAATTAATTTGTTTTATATTATATTTCTTTTATATGTATTATTTTTAATTTTATAAGGCCACGTATGACATATAGTACTTTGGTTATTTAAATGTATAATTCAGTAAAGCTATGACAGTATAATAATAATGAAGTGATTATCAAACTAATTAGATTTAAAATATAGCTAATCTTATACTGATTCCTAGCTTTAATCTTTAAGTTAATAATTTCTCTAGCAGTAACTAAAATTAACAAAAGAAATCTGTAAGCCCGGTTACAGATAACTGAGTTCGGAACAATACCCAGGTAATGGCAAATGAGAGTTACCGGTTCTTGGAGAAAATGGCGCAGACCGATCTGGACGTCAACAAGTTATTTACAAGAAACATATTAAGGAACAACTTAGAAGCTACTTGCGTTAGGAAGTTTTATGAGACTGAAAAGTGGGAGATTGAGGAACAGCACTTGGAGAATTGACACGTGGGAAGCCAGCTCAGCAAATAACATCTAGCCTTTGTTCTCGAGGCAACTTAAAAGGTAAATTTGGAATATTGGCTAGTGATAAAGGAGCAGCCAATGTTTAACAGGTTAGGAGATAATTGGGCACACAGGGGCTTAGTAATACTTTATAATTATTCAGAACTAATGGTTTATTTTACAGCGGTGTAAATTATTGAGTTCAAGAAGCTTGTTGTGGTAAGAGCTGGGCAAATATTGGTTGTATGAATTATTGAAGAAAATAATATGCAGAATATTAGTGGAGTGGCTATGAGTGATTAAAGTAAACACACTTGGACTGCTGTCAATGAAAGACAAGGCACATTACAATATAATTAAGTATTCAATATAGTATAGGAATTTGTTGTTCAGCAGCAAGTGAAGTCTGGCATCACATCTGTTAACAGGAGGCAGTAATATTTGTGTAGGTGCATCAAGTTATTGGTGGAATCAGTGACTGAGATTCTGCCTTAAGTTAAGCATGGTGGTTGTCGCACGGGGGAGAAAATGTGATTTAATGCTACGTACCACCTTTCGCCAATATATTTATATGCACTTGCTATGTGTCTAGTCACAAGGAATAGTACACTAATGGTGTTGGCCTCAATCAGTACTTGCTGGTTATTAATTTGCAATAATATTAGGAATAATATTAATGGCAACAATATATATTATAATTGTTTTAGGCATTATTATATCAGGTACAACTGATTTAATGAGGTCAGCTTGATCATGATATATGATACAGATAATGTAGATGAGTGATTTGGTGTCCCTGAAGCTTTAGGAGAATAACATTTAACAGGCTAGTACCGAGAGATGTTAGCAATCAGGTTTGGTGAGGTTCAGTGGAATATGACCGGTGTAGGTGTTTCCTATAACTAAATTAAGATAGACAGTGTAACTGATTTTGTGGTTTCCCTATGTAGATATACCAAGGTAGCAAAAGTGGGATATACAATGAGTAGGGGAAAGTAACCAGGATGATGGGTAATATTTATAACATATGTAGAGCAGAGAAGAGTACTTACATGTTAAGTGTGGCTTTACTGAATGGAAGAATGTGATTTAGTGCTGCGTACCACCCTTCGCAGAGATATTAATATGTAGTTGTCATGTGACATGAAGCGTAAGATAGCAAAGTTTATAACCGGGGTATCATAGGAAGAATGACGGGGAACAGAGCGCACAACTGTACATTTGCTGTCCACTCACAAATAATATTACACTGATTGTGTTTGGCCTTGAATAACACTTATTGGTCATTAGTGTGTAATAATGACATAATATATATAGTACACTGTTTATTATATTAGAACTAATGTTCTGTATCCTGCCATGGACATTGTTGTTCTTGGATCCTGTCTCATATGAATGAGGCACTCTGGCCACTATTTTGTGTACTTTCACTTGGTAATATTGTGTGTTTATTTTATGAGCTATCTTAGGGGCCTCAAAGAGTGCCTCAATTGAGTTCCTGTGTAATACATGTTTATCTTTATCCTTAACTTTCTGTGAATGTTGTGATTATTCTATTTGGAAGGTTACATTGTCACATTCTACAAATATGGTAATTCCACTGGGTATATGTGTCCATTGCTTTTCATGGTTGAACATGTTTTACTTGTCGGCTAGTAATGTGTAATACGCGGTAATGTGTGTGGTGTCATGTTGTTGATATCCTTTATCATAACATGGGCATTGCAGGAGAGGTGTGCCCTGTGTCATATGGCATCCCTTATGGGTCTAGGTGTTTAAATGTCAGGATGGTGAGTGATGGCTAATTCTTGACATAAGTCGCATCAGGGTGCAACTGAGAGGACATGATGATAGACTGGTGGATTTCAATTCTGGTTTCATTGGGGGAACATCAATGAATATAGTATTTGGAGTTTTTGAAACCGGTGTTGGTGGGAGAGCAGGGGTCACCTGGAGAGTTTAACCCATCAGGTATGACATGCATGGACAGAGCAATTACTGTTATAAATGAGGCTATGGTAGTTGTCATCAATGACTGGGTGTAGTGATGTAGGTACCGGATTAAGAACTACATGGATGGGCATTGTCTTATGAGTATCACATGATGATGACTATGGTTGTGATGGTGGCTATGATGGTAGCGGTCATGTGATGATGATGGTAGCCATGATGAGGATGATGATTATTATATCCGCCAGGGGCTGGGGTGGCCTGTAGTAATCAAGGTGGATGTATGTAGACTACACTGTGGCTTTGGCCACAATCAGGGTTATGGTGTGGGATTGAGGGTGTCTGGTGAATGTGTAGAAAACCTTGGAGGCTGTTGAATAGGTGCTCCTTGTCGTTTATATTTTATGTGGAGCACATCCTATAACCTGTTCATATCATTGTTGTCCAGTGGAAGCGTCATGTGGTTGATGTGAATTTACAGTCCATGTCTATGTTTGTGCCACAAAGACATTGTTTACATACACCAGTGTTGTAGTGGTTGTCCTGTGAAGTCCATGTGTTGATGCAAATAATGAGTCTTTGATGATTATTAATTAGATGTTGTGTTTGCCTACAATGTCTGATGTATGTTGGCCAGGTCAGTGTTGAGATGTTTGCTCGTGATGTAAGTGGATCTAATGAATGTGTCAGGGTGTTGCGTCTTATGTCTATTCGTCACAAGTACAAGAGTGTCTATCTTACGTAGAGAGACTGGGTGTTGTTGTTGTCTTGTTGGGCCATCATGTTGAGATGTTTGACTTGTCTTTGCCTAATATTTTTGTTGGTTTTTATTTTATCTACAGGAAAAGCCAGAATTCTAGTTTTAGATTTTAGATTTTCCTGGGTTTTTTGGTGGACTAGAAGTTTTTGATAAATTAGTTTTTGGTGGACTAGAAGTTTTTGATAAATTAGTTTTTGGTGGACTAGAAGTTTTTGATAAATTAGTTTTAGTGGATCAGTTTTTGGTGGCTTAGTGTTTGGTAGATTTGTGGCTTTTACTGGATTAGAAGTTTTTGCCTCACTTAGGAATTTGGTTTGTTAGGTTAGTGTCTTTGCTGTTTGATTTTTGCTGTATCCTAATTTCTTTGTTGATGCTACATGTCTGTATATTATTGTGAAGTTTAGAAGTTTAATAAACAAATGATGCTTGTGTTACTCTTACTTTGTTGTTTAGTTGATAGACTCTAGTGTTATAGTCATTGGTGTTAGAACAACCCTTGGAGTATTTCTTTGTCTGGGATTGGAGAATATTGTTCTAATCCCCTGTCGGCCCACCCTGGACCTTCTTAAACCTTAATTCTTTTCTATTCTTGTTAACCGAGGACGGTGAGAGGTTCTTTCTCTTTATTCATTTTCTTCTTTGGCCCTACGCAGTCAGGGTTTGCGTTCTTCTCCTCACATCACCGTAGCAGAAGTAAGTGGTCCTTGCTTCCTGTTTATACCTCTGTTTTCAAATACTAGGGTGTAAACTGGTTATATCGTCTCAGCTGCATTACGTATGGCATGACTAGGCGACGTACTAGTCGATCGTTGACCCATTGTTTGTTTGAAAAAGGCTGTAGAATACGGGTCATGCTCGCCCCACGACTTTTCATCAGGATTAAATAGATAGCGTAGAGGCCACAGGCGGTGCTTACCACATCTTGTAAGACACGGGTGTTGTACATGAGCGGTGTGTCTGAATGATGGTCAATAAAATTGTACAGGTCACTGTGTAAAATGACAAAAAGACCAAATAAGTCAAAGTACTCGCATTTGCCTGACCCGTCATAGTACATGGCGACCCAGTGGGAACCTGGTTTATAGCTAGGGTCAGTGTTTACAATAAAAGCCGCTGGTCTTCCTCTATCTAGATGTCGGGGTAGCTGATCTCGAGCGCACACTCTGACCTGTAGTCGACGAACATACGTATCAGCCAGTAGTATTATGGTAATCTGTTGTGTGTTCATTATGAAGCATAATCTGTTAGCACTTGTCTGGTCTTGGAGACGTCAATTATTCCGTCGTGCTCGGCGTAGACGATGACGTGTAATGGCTCTGTGGGGGGGGGGGTGTTGAACTTAAATTCCAGTGTTAAAGGTCCCGTCCTCGGCATCTCAAACTGGTCTCCGTCCAGTAAACTGGGACTCAGATCAAAGGCATACAGCGTATAGCCATACTTGAATTGGTTATAGTCAATTGAGTTGCCGGCGTCTTTGCCCACTAGACCCATGGCTAGGTTAGTACCAAAATACGCTCGTACGTATTGTTGCGCTCAAAGTCCATGGTTAGTGGCTTGCTGGTGGCAACTCGGCCGTCGACGGTTACGTTCAGATACGTCAGACAAAAAGTTTGAAAATTATACGGGTTATAGCTGTAGGAACCGTTAAAAGCTGCTGATGTAACAAGTCCAATCACGACGCGAGTGGGTGTTTGACTCATAAACAAATTGTCTTGTGTGTGAGATAGCATACTCTGAGGGATAGCTAATGTTTTTAGCACCACACGCTTGAACGGGAATTTCGCGTTGGCTCTCATCAAGGCTTTCTCGTGGGCGAGCGCGATGGCCGGATTCAGTCTGGCTTTACGAACCACCAACGTAGCATGCGTTATAATAGATGAATAACCAAGCGCTCCGTCGGGGGCCAAGAGGTTAAAGGTGGCCTTGGATGGAGTCAGCTTAATTTTCACATCCACACCGTTTATCATGTAGCGGTCTTGCACAAAAATGTCAGCGTGTAGTCGACCCATCATATCTATTTCTCGACTCTCACTGGCTAGTTGACGTTGTGATCTTAGACCCTTGTTGTTTTCGCCTTGCATGTCATCGAGGAATTTGGCCGTGTCATAGTAATAGAGGGCGGCTGAGAGATGGCTCTTTTTGGCTTCTTCCCCATGATTCAACGGCGCTTCCAAGTAGGCTCTATACGGATACGTATTTTCACTAGGGGTGATTAGCGTGTCGTTGAGTGAGACGTCCACTTGAGAAAATAAACTGTACATATAATAGTTGACAGGAGCGAAATCGACCGTGGGCGGTAGTTTGTCACTGTTGGGTAGTGTGACTTTAGTTCTGATGTGTAAGAAAGTCTTAATCAGATCCAGATACTCTTCACTGGCACCGGGGATGGCAAATTCTATAGGTGCGCCGGGGGCTAGCGATGCTAAAGGGTATATCTCCAGAAACTGCCCCTCTTCTACATTGGTCTGCGTAGGTGGTACACTAAATAGATCCAGACCAGAATGAAGACACTCGCAGGAATGAGGGTGAATCAGAGCCATTATGCAAAGATATCCGAGTGCTGCTGTTTCTTCTTATGAGCTCGATGATGTGCACGTGTCAGTTTTATACGTTTACTGGGCTCACCAGGTGGCGCTGCACGGCTCTTTCTTCTAATACCGCTACCTGATTGGCTAACGTGGTTGACAGCTCCTTGTAGTAAACGCTGAACGGCTTGCTTGGCGTGCTCTTTGAAGGAGTACCCAACATTCCTACCAGTCAAAGCATCTTGGGCCACTCGTAGACCCGTCCCGAGACCTTCTCTGAGTAGGGCCTTACCACCAGTCTTTAGCCAGGGTAGAATCGTGCGACCGAGTCCACTGAAGAAACTGACGATACCCCGACCTCTCTGACTCCGACCACCCACAAAGACCGGCATGCCATGTCCACCTTGGTCACAGTAATAGTCTTCGTACAGTCTGGGGTTTCGACGTAACGCCACGTATTTCATTATTCTAGGTCTGATCTCCGCCGAATTCGAAAATGTAACGTCAGCACTGAAGTCCCGGAAGTGAATGAGACGTTTGTGCCCGTATCGGTGGTTAAAAGGATTTCCACCGTGTTGAAGGAGTACCGACTCAGCGGCACGTAATGAGGTTTGTCGTAGGCGCGATACACCGAAGCCGACAGCTGACTCATGATAGGAACCGTCCGTAGTAATGGAACCATGACATCTCCGACTGGTCTCGCCGCTATGAGATCGCAGTAGACGTAGATATATTGCAGGTCGTTATTCAGGTCTATCACCACTTGGCCTTCCATTAATGGGTTGACATATGATATCTTCGAGGAGTGAAGTCCTAATATATCTTTCAACTTTTTGCTAAACATAGCCACGAGCCCCGCTTCGAATATTTTCGCAATGACTTTATTTGTGGTATTGTCGAAATAGAATCTGATTCGCGGCTGGTCGTCCACCTCCGACTCTTTCATTATTCGATCCAGCTCCGCTATAAACGTGTCTGGTGAGCTGTATAGACCTGGGGGACACAGTTTTCTTGAATTTTCTCTGCTTGGTGAGTTGTAGCTTATCCACACTTCATTCTCTAGCACATTGCAGTAGTAGTTGGGAAATTGAATTTCGGCTAGATCCACTTCATAATGCTGATTCACCTCAATAGTCTGCGGTAACTTGACGAAATAGTGACCTAGGGTGTTCTTGGGAAACACGTTGGGCGGAGCATTGCTCGGTAATATCACGTAGAAACTCATATTTTAGGGTTTGGTAGCATGTAACCCAGACAGCTGCTTAGCAGAGCGATCCGCAACTTGCCCTCGGCTGCGTCGACGCTGTCTCGATACAGATGTAATAGTGAAACGCAAATGACGGTGTATATGACTATCAGTTGACAGAAGAAGACAATCTCTAGTCGCGGCACTCGCCGACCAAACATGCACCAGACCGAGTTTCTTTCTCCTTCTGTGGTATTTTGTGAGTTAGTTTCCACGTTGGTTTCTTCCATTAGTATCTGGTTAGGTCTGAGACCCAACTGTTAAATGACTTGGGATACCCAAACCACTTGACTAAGTACTCTTTACCATCTCGCCTGGGTCGTTCTTGTAAAACTGATTCGACGCGATACAATTGCTTGTCTCCGACGAGTTGTTTTTCTTCTCGGTAGAATGAGCCTTGAAGTTCCTCCCCCGAATCGTCTTTTAGCACATACGTGACCGGACTGGTCTGATTTATACGACTGACCGTAAATAGTTCTTCTGTCCACGAGGGTGTATACCCCTTTTTAAAAGGTTGTTTGTATTGAGCCAGTCGGACTCTATCGCCGGCTGTAAAATACACTTTTATGTCGAAAGTATTCTGATACAGGTTATTCCACACCTCGTTTTGATTCGTATAGTTGACTTGCGCTCCATACGAATACTTCTGTGATACGACCCGTTGTAGTTACGGATCAGTTTATCTATCTCGTCGACGTAGCGAAGTTTATTGGTCTTGGTGAAATAGCGCCACATTTTTCTTTCAGAGTTCGATTGAATCTTTCCACTATCGTGGCTTTCATATCTTCATTCTCAGTGGTAAAGAAATGGACACCTTGATCTTTCAGAAATTTTAAAAAAGTCCGGTTGACAAATTCCGATCCTTTATCGGTCTGAAAATTTATCGGTTGTCTATCAGCAAACATTTTACTCACGGCGTCCACTAGCTCTTTCCCCGTTTTCTTCTTGATCGGGATAGCCCAAGCATATTTACTAAACACATCGAGACACGTCACTAGGTACGACATCCCATCATTGTATCTTTGTAATTTTCTCATATCTATCACGTCGGCTTGTTGATTTATACCACCGGTTATGGTTTGATGTCTCTGGAAACGACGACGGATCGGTTTATGCAAAGTATACGTACCCTGATGTCGTAGCCAAGTCTCTACCTTCCGTATTCCGTTTCAAACCGGCGGCTCCGCCGTAGGCTCCGGGATTCTGAGGGTCGTAGTAATATTTTCTTATTTGCGAGGCCATTTGTCCCACTTGGGTGTAGGTATCCTACTCTTCTTCTTGCTTCGCCTGAGTCTGTATGGTGGTTTTGTCTCGACTATTTGTTCGACTACTTGACTTTTAGTCGGATAAATAGGCGTTGGATGACTTTTAGCCTGCGTGAGTTGAAGAGTTGCTTCGGCGACTGAAGCCGGTATAGGGCTGACTTCGGGTTTTTGTTCCTTGATATCCACTGTCCCTAAAGGCTTATGTCTGTACTGCTCAAGTCGATTCAGACACCGCTGCAAAGTCTGTTGATACACGCGGGCTTTTTCACGAGGTGATAGATCTTCGTTCTCCAGGACATATTGCATTTGCTGATCCAAGTCACGCAAGTTATCTGTTAATGTATCGGGTGGTACGTAGGGTCTTTCCAGCATCCGGGGGTCGATCAAGATCATTTTCTTCATTATAAGCCCACGATGCCTTTCAGAACGTTGAGAATAGGACCTAATAAAGCGCATATGAAACCAACTTGCTGCAAGATTTGTTTCCTCTTCTTTATAGATAGCTTCTTACGAGTGAGCGCTCTTAGACTGTTCTTGTGTCGCCACAATCGTCTCTTCTGAACCAGTGTCAGTGGAACATTACCTTTTAACACATTGTGACAGCACTCGCATATTGATTGGACGAGGTCTGGGGATGCCGATTTAATTACGGCTTTCGCGTCAGCCGGCTCCGCCTCACCCAGGAATCGCAGCATGGCCCCGTGACGCTTTATTCGCTGGGACATATTATTTAGGCACGTAGACGACTTGACGCTGATCTGGAAAAATATGACTTCGTAAGCGGAGCTGATCCGGTGTTTCCTGTCGAAAGTCAAAAAGCAAATAACCGTGTGGACCCGCTGTCGCATCCTTAAAACTCTCTTGGACATATGACACGCGGCCTGGGTACATCTGTTTGGCCAGGTTAATAATCTGAGATCCGTCACGTGGGTTCTTAAATACCACTAGGTAATGTGAATTCAAGCTGATGGTTCTTTGCTCTTTATTCTTCCCAAAGAGATTCTGGACTATATACACAACGCTGAGGTTGCGATGATGACTACCTTTCGTAAATAGTTTAGTCACCCTATCATATGTCTTGGACTTTAGGTCATCTATTACCACTAGACGACGTCTATCATCTGTCCACCGTTCCATATCTGGCAAACCTTCGTTAAATTTAATACCCTTCATAGTCTCATATATGGATTGCCATTCTCCGTAGCACCATATAATCTCCCCTGGAAACGGATCGACCATGGCTGATAGATGCGCCAGAAACTTTTGCACAAAGACAGATTTTCCACACCCCGTTGGTCCCGCAATCAGAGCCGTAAAAGGATGTTTCCATCTCGGATCCATGACTAATAAAAAGCACCTACCCTCTCCAGACATGTATTTTATGGGACTCGACCCCGCCGACGCCGCCGCCCGCCGTCGCCACCGCTGCCCCGCCCGGAACCGGAAGTCAACCGGAAGTAGTCACCCAGACCCAAGAAAATAACCGCCAATGTTTTGAAAATGAGGGCCGTTTTTCAGGGGGGCGGTGGAGGCGGGATAACATTCATATAAGGAAATACGACGCCCCCCCCCCTCCCCGGGATGGCCCCCAAAATATAATTACATACCCCGTCTCTTACTACTCACTTTAACACCTTCGCAATGGCAATTATTGTTCTAATCTCTTCAAGGCATCTCGCATCAGATGTTATGTTCCTGGGCAACTGTCTCGATTCACTTGTTTAAGAATATGCCCATTTACTTGTATATTACATTGTGGTATTTCCTTCTTCCCAGTGACGACCATAATCTGTGTCTTCTTACAATTAAATTCTAACCCTAGTTGTTCACGGTGTGTGTGTGTGTGTGTGTGTGTGTGTGTGTGCGTGCGTGCGCGCGCGCGCGTTTGTGTGTGTGTGTGTACTATTCAAAAAGATAAACGCAACATTTTATAAAAGATATTCGCTGATTGGACATCAGTCAACCTATCGACTAATTCGAACAGCACAAAATGCTTGTGTTGACTGCAATGGAGTGCAATGGCAAACTACTGAACGTAAACTTGCCAACATATCACAACAGCAATAAATGCTGGTGTTGACTGCAACGGTATGTAAAGGATATGCAACTAACTACCGGAGTAATATAACAACGGGTTTAAAATGCAAGACAATTTACTTCATTGCACCGTGTTTTATTCCACATGGCTCGGTCTCCTTCCATAGCTCGGTCTGCCGAAAGTGGCGCACAAAGAACCTCTGAATTCGGAGTGGGTTCGTGTGATAGCGAGAGACACTGGTATAAGAAAAATGCTAATCCACAGGCAAAAATCAGTCTAGCGCACTAGAAGTATCACGTGAATGGACTACGAGCGAAAGCCAAAATAAATAAATAAATAAAGGATTTTAATTACTTTAGATTGTCTAAAGCAACAGTTATTCTTCTTTTAATTTCTGTCATATTTTCATCGCACGTCAGCAGCGAAACTTGATATTGAACACCGCTCACTTCCTGTAATTTCTCTCCGGTGATAAATATCTGTTGACACACGTGTTTTCTCGGTTGTCATTATTTTTTATTTTTGTTGCATTGAGATATACATTTTGTTTTTCACTTTGCTATTTCGCCGACTTTACTAGTTTCTCGATTACAATTTGTGATGTTGATTGATATGCTCCGACGTCAGCATATTGGGTGGGGAAAAGACAACAATGAAAAAAAAAAAACAATACAATTTAACAATGCGTGTACATCATTGGTGACTTTCTCGCAGGTGTTAACTTTCGAGCAACGCGCTCATGTGTGTGTGTGTGTGTGTGTGTGTGTGTGTGTGTGTGTGTGTGTGTTTATGTGACTTTTTTGCATATCCTATTTACAGGCCATCGCTGTCAATACCAGCATTTTACTGCTGTTGTTGATGTCTTGGCAAGTGTTACGTTCAGTAGTTTGCAATTGCTTTCTGAACGACCGGCTCCCATACCAACACGTTAAAACCCCAGACACGGTCGGCCACCGCCGCGTTTCGAACGCGTGGTAAGGGGCTCACGAATCGCGTTCGCAAGATGTGTGGCATAGTAGCTCTTAATTATACAATTATTATAAATGTTACTAAAACCAGATGTACAGTCAGAGATACAGACGGAAAGACATGCAGACAGACATATTGAACGAACGAACTTTATTTTCAAAGAGCCACAAGCTGAGCACGCAGGCCCGTCTCAAGCGTCAATGATCTATAATGCTTATTATAATACAATTACATTTTGTTTTAAAAACAGGAGCAAATATCATAACATGAATGCTGTTAATTAACATACACCAAACATAAACACTTCAAATTTCAACGTTATGAGGCAAGCAGACAGACAGACGGACGGACTGACGGATGGACAGACAGACAGACGGACGGACTGACGGATGGACAGACAGACAGACGGACGTACTGACGGATGGACAGACAGACAGACTGACGGATGGACAGACAGACGGACTGACGGAGACAGACAAACAGACGAACTGATGTACAGACAGAGAAACTGACTGACACAAACAAATTAACGTTGTAAACAACAGTGCGATACGAGGCAATTGAGCATCCGGTAGTGTTCGTTTATCACTAACGGAGTCTCTGTGGCGAAGTGGTCAAGCCGTTTGACTCGTGTTCCGAAGGTTGTTGGTTCGATTCCGGGGCGCGCCCTTCGGTTTACGAGTTAAATGTTTCGGAGACTTCTGTGGGTCGTCGCTAAAAGCTACGGAGTTCGTGCTTTGTGCGACGCTTTCCGTGCTACGGAAAGAGACCGAGCCATATGGGATAAAACCCAGTGCAATGAAGTCGACCCTGTCGACTTTGAAGCGACTTTTTTTTAAAGTTTATCACAGCTCAAATAATTAATTGCCATGTATGACGCAGTATTACTATTATCTCAACACTCAAGTAACATTGAGACATAGTAAGACACAGACAGACAGGCAGGCAGACAGACCCACACACACGCACACACACACACACATATCTAGATACAGACACGCACGCTCGTGTGCACACACACACACACACACACACACACACACACACACACACATACACAGGGACATTGAAGATTATTATACGTTCCAAATGTAACAGACCGCTAACCGTAGTATCGTCCGACACATGACAAAAACAACTCGTGAATGTAAGGATTGTGCTGTGTCATACAGGTCAATTTAATTACTGGAACTATGACAAACAAATCAGAAGTGTTAAAGTTGCTTCTTATCGTGTGCTTGTTCTACTATTTTAAGCACGAATGCCCATTGATTTCTTGTTGATGTTTGAAAACAGATTCAATCAATCAATCATGTGCCATGCCGGAAAGCGTGGGCGGTCATGACTCGCCATTTCACTCGATCACCAGTGTCGTGGATCAGCTCAGTGTTCCTGTCTCGTCCATGCCATGTGGCCAAGCCATCCATGTATTTTCCTCTAGGTCTTCCTCTTGGTCTGTTCCCCTCGATCTTGCCAGTTGTCACTAAGTTCTCCAATCCATTTCTTCTCATAACATGTCCCAAAAAATTTGACTGTCTACGTCTAATTTCTCTAATCAGTTTACGATGTTCATTTGTCTCCTGTAGTACTTGGTCATTGGTTTTTCTGTCTGTCCATGGTATTCTTTGCATTTTCATCAGAAACCACATTTCTGCAGCCATCAGATGCTTTTCAGCTTGACTGCTCATTGTCCAAGTTTCACATCCATACAAAAGAACAGGCTCTATGTATCCCCTCAACACTCTTTTTCTCGTTTCAATTGACATCTTTTTATTGGTCAGAATGTTTTTCATCTTGCTAAAGGCTACTTTCGCCATGGCGATTCTTGTTCTAATCTCTTCAAGGCATCTCCCGTCAGATGTTATAACTGTTCCAAGATAATTGTACCGATTCACTTGTTGAAGAATATTTCCATTTACTTGTATATTACATTGTGGCACTTCTTCCTTCCTAGTGACGACCATAACCTGAGTCTTTTTACAATTTAATTCTAACCCCAGTTGCTCACTGTGTACAACAACCGCATCTACTAATTGTATATAGTGTTTACAATAGTCAGTTTTAATAAACTGAAAATTGTATTATATTATCTTCATTGATTAATTGTCTTCTCTTCACTACAATGAGCGGTATAAGAGTAAGTAAAGTAGTGGACTTTTTAAAATGCAGCCGTCTCCGTGACGAAGGAATTACGGGCGCAGTTCGTAATCTCTCGTACCGCTATTCGAAACTCATCTGCGGGTAATCTGGCAGCAGACCGCCTTGCGTTGGGTTATGTTTATAAAATGGTATGAGTACCAGCCTTTTCATAATGCAGTGGAAAACTACTGAACGTAAACTTGCCAAGAGATCACAAACAACCCACAATGCTGAGGTTGACTGCGACGTCCTGTAAATGATATGCAACTAACTTTTATTTTAAAAAGAAAAGTTTTAAGGAGCACATTGCGTTAGTTAGACCCATTTAGGGGTGCACAGCACAATATAAATGCACGGTATAGCAGTGTAAATTTTAAGCTGATAATTATGTATGGTCCGCGAATATTGTTATAAATATCCAAATGAACATTTTACACAAAAAGGTTCGCCATCCCTGCTATAGA
>OY992887.1:93614904-93749904 GCA_963921405.1 Cepaea hortensis
GGTGATCGAGTGAGATGGCAGAACATGACCGTCCACGCTTATCGACATGGCACGTGATGGATGGATGGATGGATGGATGGATGGATGGATGGATGGATGGATGTGTGCTGACTCTCTTCCATGCCATGACACTATTCTGCCAAGAATTTTCTCTCGCTGTCTATCTCTGTCTCTCTTTCCACACATGTTTCTAGTTGTCACAAAATATCCTAGCTTTTGTCTTCTCAATATATGGCCACAACAATAAAATTGCCTCTGACTGATGACTTGAGATAAGTTGTCTTTGCGGCTGTGCCTCCCTTAAAAAAATATCCACATTGTACATTTTGGCTTTCCCCCAACCTCCTTCCGCGCTAAACCATTTAATTACATTTCTTTAATGCCGTCGCTTATTGGACGTTAAGTCTCATGTCGTTATTGTTGTTAGTCTCGATATGCATTCAAATTATAGGGCTATATTTGGCTTAGGATCTCTTTCATTGCACACATATATCTATCTTGAGTGCTCCATAACACAAGCAAGCCACTTAATTAAATTTTTTTAAGGTCGTCGCTTATTGGATGTTAAGTCCAATATCATTATTGTTGTTGTTGTTAGTTCGATATACGTTCAATTTCTAAAAAAATCACACTACCAAAGAAATCCGTTTGTCTCTTTCTTATTGTTGTATATAATATTCTAGTTTCATTAGTCTCTTTCAGTCAATCGTTGTTGTTAGTTAAAATGGTAGTCCAACGATTTGCAGATTAGTTTTAGTTTTAGTCGTTGGATCAACATCACGGCACACGGTTTAACCCATAAGTGCTCCGTTTTCCTCCTAACTCAAACCTGAGTCTGGAGAAACTCAGCTCAATGCACGAACTCCGTTGCATCGGCGAGGATCCTGAAATACTGTGGGTAGATTTTTAACTCGAAATTTTGCCCGGGCAACGATTTGCAGATTATATATGCAGTCTAGATACGCAGATTATATCTTTTTATTATTATAAATTTACAAGACATTGTTTTTCTCTTATTGTATTTTTCCCCAGAAACCTAACAACTCTCAGATATAATCGAGACAGATTATAGATGTTTAGAAAATTCAGAGGTCTAGCAGAAGTAGAGCGAGGAGCGCCCAAACACCAACCCAAAGAAAGTTTCAGAAGAGAGACACGCCCACCGGCTGAACCCGTGTCACTTCCGGGTCAAGCAGAGCCCGTTGCTGTTGGAATGGCTACTGCAAGATCGGCTCCTGCAGACGAAGTTCTTGCAAAAATTCGCGACGAGGTCGAACATGAAGGCCATGGAGCATCTCACGTTTTTGTAACTTTAGGGGCATCTGTGAGTATATTATGTTTTATGTTTGTAAATGATTAATGTGGGCCATTATGCGTTTAGAAAATGTCAGTTTCATAATCGGTGGGTAAACAAAGTCAAAGTGTTTAAAATATCAACAAACAAGATTAGTCATCATCATCATGTGCCATGCCACTGGCATAGGCGTTCTTCTTTCTCCATAGATCCATGAGCACAGATGGTATAGAAAATATCAAAAAAGAAATATAAACTAGAAATAATAACTAAACACTAATAACTAACTGTGTGAGACCTTTTGAGGACAAGCTCTATCAATGGAGATGTGGACAAGCTCAAGTTGACTGCTGCTTTCTTTAACTATATTCAATTTGACATCTAAAGATGCATGAAGAAGTTCTTAAGCCTGCCACACTTCATATCGCAGGTATGTCAGTGGAAAAAGCGTCACATTGGCACGAAATGGAATATTGCTTGGATAGCAAATCCATTACGTGGAAAGTCTGAATTGAAAGCTCATTGTGTGGATGTCATCAAAGGTGGAAAAAGCGCCCCAGTAGCATGAAATGGAATATTGCTTGGATAGCCTATCCATTACGTGGAAAGTCCAAAATGAAAGCTCACTGTGCGGATGTTTTCGTTCGTTCGTTTGTTAGTTCGATGTCATCTGCAGACTGCATTCTTCTGTTTTCCGGAGGAACAGCCTGAGGTGAACGGAAGGTCCAATATACAGAAGTGAGGCTAAGCAGCCATGTGCAGGACGTGACGATTCCTTGGGTGAGCCCAGTACCAGAGCGCTATGTGTCGGCTCTGCAATTATGGAAGCCTCCTTGGATGGCAGGGAATGCCCATGGTCTGCCCCTGCCTTCCCTTGAGGGCTGACAGGGATGTCTTCAGCTATTCTAAATGGGGCAGCTGGGATGGGGGGTAAAACAACACCAGTGAGAGTCCTATGAAACACTCGGGGAAGGTAACCCAGCCAACAAATACCTGAAGAAGTTGGATGTGTCGGCCGAAAGATGCAAATATTGCAGCTCTGCTGTAAACAGGCACAACGCAGTTATGTTTAACCCTTTACAAGGCACATCGTCCGATTCCGGCCGGTGTGATAAAACGCTCATAGCGTCCGATTCCGGCTTTGAATACTAGTCATTTTAAAAATGCGATCTCGCGAATTTCCGAGACTTCCTGTTCCTTTCTACCAGTCTTGCTGATAGAGTGAAAGCGTGGGTAACGTTTGCAAGTGTTTTCATTAAATTTGATCAGATTGTTCATTAGTTTTCGGGATTTTTGTGCGTTGTTAATGAAAATGGATTTCCTCAATTCTTCAAGCGATAGCGGCGAGTTCGAAGGGTTCAATTTAAGTGACATTGAAACGCACGAAAGTGACGATGAATCGGAGTTAGATCTCAGAGATATCAGCGTGTGTAGCGTGCACACTTCAGATCTTTCGGACTTTGAAGAAAGTGAATCTGATTCAGAAAATGTCGCTGAAGAAAGTCGGGCGGGGCCGTCTCGCGACGCAAACGGTTGGAGCAACACAACAACAACACTGAATATCGAAGAATTTAGTGAAGAAACTGGCGTCAACTTATCAATAACAACTGACGATCGTTCTCAGCGTGCATTCTTTCTTCAACTCTTCGAGGAACAAACGTTTCAAATGATTGCCGATCAAACAAATACGTATGCTAGGCGAAAGATCGAGCAAGTAGGTGATCGAGGCTGGGTTCCAACCAATGCAACCGAAATACAGGCCTATTTTGGTCTGCTCATTTTATTGGGGATCTACAAACCTCCTCGTTTGGAATTGTGCTGGTCTGCAGATATTATGTTGGGAATGCCAGGTGTGAAGAATGTGATGCCGCTGAAGAGATTCAAGAAGCTGGAGCAGTATTTACATGTGGCTGATAACAACACAGCTGACGGCAGTGACCGCCTCCACAAAATTCGGCCTCTCATTGACATGGCTAATAGGACTTTCTTACAACATTACAAACCTAAGAAAGAAATTGCCATTGATGAGGCAATGGTGCCATTCAAAGGCAGGAATGCACTAAAACAGTATCTACCAGCCAAGCCAACAAAATGGGGAATGAAAGTTTGGTGTGCTTGCGAGTCAGCAACTGGTTACCTCCTCCAGTTTTCTGTTTACCGTGGCAAAATAGATGGTGCCATTCAGCATGGACTGGGCCATAATGTAGTGATGCAGCTTGCTGCCCCCTTTTTGGGGAAGTATCATCACCTCTATTTTGATAACTTTTTTTCGTCAGTTGCGCTTTTTACTAACCTTCTCCAAGTGAAAACTTATGCGGCAGCAACAGTAAGAAGGAACCGGAAAGATCTGCCTCTGGCATTCAGAGGAAAAAGAAAAATGACGCAAGGGGACCATCAAGTCTTCCAGAAAGAGGATCTGCTTGCTACTGTGTGGCATGATAAAAGGGATGTATTCATGCTCTCCAACAATACCTCACACACATTGACCACTGTTGAGCGATGGGACCGGCACACTCGCACCAGAAAGCCTGTGTCCTGCCCTGCTGTCATCAAACTCTACAACCAATGCATGGGAGGGGTGGACAAGGCAGATCAAATGAGGGGGTATTACTCTACACTGAAGAAGAGCAGAAAATACTGGCGCTATCTCGTCAGTTTTGTCTTCGATTCATGCATAAACAATGCATTCATCCTGTTCGAGCAGTCCACAGCAAAGCCCAGCAAACGCTACGCCCTTCTGGACTTCCGTCTGGATTTATGTAAGCAACTAATCGCAGGATTCTCCAGCAGGAAGAGGGCTGCAGCAAAGAGGAAAGGCCAAGCAGTAACTCCAGAAAGTGTCCACAACCAAAGGCTCATGAGGTTTGAGGGCAGGAAGAAAGCCTGTGTGGCGTGCAGTCACGCCAAACGTCGTACCCCTGCAGGACGAACCATTGAAAGTTCGTATGGCTGTGATGTGTGCCAAGTGAACTACTGCAAGGACACTTGTTTTCCCCAGCATCTTGGAGCCCAGTGAGCAGTTGGCAGTGTTTGTACATAGTGTATATATGACTGACATTCACAAATAATGTGTTATATTTTGTAAATATTTGTGTTCATATGTGGATTATACCAACAAGACTGGATTATTCATATGACATGTGAGTACAATTATTAATCTGCATGCATTTCTTTTCATTTTGCTCTTTATTTCACTAAAATCCATTCACTAACAACTTAGTTATGATCTTTTTACTAACATGACCTAAAATCTGACTAAAACCCTCAAAAATCTTGCCCGTTTAGAGTTAGAAATTGGAAAAACCTGTGCCCTGTAAAGGGTTAAAACAACATTCTGGATGAATGCAGCAGAAGAACAAGATTTGTGCAGCCTATTGTTTGTTGCTTGTGCGTTTAATTTCACCAAGGGTATGCATTGTTTGCAATCTTTGCATACCATAAATAGAGTTGTCAGACTTGTGTATTTATTAAAACGGTAGGTCTGTTTGCTTAGATATCACTTACGTTGAGTTGTGTTTCACTGAAATATGACTAAATATCTGTAAAACTTGTACATGATCGTCTCCAAGGTGAAGTGGTCAAGCCGTCTGCCTCAAACCCGAATGTTGTGGGTTCAATTCTGGACTACGTCTTTCGGTTCACAAGTGCATTTTTCTCAGATACTCCTGGAGGTCATCGCTGGAACTATGGAGTTTGTGCTTTGTTAGACGCTTTTGGCAGGCCGCCCTGTGGAAAGAGACCAAGCCATATGGGATAAAACCTGGTGCAATGAAGACGATCCTCTCGACTTTAAGACTTTTTTTTAGACTTTTTTAAAACTTTTACATTTGTTTGCTATTCAAGATTCCTCCTCTTCTTGGTCATGAAGATACTATTTTGTTTCTGTTCTTTAGGGAGATTTGGCAAAGAAAAAGATATATCCTACTCTGTGGTAAGTACCTAGTTCATGAAGTGTAGAAAAAATGTGAAGAGTTAAGAAGATAGTTTCTAGAAAGGATACTTTGTGATGAGAATACTGTATGTATGATTGTTTACACTAAATTTTATCTATATCATATAGTTTGATAAAACTACCTCGGTGACAGTGAAACATATTATATTGGGTTTTATGTAATTAGCTAAAAGGATTAATTTTATGTTGCTTTAATATATGTTGACCAGTTCTGTAATATACACCTGATGAGGTACAGCAAAATATGCCAGGCAATAAATTAGGCAAAATATTGTTGGTGTCTTCATGATTCAGATTCACATTGGGAAAACATTCTTTTGTATTTTGAAAGTAGTACATATACTGTTCAAAAAAGAGAAACGCAACATCAATGCAGTTTCAATTGCAAACTTGTTAAGTTAGTTAGTTAGTTAGTTAGTATTTCCTCTTGAGCCTAAGGCGGCGCATAGGGCAGAAGTCATGGCTCTCCATGTCTGGTGGTTCGCTGCTACCCATTGTAGATCCTGGATGTTCACTTGGCCGTTGAATGAGCCTTCTCTGATGATGGTTCTACGCAGGGTCTCTCTTGGTCTTCCCCGTTTTATTTTCCCTACTGGTGACCATAAGAGGGCTTGGTTGGGGAGTCTTGTACCTACTTGTACCAACATTTTATTGATGGTGCTGATTCTCCCACTGCAGTCGGTTCTGGCAATGCCGGTCTATAAGAACAGGACCGCTGTAGGGTATTCTAGCCCAAAGACCAGCGTCGTGCAGCCAGTTCCTGACCGTTTGATTTGAAAAATTGACGAGCTCCTGGCATTGACTGGACTGTGGAGGACGCAGATGCAAATTGATTGCTAAGGTGATGCAGCCGTATGAAGCGGACTTTGGCAGCAGTTGTGATTCTGGGTCTTCCACTGCATGGCCGGTCTGCCACTGAGCCATTTCTTGAAATCGCCCCCAAAGGCAACTAAAGGTGCTTCTAAAGACATTAAATTCTCTGGCTGTACACTTCATGACTGTCCAGCCTGTAAACGTCCAATGATGATAAGTCATTGTTCTGTAGTGAGATGAGCCATACTTGCGCAATGAATTTTCAACTGAATTTATTTGAGGAGCGTCAATCTTTTATAGGCATTCAATAATATGATAAGAGAGTTTTGTGTTCAGTAAGTTTCACGGGATTATCACTAACCTGTCACGAGTTATTGTCAAAAATGTTGTTTTGACCTTCCTCTTTCATGACCTCATGAATCATGAGGTGAGTACAATTCAGGTAACCACGAGAAGTTAATGACCAGATGGACATTGTCGATAGGTTGACTGATGTCCAATCAGCGAATATCTTTTATAAAAGAAACATCAAAAAAGTTGCGTTTCTTTTTTTTTTGGAACAGTATATAAAGTATACTTGTTATCACTGCTGTTACTTTTGTTATCATAAATATGCTTTTTGTTTGTTATATTAAACCAGCATATGGGAAATTGAGTGTTATCATACAAATCGTTGTTTATTTGCTAGGTGGCTTTTCAGAGATGGTCTCCTACCCCCAAAAACCCACTTCATTGGCTATGCAAGAAGCAAGCTTACTCTGGAAGAAGTCAAGAAAAGCTGTTTGCCACATATGAAGGTTTGTCCAGTGTTACAGGAAACTAGTGGCATCTGTTACATTTCTCATATTCTATTCTTCTATCCTCTTTCAAGGAGAGTGTATCACACGTTATTTTGGGGCAAGTGCAGAAATTCAGATACCTAGGCACATGGATAACATCGGATGGAATAGGTATCACTGAGATAAAGAACACAATAAGGCAAGCAAACACTGCATTCTACCAAATTAAGAACATTTTGTGCAATAAGTCACTGTCCTTGAAAATTAGAAAAAGAGTTCTTGCACGTTACATAGAACCAGTTTTAACACGGCTGCAAATCCTGGACAATTAGTAAACAGGCGAAAAAAATCTCTGGAAGCCCTGGAGATGTCATTTTATAGAAGAATGCTGAAAATTAATTGAGCAGCCAAAGTGAGCAATCTGGACATTTTAAGGGAAGCTGAGGCACAAAGACAAATTATCACAAACATCAGAAAGAGGCAGTTATTGTTTTTTGGCCACGTTATGAGAATACAAAAACTGGAATATGCTGTGACAACCGGAAAGATTTGCGGAAAGAGAGATAGAGGAAAACAGCATGAGAAGATTCTTGACAGTCTTGTGTCATGGCACGGAAGGGAATCAATACACAAATTGATCTATGCCGTCAGAGTTCAGAATTTGTGCAGAGGCATGATCACCCACGCTTGCAGACAAGGCACTGGATGATGGTGTCACACTTAATTATGCTCTCAAAAGGTCAGTCTATCCGACTTCAGCATGCATTTGTGTCAGGTTTTCTCCTTCTAGATCAGTGGTTCTCAACCGGTGGGGAATTCCTCCCTAAGGGGGAATTTTAGGGTTTCCAGGGGAGGATTAAGATTATTTAAAGATTGCGTTAATACAAGAACCCATTACTTTATATTGTTTTTTCCTCAATTACTCTATGGTTCGCTTCCTGGCTTAGAGGTTACGACTTTTCTCCGTAATCTCGTATACGCTCGTGGTTAACGTGATGACGGTGAGAATCAGCTGTGGTTCGAATCGCATTGGTAACCTACGGGGTATGTGAGCCGGCCGCTCAGAAAGCAATGGAAAACTACTGAGCATAATCTTGCCAAGAAATTAACATACAGCTGAAAGATGCTGGTGTTGACAGCAATGTCCTGTAAAGGATATGCCCAAAAAAAAAAAAAAAAAACTATTGTTCTGTACTTCTCACCCTTCTAAAATTTGTTTTATAACATAAGTAGACCCGCAAATCACGTTTTATGTTGACATGTAGACTTGTGTTATTATTAGTATGTGTTATTAAATTTAGCTTCCATTGTTATGTATACTATGTTGGAGGGGGATTTATAGGGAGGAAATACAAAAGAGTGGGGGGGGGGGGGATGACGTTCTGAACATATGGTGAAGGAGTGCATGAGCCAAAAAAGGTTGAGAACCACTGCACTAGACAGATTCTATCCAATAATGGAAATGTTAAAAATTGCCTTGGTGAGTCATGTATTATTGATTATTTTCATGCGTTGTAATACATATTGTTCTTTTGTTGTCTAAGATTAGTTTCATAAGTGATGTATGAATGAAGTAACGTATGAGAGAAAAGAGAGAAGAAGGGCAGAATGTCAGAGGGGCCTGCGTGCCAATTCTTAACCTTTTGAAAATAAAGTTTGTTCGTTCGTTTGTTCTTTACTAACAATGTTACCAGGGCAGCAGCCTGAAGACCTACTCTTTGCGATTTCCAGCTGCCATGGGATTTTTAACGTGCACAACTTGCACACAGGACCTCCAGTTTTTTGCCCTTATCCGTGAAGGCCAGGTATCCTGTCTAATTACCCAAGAGATGAGGGAATGTGTGATGTCATCATATACCACAGAGATGAGGGAATGTGTGATGTCATCATATACCACAGAGATGAGGGAATGTGTGATGTCATCATATACCACAGAGATGAGGGAATGTGTGATGTCATCATATACCCCAGAGATGAGGGAATGTGTGATGTCATCATATACCACAGAGATGAGGGAATGTGTGATGTCATCATATACCACAGAAATGAGGGAATGTGTGATGTCATCATATACCACAGAGATGAGGGAATGTGTGGTGTCATCATATACCATAGAGATGAGGGAATGTGTGATGTCATCATATACCCCAGAGATGAGGGAATGTGTGATGTCATCATATACCAAAGATTCGTGAAATAATTCCCAACCCTATGCTGGGATCCAATCTGGAACCTTCTGAGCATGAGGTGGACTCTGTATCTTTCAACCCCACTCACTTCTTAATCCTCTTCTCCTCCTCCACCTCTTCTTCTTCCTCCCCCCTCCCCCCTTATTGGGGCTTGGGGCATAAGCCCTCAACCAACTCATACCAAGCCAACCTATCTCTTGCTATTTCCTGCATCTCACTGTGTCCTTCCCATTTTTTTAACCTCCACATATTCTTTTTATTCTCTGTGTGTTTTGAGGTCTCCCATTATTTTGTATGCCCTGTGGGATCCAGCGAAAGGACTTTCTAATTATACTTTTATTAGGTAAACCAATGGCTTCAGGCGGAAGAGCGCAATTGGGAGGGTACAAGCCTTATCCTGGTGTGAGGAAATGCAACCTTAAGACTAAATGTCATGGCAGGGCAGACCAGGACCTAAGCCTTGGTTGGTAACTGGTCTAGGATCGAAGCTCTGACAGGCGAGCAGTTAGAGCATTGCTTTGCTGATCCGGCAGCTTCTGCAGCTTGTCTTGTTCCAGGCGTATTGATGTCCCCTTTCTTCTGGAGTAAACTAGACAGGCTGAGAGAGGGATCATGATTATGATGCATGGGCAACACATGGTCTCTAAATTCAGCCCAGGCTTTGTGTTATGGAGAGATAACCCCATTTTACAAACTATCGTCTGTCAAGACTTTTTGGACACGTTAGGAGAAGACATAACTTGGAGAAATTGATGACCACTGGCAAGATTAAGGGGGAAAGAACAAGAAGAAGGCAGAGAAGTAAATACCCAGATGGCTTGGCCATGTGCTATGGTCAAGACAAGAACACAGAGCTGATCCACGACTCTGGTGATCACATGAGATGGCGAAACATGACCGCCCACACTTATAGGCTGGCACATGATGATGATTAGGTTTTCTCAGTGTATGCCCTATCTGGTGCCAATATCTTACCCTCTCATCTTGGTTAACTGGAATCTGTCTAGTTCCCTCCCCAATAGTTCTCATGGTATGCTGAGTTATTCTTTATTCTTTTTCTTTTGACTTGTTCGTGATTGGTTTTTCTGTGATATGAGGAAGCCAACACTCCTTAGTCACCTCTGACAACATGCATGGTAGGTTAGTTAGTTGCATATCCTTTACAGTACATAACAGCCAACCCCAGCATTTTTGGCTGTTCATGATTCCTGGACAAGTTTACATTCAGTAGTTTGCCATTGCTTTCTGAGCAACGGGCACCTGTACCATTTCATTAAAAAAAACAACGCAATATGGTCTGCTGCCAAATCGCCCACTGCTGTGTTTTGAATGCTGTATGCAGGATTATGAACTGCGTCCATGACCCCTTTGCCACGGAGCCGACCGCATGGTAGGTTACGCAGTGTTACTATTCTTAACTCGCCAAATGACCCAGGTAATACACAGGCATTATTGTTTTTATTAGCTGTTTATTTAAAACAGATCAGTTTGTGACATACGTGTCTCAGTATTTTAAAATCATTGAATTGCGAAGCTGGAATACTGTATAAGTAAAAACAAAATAAAAACTTTTCTACACGACTGAATGTGTATTGGATATAGAGTGTTAGCCCCGCAGTTGTATAGGACAGTTGTCAATCGATGGTCAACTGATGGGTGATGTGGTCAAAAGTACGCCGGTTGCCTTTGCTTTCCAAAACATTTCCTGGTACCCATTTAATTGGTTTGGCCTGCAAGCCCAGGTCAATTTACAAAGTCTCTGCTTGTTGGGGATTTGAACACATGACTACTAGGGCAGCAGGCAAATGTGCTAGCCACAATGCTATCACTTAAAATGACAGCTTATTTATCTGACATTAATTTTCTGTATACTGACTTTAGATGATTGTTTAATCCCAATCATGCAGATTGTGGCTGGCGAAGAAGCAAAGCTGAAGGAATTCTTCAAGCTACACGAGTATGTTGCAGGCAGCTATGATAAAACAGAAGATTTCCAGAAGCTAAATAAAGCAATTGAACAAAAAGGCAGCTGTAACAGATTATTCTATCTGGCCCTACCTCCTTCAGTGTTTGAGACAGTCACACTCAACATCAAAGCTCTCTGCATGGCAAAGGGGTGAGATTGTTTTTACGACCATTAATTTGGAGTTGAATATCAGCTGTCTGTTCTTATTGTAATTATACAAGATAAAGTCATTAAGTAACAGGAATTTTGTTATAAAGGGCATGAAAGAGTGTGGACAATGGAAAATCTTATTGAAGAACACAGATTGGCTGTTAAGCAATAACCCTGATAGGGATCATGAAGATCAAGCAGTTTGCATATGTGCAATCGTGGTTACAAAGTGGTTGCTTTACTGTTAACTTGCACCATGGAAGAACAACAAGGTATTATTTGGTTTTTTTTTTGGTGGTTAGAGGGTGTTAAATCTACAGAAGAATGATGGTTCAGTATGGAGACAGTTGTTTGTGTCAGGGAAGAGAGTGTGAATTGGTGGAAATTGAAGCCTGTGATATGATCGAAATGCTGGGGACTTCTCAAAAAAGAGTATTGTTGCTGCATGGCAATGCCCATTCTAATACACCTGCGCATACATTGGATACACTACGTGCTATGAAAATTGAGGTCTTGAAACATCCAGCTTACAGTCCAGACTTGGCGCCATCAAACGTTCACTTGTTTGACCCTTGACAGAACATTTGCGATGTCAGAGATTTGCAGATGACATTGAGGTATTAGAGATTGTGCAAAATTGGTTCAAGGCCACGCACAAAAAATTTGTTTTCCTAAAAGGTATTAACAAACTATGGAACAGGTGGACCAAGTATGTTGCCAGACATGGGGACTATGTTGAGAAATAACACACACAAAATTTCTAGTTTGCAAAATTGTAAACAAATGTTATTCATAAAATGTGTTACATAATGACTTTCCCTCGTAATTTATCACCTTGTGCTTGGATAATATCGTAAATGTCTGGTTTTCATTTTTGGGTTATGAGAAGGATGAATTTGAATTCATTTTTTAGTTAAAAATTTTATTTGCATGTTTTACAGGTCATTACAATCAACCCCAGCATGCTTTGGCTGTTTGTGATTTACGAGTCAATTTTTATGTCCAGTAATCTGCACTGCTTTATGAACGAACAGTGCTCATACCATCAAAATCAACGCAAGTTGTCTGCTTCCAAATTACTTGCAGCTGATTTTGAACCCTCGATTCAGTATGTTGTGGAAGAGAAACGGCGTTCACTGCACCTAAACCTAAGTTGCAGACTTTCTATGTTTGCCAGTAATTATTGTCTGGAGACTAGTCGTTATCATCATCATCCAGCTACTGTAGGCAAAGCAAGAAGTACTGCATTTGCTATTGGAATGTAGAATTTTAGAATTAGCATTACAGTGCGGAATTTATGTGGAAGCTGCAGATATGTGGTTTTATAGAAGAGTGATGTGAATACCATGGATGGATAAACAAGTGTAATGAAGATATCTTGAACGAAGTTAACTCACAAATAGAACTGGTTACTCTCAGTCCATATTCTTTGGGTATGACATGAGAAGAGGAAAGCT
Source organism: Cepaea hortensis (assembly GCA_963921405.1). Taxonomy (NCBI): domain Eukaryota; kingdom Metazoa; phylum Mollusca; class Gastropoda; order Stylommatophora; family Helicidae; genus Cepaea; species Cepaea hortensis. Next base: position 93,627,505 of record OY992887.1, read on the forward strand.
GGGGTACATCATGTATGTGGGAAAGTTTGAGGGAAGGATAGACAGGGGGAGACAGAGAGAGAAAATGCTGGCCAGTGAATTAAAATTTTCTCATGTAGTTTTCAGCCTGAGTTTAGTTTATTAGAAGAGATACAATTAAATAACCAAAGATTTGGAATGTATTCATGTACAACAAACACAATTGCAGAGTACACAAGCATTTTGGGGAGCTGCGGTAACTCAGTGGCTAGCATGTTTGCCTGTCGGGCAGATGGTCACGTGTTTGAGTCCCCATCAAGTCAGAAAATTTTGTAAATTGACCTCAGCTCCCAGGTCAGACCAGCCTAAAATGGCTACCAGTAAATGATCTGGGAAGTAAAAGTGACTGGTTTCATATTGGGAGGTCAGTATGGCCAAATGGATAAGAACACACGTTCCTAGATATCCGGTGTGCTGATGCCGAGGTAAATGATTCAACCCCTACACCGGTCAGTTGAATTAAAATTTTTACTTCTCAACCTTGACTTGGGGATGTAAATTAGAAGTACCTCTGAAGTCGGAGTGGGTTCGCCTGATGGTGAGGGACACTGGTATTAGGGAAAGCTAATCCACACACAAAATTCAGTCCAGCACTACTAGAAGTAGTGTGTATGGTCTATGCTTGAGTTCAAAGCAAGCAAGTGTAAACAGAATATTGACCACATCACCCATTGAGTGCTAATTGTTCTATACAAATATGGGGCTAGGGCCAGCACCATATACCTCAAGACATGGAACAGGATCTTTTACGATTTTTTGCTTATTCAAGAATTTTGTAAACTTATCCAAGGATGTATATTAAGTTTGATCTCTAAAAATGTTGCTTGAAATTATATACATATAGTTAAGATAATATTGAGGATAGATTGTGTCCTTCTAAATTTGAAATTACATTCTTATGTTTTTAGAGACAAATGGACAAGGATAGTGGTTGAGAAGCCTTTTGGGCGAGACCTGGATAGTTCCAACCAGTTGTCCCGTCACCTGGCTGCATTGTTCAAGGAAGAGGAATTATACAGAATTGATCATTATCTAGGCAAAGAGATGGTACAGAATCTCATGGTTTTAAGGTGAGTGTTAAAGGTCAAGGAGTGGCTGGCCCCAAGTGACTAATAATAACAGGTTCTCCTTCAGGAGACTGGGGTTCGAATCCTCAGTAATGTGTGGATTTATTTTTCTGTCGGGGAAAAAATCCCTAATCTGCACCATTTGTGGCAACTGCACTAGCCAGGCAGCCTTAACCTCAGGCTCAAGACACCCCCCCCCCCCTCCCTGATCTACACCGCAAGGTACTATAGGCAGTAGGTGACAATTAACAGTCACTGCATACAGGCTGAGGCCTGAGACCTTATTCCAACACTCTGTAAATTGAATGCCTTGGACAAAGAAGAAGAAAATTACTGACATTAAACAACATGTGAATATAGAAGAAAACTGGCTCATCAATGGTTTCGTGTTATGGAAACTGAAATGTTTTGGCCATGATAAAGGTAACAGTCGTTTGGAAAAAAAACGTGATGGAAGGCATGATTCCTGGTGGAAGAGGCAGGGGATCAATTAGCACAGAGAGGGACACAGTGCATTGAAGACTCCTTGGGCATGAAGCTGCACGTGTCTGGGAAACTGGCAAAGGGTTGAGAATTGGTTTGGTGGGCTGTGAAGAGAGCAGTATTATGGAAAGGATCTACTGCATGATGAGTGGACTGATAAAGGTATCTGTACAGCTGCCTAACAGCTCCCATGAGTGGACTGATAAAGGTATCTGTACAGCTGCCTAACAGCTCCCATGGGTGGACTGATAAAGGTATCTGTACAGCTGCCTAACAGCTCCCATGAGTGGACTGATAAAGGTGTCTGTACAGCTGCCTAACAGCTCCCATGAGTGGACTGATAAAGGTGTCTGTACAGCTGCCTAACAGCTCCCATGGGTGGACTGATAAAGGCGTCTGTACAGTTGCCTAACAGCTCCCATGAGTGGACGGATAAAGGTATCTGTACAGCTGCCTAACAGCTCCCATGAGTGGACGGATAAAGGTGTCTGTACAGCTGCCTAACAGCTCCCATGAGTGGACTGATAAAGGTGTCTGTACAGTTGCCTAATAGCTCCCATGAGTGGACAGATAAAGGTATCTGTACAGCTGCCTAACAGCTCCCATGAGTGGACGGATAAAGGTATCTGTACAGCTGCCTAACAGCTCCCATGAGTGGACTGATAAAGGTGTCTGTACAGCTGCCTAACAGCTCCCATGAGTGGACTGATAAAGGTGTCTGTACAGCTGCCTAACAGCTCCCATGGGTGGACTGATAAAGTCTTCTGTACAGTTGCCTAACAGCTCCCATGAGTGGACGGATAAAGGTATCTGTACAGCTGCCTAACAGCTCCCATGAGTGGACTGATAAAGGCGTCTGTAAGTTGCCTAACAGCTCCCATGAGTGGACGGATAAAGGTATCTGTACAGCTGCTTAACATCTCCCATGAGTGGACTGATAAAGGTATCTGTACAGCCGCCTAACAGCTCCCATGGATTATCATCAGGAGGTCAGCATGGCCGAATGGATAAGAACGTTCGTTCTTAAACATCCGGTATACTGATGCTGAGGTAGGAGGTTCAACCCTGCACTGGTCAGCTGGACTAAAATGTTGATTTCTTGTCTGTAACTTGGGGTCGCAAATTACAAGTACCCCTGAAGTCGGAGTGGGTTCCCTTGATGGTGAGGGATACTGGTAGTAGGAAAAGCTAATCCACATGCCCAAATCAGTCTAGTGCACTAGAAGTAGTAGCATGTGTATGGACTACGTATGAGTTCAAAGTGAGCAAATGCAAAATTAAATTATTTCTTAACATAGACTGGCTTTATAAATATAGTAAATGTGTTCTATCCATGGGATAAACCAGATATGTATATTTAGTCTCCAGTTATTTCATGTACCAGAACCCAGATATGTTAAATTCGAAATGTTTGTTACAAAGCTTGTAATAGCTTAAAATGTTTTCGCCACAGATTTGGGAACAGAATATTCAGTCCTATTTGGAACCGCGAGAATGTTGCAAGTGTTGTGATTTCCTTCAAGGAGCCATTTGGAACTCAAGGCAGGGGAGGCTACTTCGATGAATTTGGTATTCTCAGGTACTTCGTTCCTTCTTTTCAAGATGATGAAGATGTTGATGTTGAGTAGTAAATACATAAATAAGATATCCCTGCTCGCACCATGAGATGTGTTTGATATATGGTGCTCATCATCATCATGTGCCATACCGATGTCATGTTTCACCATCTCATTCGATATCAGCTCAGTGTTCCTGTCTCGACCATGCCACATGGTCAAGCCATTTGAGTATTTACTTCTGTCTTCCCCTTGTTCTCTTCCCCTCAATCTTGCCAGTTGTCACCACGTTCTCCAATTTATTTCTTCTCATAACGTGACCAAAAAATTTTGACTGTGCTAGCATCATATTTACAGACCAACCAGCACTCGCTGGCTGATGTGGCCATCATCACGCCGGTTGTCTTTACTTCTCAGACCATTTCCTGGTACTTATATTAGGCTGAGTTGATCTTGGAGTCAAGGCCAGTTAAGAAAATCCCTGCCCGGAAGATGTAAGACAAACCTGGCCATCTGGCTAACATGCTAGCTTCTGCACTAACATGGCTTGCAAAGTTGCACTTACTCATCGCCAGAACCCCAATCCCTCGCTTATTCTCTGCCTGTCTGTCTCTCTGGCTGGCTGGCTGACTATCTGTCTGTCTATCCATCCCACCCATCTCTTCTTACTCCTCCAAGCTACTTATTTGCAGTTATCTGCATACTATCATTTTTATATGAGTTTTGCTTTGCATTAAGTCATAGTACCAAATGATAATTATATCTTTAAGATTAAATGTTTTATTTCTTCCTCCTTTTATCCAAGCACAATGTTTTAAAAAACAAACAGATATTGTATTTTGAAAATGCAAATTATGTGCCAGTTTTATCTGTCTGCCTACTACACACTATTCATTCATAGAGTCAGTTAAAAGCATTATGAATGACATCAGAGACATTGTGTTTCTGAATGAATGTCAGAATGCAAGTTGCACAGCATTGGCAATCAAGACAAACTCTGGTTCTCATCAGCCCACTTTCCAAATAATGGGTCAATAATGTCAATTAAAATTGTCATACTAACTGACAAATTGTTTCTGTTGTCCACTGAAGGCATGTCCTACTAAATGACAAATTGTTGCTGATATCCATTGAACGTGTACCCTACTAAATGTCAACCATTGCTACCAGGGGAATTCATGCTGCTGATGCAAATATATCAAAATTGGAACAAAGAACTAAGTTTAGTTGAGTCAGGACCTGACATCACAGTACATGCGACATTCCCATATGAGCTCCGTCTTTATCTGCAACAGCCAGTGAGGAGTCCCCATAACTAATGGTACCAGTGGCATATTAATTATGTGTCCGTCTGGCCTTTCCTTGAAGTCCTGAGTGTCTGCTTTTGCTACGAACCCCCAAGGGACTTCTTTTAACTCTAGTACAGAGCACATCACATCTCCTGGTCGCAATTTGTCATGGATACATTGACCTAAATTGTCCCAAACTTATTGAATGTCCCGAAGCAACTATATCGCAAAGAATGTTTCGTAAATCAGTCTCAGAGAAGAAAACTGTAAAGGAAAATTACAGTTTTTGCAAATTTATGATGTGAAAATTCTACACAATACACAACCGTGGTTCCCAATGATTTAGTCCAGAACAAGTCCTGCTTCCAGGAGCTCAAAGGAAACAGTGTCTCTCTTTGTGAACACCAACACAGGAAGAAAATGCAATCCTAGAATTAAACAACAGCCAGGCCAACGAAGAAGAAGAACAATCTTTCAGTAGGCACAGATAACGTTTACAAAACTTACAATTAAAAAAAAAAACGCTATGGCTTAGGGGCAAAGCATTTCACCACTCCATGATATACTGAGTCAAGGGTACAAAATCTGCCACTGATGATTTGGACTTCCTTGCATTGATTTCAATGGGGTATGGGCACATAGTCATTCAGAAAGCATGGCAATTTACTGAACATTGTTTAGCAATCACAAACAACCAAAACATGCTAGGGTTGATTGCGACGTCCTGTAAAGAACATGCAATTAACTTAACGTCAAAACTGAAGTCTTCTCTTAAAAAAACCTAGTCTTCATTTCTGTTAAATAACATTTGTAATACACCAAAGCTTAGTCTTCGCTTTCTAATTTTGTTCCTTTTTCCTTTCCTATTTCCCAGGGATGTTATGCAAAACCACTTATTACAAATTTTAACTTTGGTTGCTATGGAAAAACCACCTTCAACTCGCGCTGAAGATATTAGAAATGAAAAGGTAATTAAGATTAACACATTTCTCTTCTGCATGCTAGCTCCTCAGGTAAAAGCCTTGAAGTTATCTTATCCTCTCCTGTCTTCTTCGCATTAATCTATTTTCAGAGCTGGTGCGCATGGCCGAATGGGTAAGAACGCATGTTCTTAAACATCCGTTGTGCTGATGCTGAGGTAAGCGGTTCAACCCCTACACCGGACAGTTGGACTAAAATGTTGACCTGTCGTCCTTGACTTGGGGACGTACATTACAAGTACCTCTGAAGTTGAAGTGGGATCGCCTGATGGCGAGGTACACTGTTAATAGGGAAAGCTAATCCACGCGCAAAATTCAGTTCATCACTACTGTAAACAGTGTGTATGGACTATGCTTGAGTTCAAAGCGAGCGAGTGCAAAAACAAACCAAAAAAAACATCTATTTATATAGATAAATTATATATCTATATATTCAGTCACAGGAGTAAAGGAAGGAAGTAGAGATTAGAGGACACACTATACAGTTAAACATTGAAAACTATTGGCACACCAGGATTCGAACCTGCTGAAGGAATAAGTGCCCTGTGACATACAGCCAACAATATATCTAAATTAGGTGTCATTATTAGCCAGAGGAGCACCTGGCCAAGTGGCTAGAATGCCAGATTCTCTTTCGGGAGACCCGGGTTCAAATCCTCGGTAAGGTGTGGAGTTTTTTTCTGTCGGGGGCAAAAAGAAAACTCTAACCTGCAGAGTTTGCGGTGACTGCACTAGTCAGGCGGCCTTAGTACCTCAGGCTCAAGATCCCCCCCTGCCAAACACCACAAGGTACTATCTTAGCGGTAAATGACAGTTATTAGCCAGGTTTATGAACTCACAAGATATACCCAGCTAACGATGACACATTTTTAGTTGCGTCTAGCTGACCATGCAATGAAGTTCACTTGTTCCTTCAGCAAGGCTCTGTTGTCATTTTGAGGTTTTCCTATAGCTTTAAATTTTGGTATTGTCTAGTATGTTCATTAATCGCTGTCTCTTTCCTTCCCATTCATAAGTGCTAATCAGTACCTCATACCTTCACTTTCATAAGTGCTAATCGATACCTGCAATTATTGTTCATGTCATTGAAATGACATGAAGCATTCACCAGAAATGTATGCTTGTCTAATCTGTCTAGTCCAAATTTGTTGTATATGAGGTGGTTTGAAATGAAAATCTTAAAAGTGTGATAGAAATTACAATAAGCATGCCATTATCTTGTAACCTTCTTCTTCTTCTTCTTTCGTTCGCTTGAAATATGTCTATATCTGCAATGTCGTCTCTTGCATGAATTGAACTGTTTTTTTCAGTTCACACAGTGGTCCATAGAGTTTATCTTCCACCGTCGTCTCTCTAGGCCAGAAGGTTTGCCTAGATATGTTATATTTTGGGCAGTCTTGGAGTATGTGCTCTGCTGTCTGCGACGCCAATCCACATGTGCACATGGCTGTTTCACCAATCTTGAATTTTGTATACATGTGGTTGCGTAATCTATTGTGTCCTGTTCTGAGGCGCAGAATAATGACTTGTTCTGGTCTGTCCATAATGTGGTAGTCATCTTGAGCAGGTTTTGGTGGCTTTCTGACTGATTTGATCATTCTTTTCTTTTGGTGGTATGTAACGGGCACATCAGGCTGTTCCTCTTTGGCTCCTTCCTTAGCCAATTGATCAGCTCTGTCGTTTCCGGGTACTCCACAGTGGGATGGTATCCACTGTATGGTGACTTTATGCTGACTGCTAAGTTCAGAAAGTAGTGTCCTTAGTACTGGCAATTTCCCAGAGAGGAGCGCCTCGAGTACTGATTTTGCATCTGTTAGTAGCACCACAGGTTGTGTACCATTGCTGTTATTTAGTAATTTCTCTGTTGCTATCTTGATTGCCTCAATTTCGGCATCATAGTTATGGCAGTACTTTCCTGTCGGTACTCTGGCTGTGTCCCTAGTATTATTTGGGTATTCTATGTACACTCCCGCTCCTCCATTTCGAACAGCATTTTGTGCTGACCCATCTGTGTAGACTCGGATCCAGAGGTCCTGTGGGTATTCTTCATCAAGGAAGCTGAGAGTGGCTGTTCTGCGCTGCACACTGTTCTGTTCTTCCTTGTCAAATATTCCTCTCACTTTTGTCTGGATTTGTAATGATAGTCTATGCTCATCTTTCCATGGAGTTCGCTCTGGAATAGTTGTTAGGGGGATACCAACTGTGGGCAGATCAGTGGTTTCTCTGCAGAGTCGTTTGGCCTGGTGGATAAAACTACTTCTTTTCAACCGCCCCATAGCTAGGTTTTCAAATCTGTTCTTCATAGGGTGGCCTGGCAAGCTGAGGAACTTTTCTGCTTGTATTAGCGTTTTCGTATCTCTGCGCTCACTCAGTGCCTGTGTCCTCCCCATCTTCTCCATTTCCACTATAGGGGTTGATCTCATCCCTCCTGTGGTGACTCTAAGTGCTTGATTTTGCACCTTGTCCAGCTCTTGTAGTGTGGTATTTGATGCTGAACACCACGCAGTTGACCCATATTCCAGGTGTGGTCGTATGCTCTGTTGGTAAACTTTGCTAAGTATTTTCGTACTGGCTCCCCATGTGGTTCCACTTAGCTTTCTCAGGATGGCTATTTTCCTTCTGGCTTTTGCTACTGCTTTGTTGATGTGCTTTCTCCATGTCAGCTTGCCATCAAATGTTACTCCAAGGTATGTTGGTTCTTTATCTTCTCTTAGGGGTGTTCCATTTATCTGGATGATCCCTGCCTTTTGTTTTGGAGAGAGGGTAAATAGGGTGGTGCTGCACTTGTCAGTGTTTATGCTGACACACCATCTATTTGCCCATGCAGCAAATGTATCTACAGCTCTTTGTAGCAATCTGGTGGCCACTGATGCATATTCATTTGTGCTCCATAGAACCAGGTCATCGGCGTACATTGCCGCTTTAATTCCATGCGGTAGGTGAGCAACAAGATCATTGATGAAGATTAGAAAAAGTGTGGGGGACAAGACTCCGCCCTGGGGGACACCGTGACGCAGTAGTACTTTCTTGCTCTTGAGTCCGTCTATCTGTACTCGGGCTCTTCTGTTGTGCAAGTATGCTTTCACCCATTTGTACATTCTTCCATTGACTTTGCAGTTTCTCAGTTTCTTCATCAGTCCTTCTTTCCAGACTTTGTCAAAGGCTTTCTTCAGATCTATCCATGCCGCAAGCACCAGCTTCTTCTCTTGGAATGCATCCTCAATTTCTTGAGAGAGGTAGGTTGTCTGATCTTCCGTAGAGTAGCACTGCCTAAAGCCAGCCTGCTCTGGCACAAGGATGTTTTTACTTTCAATGTACCACTGCAGTCTGTGATTGATGATGCGCTCCAGTGTTTTGCAGAGACAGCTGGTGAGGCTAATTGGTCTGTAGCTAGAGGCAATGGAACCATCTTTCCCTGATTTTAGGAGGGGTATCATGATTGCTTCTCTCCAGGCTTGTGGAACACTGCCTAAGGTCCAGCTGTTATTGAAGATCTGCAACAGCTTTGTTTTGGCCTCTGTTCCTAGGTTCCTGATCATTTCATTGGAGATACCATCAGCTCCTGGTGACTTTCTCATTTTCAGTTTTGATATGGCTAGCTCCAGTTCGCTGATTGTGATGGGTGCCTCCAGAACCTCATGTACTATTTCCTTCTGTCCTGTATGTTGTCGTTTCTCTCGAATCTCTTGTTGATTCTCTGGACTAATTTTGATATTGCTATCTTGTGCGAACGAGTCCGCAAAATGGTCAGCTGCTTGCTTTCTTGTTAAGATTTTTCCATCTTTATGTAGTGCAATTTTTGAGTTTCTCCCTGTGCCCTCGTCATTAAGCTGTTTTATTAGCTTCCACAATTTCCTTGTGTCTCTTTCAAAGTTCAGAGACTCCGTTTTCTCCTGCCAGCTTTTCCGTCTAGCCTGCAGCTTGGCCCTTTGAAATTTGGCTTTTGCATGCTGGAATTTATTGTGGTGCTCTTGGCTGGATGTGGCCTCTGCTTGCTTTCTACACACTTCAACATCATTATGCAACTGTTCCAGTTCACTACTCCAGTAGGGTTTATATTGTTTACGGGCTCCTCTTGGTACTGTTTCTCGCGCTGCCTGTAGTATGCATTTCCCAAACTCTTCAACTGCTTTATTTATGTCTTTCTCAGTGTTCAGGTTTCTAACCAGTATGCTGGTGCGATGCTTGTACATTGCCCAGTCTGCTTTCTTGTAGTTCCACCTCGAGAGGGTGCTGCTTTCACTTACAAGCTCATTTTCTACGGTTAGAAAGACTGGCCGATGGTCACTGCCACCAAGTTGTTTCCCAACAGTTCGTGTAATGTTCCACTCCAGGTCTGGTGAATGAAAAGCCAGGTCAGGTGTAGTTGAAGAGTGCCATGATCTCGAGTAGAAAGTATGTGGGTCGGACGGCTTGTTAATCAACATGAATCTATTCTCATCTTGCCAGTCTTCCAGTCTCTCTCCTCTCTGGTCCATGTGATCATAGCCCCAGCTCTGCGAGTGGCTGTTGAAATCGCCACACACAATCATTTTTTCTTTTAGTGGTAGAGTGTCCAGTGCCTGTGGGCGGTCACTTGGACAGTAGTAATTGATCAGATGTAGATCTGTATTACCTGTCTTAAGTTTAAGTGTCTGATACTCAGCCCCTTCCATGTAGACTTTGATTTGGGAAGCCATGATGTTATTTCTTACAAGGGTCAGTATCCCACCTTTTCGCCTGTTCTTTCGGTCAGATCGGTAACACTGGTAGCCTCTGATTTTGAAGGCTATATTTTCATTGAGGTGAGTTTCTTGCAAGCAACATATGCTTACTTTCGCTTTGTCCAGGATGTTTTCTAATTCAACTTTTTTGTTGCTGACTCCCTCCGCATTCCAGTGCATTATTTTAAGTCTTAGTTTAGTATGGCCAGTCGTCCTATTCTCATGTCCCCTGGCTCCACAGGACATCTGAGAAGGACCTCCAGTAGTTGGGGTTGGACCCTTTCGAGACATAGGGCCCGGCACTGCACCTGCCTGGGGGTCCAAAGCAGGGCGAGCACCATAACGATTAGCAGTAGTCGACATATTCCATTTTGCGTGATTGCGTGGCATCCTGATTTCTGTGGTGCGCCTCTTGGCTGGTTGCCTCCGTCTTCAGCACCTTTCTTTGCTAGAGCAGACTGTGGTCTCACTCGAGTGTAGATGTGTACGCGCGCACACGCCTGTCTGCGCATGCATGTCCGTGCATACACATCTAGAGCATACTGGTTATTTTCCGGCGCCAGAGACTCGCCGTCGCCCCTTCTCCTGTTAGTTTAAACAGGCCCGCCACGTGAAGGCCAGGAGTTGGACTTTTGCTGCATAGGTTATGTATTCACGAGCCATTGAGGTATTTGAGCAATGTTGGGCGCTCACCCCAACACCGCGCCTCGGCTACATACAGCAACATTTGGAACCCTTGTAACCTGTCAATATAGTTTTTAAGGATGTCAAGTATGTTAAGCACGTGACATCACGGTGCAAACGGACACAGTGACGTCATATGAACAGTTTAAAGATGGCTGTCCTACTTTTGACATGCACCAATGTGGAGCATCGTTCTGTTATCTATTCTTTGATCAGTGAAAGGGTGAAACCTATAGAAATTCATCGGCGAATGAAGGTCCAGTATGGTTATGCATGCCTGTCAGCTAGCAAGTGTGTGAGTGGAGTAGGAAGTTTCAAAATGGCATCAATTATGTGACAGACAGTTCATGACCGTGTCAGGCACACCAGGTAGTGACCTCAGAGTCAGTTGAAGGCCTCATACTGGAAAACTGCCAATTGACTGTGAGTGACATTGCCGCAGAACTTGACATCAGTTAAGGTTCTGCACAACCACATCTTCCATGATGTGCTGCAGTACCGCAAAATATGTGGATGCCACAGCAACTTACTCAATTGAAACAACGACACAGTGATGCTTGTAAAGAGCTTTTGCAGTGCTTTGAAGCAGAAGGTGATGGTTTCCTATCAAGAATTGTTATTGAAGATGAATCCTGGGTTGACTACCAGGAGCCAGAAATGACCAAGGAATGGCGCCATCCCTCCTTATTGAAACCAAAGAAGTTTTGTACGTAGTCATTTGCAGGAAAGGTTATGCTGACTTTTGGAAGGAAGAAAGCATTTTTTTTAAGCACTATATGCTAAGAGGGGAAACTGTCACCAGTGATTTGTATACAGATCTTCTCAGGAATCATCTTTAACCTGCAATCAAATCCAAATAATGTGGACTTCTGAATGAAGGTGTTCTTTTGCCACATGCCAATGCTCGACCTCATACAGCTCGTGCAATGGCTGAAACCACCGAAGACCTCCACTTTCAGTGTGTACCACATCCCCTTTACTCGCCAGACCTAGCCCTTAGTGATTTCCACCTGTTTCTGCAACTCAAAGAGTCATTTTGAGGAAAGACTTTTCGGTATGATGAACAGGTACAGCAGGTGGTGCATGAGTGCTTACACATTCGACCAAGATAATTTTTTTCTACAGGAATCCAAGCACTTTCTCTGTGCTGGAGGACTTCCACTGAACGCAGTGGAGACTACATCAAAAAATGATACATTCGGTCTTTACTTTTTCAGAATATATTCATCAAAACAAAACATTTAAGGTTTTCATTTGAACCCACACGTATATCAGTTGACTTAAGTGACTTATATATCATTAGTGCCCTTTGTGAGAATCAAAGTAAACCCTAACCTGCACAGTTCACAGTGACTGCACTAGCCAGGCGATCTTAATTCCTCAGACTCAAGACCTCATCTGTCCTACACCTAAGGTACTATAGGCAGTAATGACAGTGTTTTTATTGAAAAAGTGTAATAATCGCATACAGTCCTCTTGTACTCATGCAGTGGTATGAAGTTAATATGTTCTTTCAAATATACATACACAAGGATTGTGGACCAAACATTGTGTGTCCTTTCTGTCAGGTGAAAGTTCTCAGAAGTATTCCCTGCCCCAGCATGGACAACGTGGTCTTGGGCCAGTATGTTGGCAACCCCAATGGAGACAGTGAGGCCAGGCTGGGCTATCTGGATGATACTACAGTACCCAAAGGTAAGTGGTGTTTGTATTTTCTGTCTGCTTTCAAGTGATGGTTGTCTGTCTGGTTGTTTGTTGCCTCTCTGGTTCTTTGTTGTCTGTCTGGTTGTTTGTTGTCTGTCTGGTTTTGGTTTGCCTGTCTGGTTGTTTGTTGTCTGTCTGATTGTTTGTTGCCTGTCTGGTTGTTTGTTGCCTATTGTTGCCTCTCTGGTTGTTTGTTGCCTCTGGTTGTTTGTTGCCTGACTGGATGCTTGTTTCCTATTGTTGTCTGTCTGGTTGTTTGTTGCATGTCTGGTTGTTTGTTTCCTATTGTTGCATGTCTGGTTGTTTTTTGTCTGTCTGTTTGTTGCTTGTCTGTTTGTTGCCTGTCTGTTTTTTGCCTGTCTGTTTGTTGTCGGTTTGTTTGTTGCCTGTTTGTTTGTTGTCGGTTTGTTTGTTGCCTGTTTGTTTGTTGTCGATTTGATTGCTGCCTATCTGTTTATTGCCAGTTGGGTTGTTTGTTGCCTGTCTGTTTGTTGCCTGTCTGATTGTTGCCTGTCTGATTGTTGCCTGTCTGTTTTTTTGCGTGTGTTTGTTGCCTGTCTGTTTGTTACGTATGTTTGTCGCCAGTCTGTTTGTTTCCTGTCTGTTTGTTGCCTGTTGGGTTGTTTGTTGCCTGTCTGTTTGTTTCCTGTTTGTTTGTTTCCTGTCTGTTTGTTGCCTGTTGGGTTGTTTGTTGCCTGTTGGGTTGTTTGTTGCCTGTTGGGTTGTTTGTTGCCTGTTGGGTTGTCTGTTGCCTGTCTGTTTGTTTCCTGTTTGTTTGTTTCCTGTTTGTTTGTTGCCTGTCTGTCTGTTGCCTGTTGGGTTGTTTGTTGCCTGTCTGTTTTTTGCATGTGTTTGTTGCCAGTCTGTTTGTTACCTGTCTGTTTGTTATGTGGGTTTGTCGCCAGTCTGTTTGTTGCCAGTTTGTTTGTTTCCTGTTTGTTGTCTGTCTGTTTGTTGCATGTTTTTGATGCCTGTCTGTTTGTTGCATATGTTTGTTGCCTATATGTTTGTTGTGTATGTTTGTTGCATGTGTTTGCTGCCTGTCTGTTTGTTGCATGTGTTTGTTACCTGTCTGTTTGTTGCATGTGTTTGTTGCCAGTCTGTTTGTTGCCAGTCTTTGTTACCAGTCTGTTTGTTGCCTATCTGTTTGTTGAGTGAGTTTGTTGCCTGTGTATTTGTTGTGTGTGTTTGTTGCCTGTCTGTTTGTTGTGTGTGTTTGTTGCCTGTTTGTTTGTTGTGTATGTTTGTTGCATGACTGTTTGTTGCCTGTCTGTTTGTTGCCTGTCTGTTTGTTGCCTGTCTGTTTGTTGTGTGTGTTTGTTGCCTGTCTGTTTGTTGCCTGTCTGTTTGTTGTCTGTCTGTTTGTTGCCTATCTGTTTGTTGCCTTTGTTTGAATCACCATTGAGGCAGATTTATTTTTAAAAAATTGGCCTGGGATCAGAGACTGACCCAACTTTACATGGCTACCAGGAAATACATTGGGAAATAAAGGTAAGCGGTGTGATATTGACCACATTACCTTTTGAGTGCCCATTTGTCTATAAAAATATGGGGCCTGCACCTGTACCCAAGATGTGTAAATAAAAAATGTCATTGACTTTTTTATTTTACCGACTTTGGCCATTTAGTGGGTCATCAAGTTGTTAGATCTGCATTAGGAGAGTGTGTGTGGCAGTTCTGCTCATTGAAATACTCTTTTGAGTTTGTTTACTACCTTGTCAAATTTGTTTACTACCCTGGTAAAATTGTTTACTACTCTGTTGAAATTGTTTACTACTCTGTTGAATTTGTTTACTTCTCTGTTGAATTTGTTTACTACTCTGTTGAATATGTTTACTCCTCTGCTGAATTTGTTTACTAATATGTTTACTGCACTGTTGAATTTGTTTACTACTCTGTTGAATTTGTTTACTGCTATATTGAATTTGTTTACATACTGATCACTCTTCATTGGCTACCAGGGTCCGTGACGCCCACATTTGCCACCGTCGTCCTGTACGTGAAGAATGAACGCTGGGACGGTGTTCCTTTCATCCTCAGATGTGGCAAAGGTATGTTTCTCTTAGTGTGCGTATGTGTGTGTGAGTATGTGTGTGTGTGCGTGCGTGCATGCGGGCATGTGTGTGTGTGCTCATGCATGCATTTGCTCACTTTAAACTCAAGTGTAGTTCATACACATGCTGCTACTACTAATGCACTAGACTGATTTTTGCGGGTGGATTAGCTTTCCCTATTACCAGTGTACCTCGCCTTCAGGCGAACCCACTTTTGATTTCTGAGGTACGTGTAATTTACATCCCCAGGTCAAGGATGAGAAGGTAACATTTTGATCCAACTGACCGGTGTAGGGGTTGAACCCGCTACCTCGGCATCCACAATATCGGATATTTAAGAATGAGCTCTCTTATCTGTTTGGAAATGCTTACCAACTTTTCTGTCCTATAAAAATGTAGTTTTGTCTTGTGCAGTCATAAAACTTTCCATCCGTGATTTGTTTGTTTCATTTGTGTCATCAGTCTAGGCTCCATTGCTGACCATCATCAGGTACAAGAGTAAGTTAGAAAGTCACAAATTATTATTTTTCCATTTCCTCTTTTGCCTTGTATTCCCCAATGGGGTATACATCCTCAACAAACTCACTCCCAGCCATGCAGCTTCGTCCATGTCCTCACTGTGTTTTTCAGTTTTGTCTTTATGTCTCTGTTCCTTGTGTTCTTAGGTCTTCCTCTATTTCTTTTGCCCTATGATTTCCAAAGGCCTTTCTACACTGTTCTTAGGATCTCATCTCATTAGCTTCATAAGTGATGTATGAATGAAATAACGTATGAGAGGAAAGAGAGAAGAAGGGCAGAATATCAGACGGGTCTGCATGCCAAATTCTTAACCCTGTGAAAATAAAGTTTGTTCGTTCGATCATTCATCTCATCTCATCACATCTTGTTCCTCTTGTACCTTGTGGTGTCGAGGTGAAGTATAAACAGTGGGAGAGTGCCTGCTTATGGGCTTCATGTATCGATATTCCCATGGACTCTGCTATTCCCTCCGTCTATCGTTTACGTGGTCAGCCTCTTCCTCTGCTGCCATCTGGCCTCTACATCATTGCTTGTTGTGGTATACTGTTAGTTAGTAACCTAGTTGTATGGCCAAACCATTTGACTTCCTGCCTTCTAATAAAATCTAGTGCAGCTACAACCCCCACTTTAGTCCTGATTTCTTCATTTCTGATCTTATCTCTTCTTGTTGATACACCGAGTATTCTTCTCAGGAATCTCATTTCTGTTGTGATTTTTCTTTTCTCTTTTTCTGTCATTGTCCAGGTTTGGCATTGGTAGCATAGAGTTGGTAGGAAGATTGTTTTGTGGAGTGCTTTCTTAGTAACTATTGATGCATGTTTTTTCTTTACTATTGGTGCCATTTGTCCAATGAGTTCGTTTGCCTTATTGCATCTATTTTCGATCTCGTCTTCTGATTTGCCATTTGATGATATTATACTTCCTAGGTACTTGAAGCTCTTTACTTGTTTCAGGGGATGTTTGTTTAGGTGAATCGTTGTTGTTTCTTCTTCTTTGGTTATAATCATTACCTCTGTTTTACATGTGCTAATTTTCAGGCTGGCCGAGTGGCTACAATGCCGGATTCTCCTTCGGGAGACCCGAGTTCGAATCCTCATTAAGGTGTGGGATATTTTTCTGTCGGGGGCAAAAAGAACATCCTAATCTGCACAGTTCATGGCGACTGCACTTGCCAGGTGGCCCTAATTCCTCAGGCTCAAAGCAAAAGATTTTCCCAGTATGACTCAAAAGGGAAATGCCTCTGTGTTGTGTGCAGTCTCTTTTACTGCCTTTGATTTTCCAAACGGGAATAATTATGGCATTTCCCCAGTCTCGTGGTGTCTGTTGTTCTACCCAAACATGGTTGAATAGTCTAATAGGCCATGCTATTCCTACTTCTCTTGGTGCTTTAATTAGTTCATTTGATATTTTGTCTTGTCCCGGTGAATTGTTCAATGGGGCTAATCTGACGGCTTCACTAATTTCTTATTTCAGTAGGTCTGGTTCTAGTTCTTTGGTGGCATCTGTGTTGGTTTTCTGAATTCCTGTGGCATCTGATGGAATGTTGAGAAGTTGTTCAAAGTACTTTTCCATCTAATTAGGATTTGTTTTTGTTCGCTTATTTGTTCTCCTTTTTCACTGTTAATTATTTCAATTGGGTGAAAAGGTTCTCTTTTGGTATTCTCAGGTTTTCTTAATGTATGCCCTACCCAGCGCCAGCATCTTTATCTATCTCTTGATTCACTGGTAGTTGTTTAGTTCTGTACCTTGATCTCTACATTGGTGATTCTGTCATACCATTTATTCCTTTAAGTTAAAATTAGTATGTAAAAAACTATATTGGCAAACTTGAAAATCAATTATAATTGTATTGACATATCTTCTTATTTCAAAACATAATCTCCACAAACATTGATGCATTTATCCTGTTGTTTGATGAGTCTCCCAATTCCTGCACCATATAAATTTGGGCCTTAGTCACATTTTTACCTCACGCTCACCTTCTTCATCATCAACAAGTCATTTGTGTGCTGCCTTTCATGACAACATTTTCTGCCATAGACAGGCAACACTTTCCTTGGCAGCAAATGCTCCAGCCACACACAAAAACCTCCCAACAGCTCTCCGTTCTTTCGTAGTGAAATCTTTGACTATGACATGTTCAAATTAGAGAACTTGGTTACTGCTGGCAAGATTGAGGGGAAAAGAACAAGGAGAAGGCAGAGAAGTAAATATCTGGATGGTTTGGTCATGGTCGAGATAAGAACATGGAGCTGGTCCATGACTATGGTGATCGTATGAGATGGCGAAAATGACCGCCCACACTTATCAGCATAGAACATGATGATGATCATTTTCACAGTGGGGAAAATGAATAATAGTAATATAAAGATTACTGAGAAAAGTAATACATTTTTTAGTGTTGGTGGATAACAGAGTTTGCCTGTGCTATGCTGGTAGTTGATTACGTTTCTTTAATTATTTGTTCCTGGATATCATGTTGATCTTGTAAATATTGCTCAGTTTATTGTTGAGAGTATACACTTATTATCTGTACTGATTTATATATACATATGTAATAGTTTTGAGATATTTAATGATCTTGTTGGTTTTGTAGCATTACTAGCATTATTATTAAATGTATATACTTCTTATCTTTACTATTATAATATATATATATTAGGGGCGTTCATTTGAAACCCGTTCCAATGGCTTTATTACAAAAGCATGAAAGAAACATTAACAGGTGTGGTAGAATTAAACAAAGCATTCATTTTGAATGAATTATGCACCATGGGTTGGTCAGAAGAAGTCGCCGTAGGCATTCAGGCAAGCATCCCATTGCTTAGGTAGGTGGCGAATGCTGTCCGCAAAAAAGGATTGTGGTTGCTCACTGAACCAAGTGTTTACCGCGTTCATTACGTCTGCATCTGTGTGAAATCGTTGCCCCTTGAGAGCTTATTTTTAGAGGTCCGAGCAAATGAAAATCACATGGTGACAAATCAGGACCATAGGCTGGATGTTGCAGAATTTCCCACGTCTTCCAAGCTAATGCTTCCTGCACAATCTTTGCGACATGAGGATGAGCATTATCGTGCAACAAATCACACCACGAGAAAGCATGCCAGGTCGTTTATTCTTGATGGCTTTTTGCAGCTTGTCTAGTGTTTGTAAGTAGTGGGTAGTGTTGATCTTGACACCAGCTTCTTTAAAGTCGGCCAACATTAGCCCTTCATGGTCAAAAATGCGCACAGCATAACCTTACCAGCGGAAACCTGTAACTTGAAAGTTTTGGCTTTTGGTGAGCCATTGCATGCTCTCTTTTTTGCTGCTCGGCTGAATGTGATGACACCATGATTCATCGCCTGCCATTATGCTGAAGAGAAATGCATCACCCTCCACTCTGTAATGCAGCAAGTAGTTCAAACACCATCCCATGTGTTCCTCTTTTTGGTGGTCGGTAAACATCCGTGAACACACCTTCCGATATTGCAGTTTCTTACGAACGACCTTTTTAATTGTCCCAATTGACAATAAAATTCTTTTGCTAGCGAACGTATGCTTCGACAACGGTTCATCTGTACTGCTGCATCAAATTTGGCGATGGTTTTATCTGTTGCAACAATATGCGCTAGACCCGGCCGTCGAAGATCTGTCGTGAACTGACGTCCTTTCCTAAACATTCGTGCCCAGTCTGTCACTGTTGTCTTTGACACACATTTGTTACCGTACGCTGCTTGCATTCTTCGATGAATGTCCACTGGTCAACATCCTTCAAATGAAAGAAACTGAATCACCGTTCTTTGGGCGGATTTTGGATCAACCCGGCCATTTTCTCAACGGTCAGAAACAGAACCTATGCATTATGGGACGATAAGCACATGCTCTTTTATTCATTGGTCAGTACTTATCACATGACTTTGACATGATCATGTTCAACGTACGCAATTATGCGTGGTGTGGCACGAATGGACTTCAAATGAACGCCCCATATATATATAATATATATATATAGACACAATAAGATGTCCCATAGCAGGTATGTCTTGTGAGGTGTGAAGTGTCAGGGCTTCACATATTCTAGACAACAACATATGAGGTGGAGAGAGCAGTTACCTTCCTCATCACCTCTCCTACCCAGACTATTCTGAAAATGGTCTGGTGTCCATGTTAATCAGACTGAGTTAAGCCCATATATAATTATACAAAGTAATGCCTTCTACAGAGCACAGTTATGGAAAACAGAACGTTGCAGCGACTAACCTTCATCAGCAAACAAATACACAAATCACAACATTAAAACACAGGGATGACACTACAGTGGCTACATTAAGGCATAAGAATGGAATGTCAAGGATGTAAAGATAAAAACAATGAGAAAAGTGAAAAGAAAATGAACAAAATACGCTACTTATCTCAGAATTCCAGGCTGTGAAACTGGGTGTACACACAGATTACTATCTTGGTAGGCAAGCACTGTGCCAAAACAGCAGACAAATAGTAACAATGATGTTTTGTAACTTAGACAAATAGTAACAATGATGTTTTGTAACTTAGACAAATAGTAACAATGATGTTTTTTAACTTAGACAAATAGTAACAATGATATTTTTTAATTAGCTTTGAATGAACGCAAGGCTGAAGTCAGGGTGCAGTTTAAAGATGTCGCTGGAGACATTTTTCCTTCGGGCGAAGTCAAGCGAAATGAGCTGGTGATCCGGGTGCAGCCAAGCGAGGCCATCTACATGAAAATGATGGCCAAAACACCAGGGATGAGCATCAACTGTGAGGAGAGTGAGTTAGATCTGACGTACGGCAGCAGGTATAGGGTGAGTGTATTCTGTCAGGCGTTGTTCATGTCTGTGTTTCTGTGATGTGGCAGCTTTGCAACATGAGGCCTTGTCAACCACTGAATTGTGACACCAGCATCAAAATACATGTAGCGTGGTGTATATCACTGCAAATAAAAGGGTAGCGTATTTTAGAATGATGTTTGTTTTTTGTGTCTGGTCTAGGCATCAATTGCCCAGTTTCGCTGGAAGGTTAGCCTGGTCAACAAATGCCTGACGAAGTTGGATGTTTCGGCTGGAAGGTGCAAATATCGCAGCCATGCTGTAAATAGGCACAATGTAATTACATCCGAAACAAACATTCCGAACGAACACAGAAGAAGAAGAAGAATTACCCAGTGTCAGACAGTTGTGTTGTGTTTGATTCATAATTGTTTTCTGTGGTGAAGGGATTGCAAATGCAATTCGTAGTTCTGCATACCGCATTCGAAACACAGCTGGGGGTGATTTGGAAGCAGAACACCTTGTATTGGTTCCCATACAAAGGTATGAGTGCCAGTCGTTCAGAAAGCAATGGCAGTCTCTTACCAAGGAATCACAAACAGACAAAAACAATTAATGTAGTTTTTACTACATTAGTATATTATTTTCATCCGTTGTTCCCATGGTGGTTATTCTGTTTACCTGGTCTGAAGTCCTAGTCAGGTATGCGCACATTTTTGAAGTTATTGTTTCTCCGCGGGATCTTCAAATGCTCTTTTGTTTCATTATATTTCACAATGATATCAACTAAACGTTAGAATGTTAGCAACATTTGGAAAAATTTATATTCTCATCATCAAGCTCTCTCTCTGCCTCTTTCACTCACTCGCAGTCTCACTCTTTCAGTCTCTCTCTCTCTCTCTCTCAATCTGTCTCTCTCACACACACACTAGAATTATCCATTACAAATCTAATGAAACACCATTACAGATTGTGTAATCAAATGTATTATATATTGTATGACCCATCCATGTATTTGTATGCGTTGAAGTACACACAATCTTTTCCCTTCTTTCCTTCTGACAAAATCCAATTCTTCAGCTCTACAATATTTATTGTACCACATTTCTAGGTGTCTTTAGTCTCTTGCTTTAACTTGTTCACTTGTATTTGTTTTAAAACTTTGGACAGCCAAAATGAGCATATCTAATTGTTTTGAAAGAGTCCAAAAAAACATCAGAAAGAGACAGTATTTTAAGACATATTTTGTAACAGAGTTTTACGGAAAAGAAGGATAGAAGAAGACAGAGAAGATTATGGACAACCTTTCATCTTGGCATCAAAAAGTGTCAACATATACATTTATAAATTCTGTAGAAGATCACGAGATGTGAAGAAACATAATCACTCGTGCCATTTGGCAAGGCATTTGTTGATGGTGATAATGATCAATTGATATTTCTTCATGTGTATTTTTCACAGTTTTTTTTTGTTTCACAGGATGTGAAAATGCCTGATGCTTATGAGCGCCTGATCTTAGACGTGTTCATGGGTTCTCAGATTCATTTTGTCAGGTCTGACGAACTGTTTGAGGCATGGCGCATTTTCACACCTTTACTACATTACATTGAGAAGGAGAAACCAAAGCCAATTGAGTACACTTACGGCAGGTGAGTCATTCAATTTCTCTGTCGACTAATGTCCGGTTGAATTTGTTATTAGTTCTTACAGTTCGCCTTTTCTTGGAACATTAACAACTGAATACTACTTAATTGATATTTTCAACATTTTGATCAACAGCAGTAATTATTTAGGCATCATTAGTTTATACTAACATGTGAGAGCTCATCATCATTATCATCTACTTCTATTACTCCTACTCATACTGCTACTGCTACAAATCCTACTCCTACCACCACCACCACCACCACACATTGGGTTTCATATGCTATGGCTATTATTTGGTTGCTTGTCCTGTGTGGGACCCCGGTCCCCACCTTCCCTCATAGCAGACTTTTGAATTTTCTTGCTGTCATAAGCTAGATGTACTGCCTCTATTGCTGTCATAAGCTAGATGTCCTGCCTCTATTCCTGTCATAAGCTAGATGTCCAGCCTGTATTGCTATCATGTGTAAATTGTCTACCACACATTGAATCTGTCTAGGCTGTGGTCGCAAGAATTCTCTTCTCCACTTCCCCGGAACATCTCCCTTCATAGTTACTTATTCCAGACATTTGTATCATTGTACATGCCCAAATTATTTGTCTTTCCTCAATTTTCTTTGTTTTCTTAACCAGACTTCTTCAATATTGAGTTGCTGTTGGATTTACTAAAGTAGTATTGTAAAATATAATACAAGTGGTTTGGAATGTCAAGGTATGATCATTTTGGGGGGTTTAAATCGGCATTTCTTTCCATATCACTAACTAAAGAAAATTTGTAGAAAAGAATATAATCATACCCCTGGGGTTGAACAAGGTGATATGTTTGTTAAAACTTTTAAGCACGTTGTGAGGGATGCATGGTAGGAGGTTGTGCATCATAACTGCAGTGAATGCCTATTGCATGAGTGCCACATTTATTTTTAGGTACAGCTTGGCTTATATTGCTTTCATTTGCGGTTTGCTGAATTTATTTGAGAGAAATGCATTGAGCTTAATAAATGGATAAAATTCCAAATGCTTTATAAATGTACACAAGTGTAGAAGAGTAAATGTGGATGAGTTTATTGAAAAATTTCTGCATTCAATGTATTATTAAATTAAACAGTCTATACTGCAAAAAATATTTAATACAAATGTAGAATGATAAACATTGATGAGTTTATTTAAAAATTGATGTATAAAACAGTATTACCAACTCAAGTATATACTAGAAAACAGTAAATACAAGTGTAGAATGATAAACATGAATGAGCTTATTGGAAATTGCTATGTAAAACTAGGAAACATTTACTGAAGTGGCTTTTGCCACCTCTTGCTTTGAATTTATTATTAATAGTTTTAAATCTTTTGACTCATTTCATCTCCTAGTTGAAGTTATTATATGAAACACCATTAACTACTAAACATAAATTCTACCCAGTGTTAAACAGAGTTTTTATTTGCTGGAAACAACACATTTCAGATTTATGTTGACTGCTGTTCATAAAAGAATCTATCAGTATAAGTTGTTTATATTAACAATGCTTAATTGAGCCTGTTTGATGCTTTTATTGAAATAGTTTATGTATTAGAATAATTAACATCGTAACGTTGAAAGTTACTAACTCTGTAGGGAAAGATTTGTAATATATTTGCTTCTCATTGCTTTGTTTGCTTGCATGAACACTTTTCTTCTCTACACTTGTTTCTCACACAGCCGTGGACCAGCAGAATCAGATCAGTTGATGGCGAGAATCGGTTTCAGTTACACTGGCTCCTATATATGGAAATCAACTAGCACAGGCTTTAACCAATAGGTGTTAGTGTCTGCATTGCGTGATGGGAGATCAGTGCAGACATATCTGTTTTTACAGCAAGACATTTCACATTCTTTATGATAGGAGATATCTGCTTAAAATTGTAACCATGGAAAAGATCTGAATCAAACCTATTGTATCATAAGCAATATAGCCATGTTTTTATGTTGATTTATGTTGTAAGTTGTTCAGGATGCATCAGTCTAACTTATATCCAAACTGCAATGAGAACTATACATCTGACATATCTTAAGGATCATAGATGTGCAATTGTGTGGTTAGTTTATATGTACAGTAAATAGATAATCTAGATATATACATGTATATGTATACAGCTACACATAAGAGCTGTCACATGCATATAGAGTAGTACCAAAATGTAATCAGCTGCAGTTGAATGAATTAAGCTGATAATAAAAGATTAGATCTTAAATCAGATGTAACGTTAATAATCAAAGAAAGAATTGTAAAGTAAAAAAATATCATAAACAACATTGCCACATTACGTGGCTTTACTTGTATGTTTATTGCAAGTTTTTCACTGCATATGTTAGTCAGTGTATATTTTGGAACTTAATTCAAGTCATGACAGTGACAAATCTTCAATGACAAATGATGTTGGATAAAGGTTCGTATATATATTTCATGATATGGTGATTTGCATAGTCTCACCATCTTTCCGTCCTTGATTTGGAGTGTCCATATGTCCGGCTGAATTGGCCCTTTGACCATCCGGGTTGGACACAAATGCTGCCACTGCTAAGTATCAAACTTCAACTCCACGCCATGGTGTCTATAGATCAGTATGTAATAATTAAATATGACATATCACATGATCAAATATCAAAACATAGTCTTTACATTTGTGGGCATTTTACTCATTGATGATATTTGAAGTGTTCAATAAACTAAAGATAGGAGATACTAATGAATGTAACAGTGGAACTGGTCAAATGACAGCTAAAGGTCAGCTACATGAATTTCCAACACACACAGAACATAGAAAGTTATTTTGGCCTACACCTGCTCCATTTGTGGACACTATGATGTCATCAGGCTCAAGCTGACTGCTGTTTTAATTAAAGATAGAAGATACTGATGAATGTAACAGTTTAGTTTAGTTTAGTTTAGTCGATGGATCAACATCACGGCACACAGGTGGAACCCATAAATGCTCCGTTCTCCTCCTAACTCAAACCTGAGTCTGGAGAAACTCAATTCTGTGCATGAACTCCGTAGCACCAGCGAGGATCCTGAATTACTTTGGGTAGATTTTTAACTCGGAATTTTGCCCGGGTAGCGTCGTTAGGCTACTCTTTTTCGATTTCCAACTGCCAAGGGATTTTTTACGTGCGCAATAATACACACGGGCGTCCGATCTCACTACCCAGAGACCAGGGGAAATTTTATTACTAGAAGTCTACAAGAAAAACTCCCGGTCATCACCAGGGCTTGAACCCGGTACCTCCCGCACTCGAGGCGGACACCATACCTCAAGACCACGCAGCCCCCCTGATGAATGTAACAGTGGAACCTTGTAAAATGACAGCTAAACATTTTCTGTAGGAGTGTCTAATATATGCAGAACAGAAAATTATTTTGGCCACACCTGCTGCAATTGAGGACAAACTCTATGTCAACAGGCTCAAGTTGACTGCTGCTTTCTTTAAACATATTCAGGTTAACACCTGAATTTATACAAAGAAAAAGAAGAAGCATCATTTTAATTCAGATCTTTGAACAAAACAGAGGTGAGACCAGAAAATAACTTGCAAAAGTTAGATCATCTGTATTTTTTCTTGGATGTAACATTTTGCTCAGAGAAAATTCTATTGCGATGGGTACCTTGGGTATTTGTCAGCTATATAAGTGTTGATTGGTGATCAGTATTATTTGTATAATGGGCGCATTGACAGGTAAGATGTTAGGTATATTATTTTTAAATATTTTATTTAAGAAGTGTCCAGGCATGTACTACTTTAAGAGAATCTGTAGTGGCTGCAGTTTAAATTTAATTCAGTGAGATTCTTAAATATTTCTTCATGTAAATGAATACTTGTACTTGGCGTACTTAAACATTACTCCATGTAAATGAATACTTGTACTTGAAGTTTAATTTATTAGCTGCAAACCTTATGTGCCGGCTCTGTGATGAAGGATTACAAATGCAATTCGCAATCCCACATACCGCGTTGGAAACACAGCTGCAGGTGATTTGGAAGCAGGCCTCCTTGTGTTGGTTTCAATACAATGGTATGAGTGCTGGTCATTTAGAAAGCAATGGCAAACTACTGAATGTAAACTTGCCTAGGAATCACAAACAGCCAAACAATGCTGGGGTTGACTGCTATGTCCTGTAAAGGATATGTAACTGACTGATACCTTATGTAGAAATTAGTTATTATATAGTAATGATAATGTAATCCCATTGCAACATACACCTGTGAGACATGGACACTTACTAAACAAGCTGAAAAGCGCATAAACGCCTTTGAATATAAATGTTAAGACGAGTTCTAAGAATATCTTGGGTAAAGAAAAGAACAAATGCATCCATACTTCAAGAGTTGAATATTGAAGAAGGTTGGCTATTAAAGACGTTAAAATAAAGAAAATTGAAATATTTTGGTCACTTGAAACGTCACAAAAGTTTGGAGAGAACAAAAATGGAAGGGTATATGCCTGGGAAGAGAGGAAGAGGAAGGCCAAAGAGAAGATGGGTGCAGGATGTGGCGGATGATCTCCAGATGGGTGTATCGGACGCAGAACATCTTGCTTATGATCGAGAGGTTTTCCGGAAGGTTGTTATGGGAGCGAGGTTCTGCAAAGGACATGCTACTGAATGAATGAATGATAATGTGGGCGCAGTAGTAGCACAGTGACAGGCACGCTCATCTGCCAGCCCAATGGTCATGTGTTTGGATCTGCGTCGAGGCAGGGATTTTCAAAAACTCAGCCTGAACTGGAACAGTTTTGGGGAAGTAGAGGCGGCCGGCATGACACTGATCACATGACCCTTTGAGTTCTGATTGGTTGATAACAATATGGGGCTGGCACCATGTACCCAATATTCCTCAGAGCAATTAAAAGGGTCCCTTCCTTGACTGTAATAATAATTTCCCGGGAAGGTTAACCTGGTCAACAAATGCCTGCTGAAGTTGGATGTGTCGGCCTAACTGCGCAAGAACGCAGAACACAGCTCTGCTGTAAGCAGGCGCAACGCATTCATGTCCGAAAAAAATCTCTCCGGATGAACGCAAAAGAAGAAGATAATAACTTCTATTTATAATTATGTAATAGTGGGCAGCATTTTATTTTTGCTTGTTGAAATAGACAACTGTTGGGGCAGAAAATGCTGCTTAATTTCTATCAGGTCAGAACTTTGAACACAAATAGAAGTTTTGGATAATTGTATTTCTATGTTTATATTACTTGAGTTGAGTCAAGAACTGACATCACTGCACTCGGGACATTCCCGTAAGTGCTTTGTCCTCCCATTAGTGCTTTGTCCTCATTTTCAACAGCCAATAAAGAGTCCCAGTACTAATGGTAACATTTACAGTGGGATTGTCTCTGTATGGCCTGTCTTTGGAGTACTGAGTCTAGATTCTGTGGTCACTCTGTGCCGAACCATTCCCTCCAGGCTATGATGATTGATCTGTTCCTCTACACTATACACATGATTTCACCGAAACATTGATTGATTGATTTAAGAATGGGCATTATAACGCATCGGGGAAAAACCATACATGCTTCGTCTCCCACAGCAAGTGTCGTTGGGTGTAACTGCTGATAGTTCCAGTATCGTGCTGGTTTCTAGGATGTCATATTCTTTCTCTCATATGAACCTCCTTGCCACACCCACATTATTTTTCTCATATGAATCTCCTTGCTACACCCACGCTTAAATCCAAATTCGCACATCCTTAAATATGATGTTTCAGCTGTGATTGTATCTTCAATCAGCATTCATGCATAGATAGGTAGTCTTTGAATGTGTACCTTATCCATTGTGGGTGTTCTCCCAACATGATCTATTTCTTCTTCTTCATTGTCTGTTCAAAACGTTTGTTTTGGATGTAATTGTATTGTGCCTGTTTACAGCAGAGCTGCGATATTTGCACCTTTCGGCCGACACATCCGACTTCTTCAGGCATTTCTTGACTGGGTTAACCTCCCTGGGACAGTGTATTTGAAAACAATACCATTAGTTTTTCTTCCAGTTTCTGTTGCCTTCTTATGACATTGCCAGGGATTCTTTTACCTTTTGGTTGACATGGATAACTGGCATGTTTTATAACTACATGAGAAAGTCTTATTCTTTCTGTGTTAAAATCTACCAAGGCTGTATCTGTATCTTCATACTATCTAAGTTTTCTTTTTTAACTAAATCTGGTCTGGTTGTGAATACCGGACAATGAGTAATGCAATTTTTGGACAGCTTGTTGCAGTGGAAATGTGGTTTATGAGTAGAATATTGCGAACAGAGACAAAATTAAAGGCTGAAGTATTGACGGTTGCCCATGTCACCATAGTGCTCATCAAAACCCTAAGGACAGGACAAAAGACATATCAGTAGAAGAGCTTATATAGAGACTGACATAGCCTACACACTGCAAATCTTTTTAGGGACGTGGCGTTTGTGTATTAACACACAAATAGTCACATGTTAAAACTGGCAGAGGCAATTGCCATTCATTTACACTAGCCAACTTTGTGCAAACAAAATTACATAATAGTCAGTTGAAAATTACTGTGTACAGATATCTTCATTGGTAGTACAGAAGTTTTGACTGTTAGTGCAGATGTTTTGTGCAGGAGATCCTGCATATGATACCACAACATCTAGTTTAAGAATGGAGGTGGACGCAGTCAGTGCAGCTTTCCGCTGGATGGAGAATACGATACACACATCGTGATTGTAACTGACTCAGAAAGCATGCTGAGTAGGGTGAGGACTGGCAAGCTTCGTGCAGAGTGGCTTGCTTCGCTTCGGAAGTCACGGGTGGCATGCATCGTCTGGATATTTTCTCCGGGGCATGCTGGTGTGTTGGCAAATGAACAGGCAGACAGGTGGAGTATTGATGCATGATAAGGCAGACATGGTTGCGGCCTTGTGGGAGCATGTGTACACCTCGGAGGAGCAAATGGATCACCATGGTCTGGCAAGAATGCGACAGCGTGGAGTGACAAGGGGATCTGGCCGGTGCTCGATGCTTAGAGGAAAGGCGAGACGCACATATAATCAGATTGCTACTGGTACTATTGGGGTTGGAACTCTTCGCTGGCTTCTGAGCATGGGGACGGAGCGCTTATGGGAATGCCCTGAATGCTGTGATGTCGGTTCCTAAATCAATCAATCAATGTCTTGATTGGTAGTAATGACGTTTTGATTGGTTACACAGATGTCTTGATTGGTAGTGCAGATGTCTTGATTAGTAGCACAGATGTCTTGATTAGTAGTAGAGAAGTTTTGATTTGTTGTACGGATGTCTTGATTGGTAGTACAGAAGTTTTGATTAGTAGTACAGAATTTTGATTGGTTGTACAGATGTCTTGATTGGTACTACATAAGTTTTGATTGGTAGTACAAATTTTTTGATTGGTTGTGCAGATGTCTTGATTGGTAGTACAGATGTTTTGATTTGATTGGTAGTACAAATGTTTTTATTGGTAGTACAGATGTTTTGATTAATAGTACAGATGTCTTGATTGGTGGTACAAATATTTTGATTGGCAGTACAGATATTTCATTGGTAGCAAAGATGTTTAATTGGCAGTACAAATATTTGGTAATACAGATGTGTCAACTGGATGCACAGATGCTTCAATTAATATTTTAAATACTCACAACTGTCATTGGTTTAGCTTCCATTACAATGAACTAACAAATTTTTTACTGTGCAGCTTTAACAATAATTCTGACAATTTATTTTCTATTAATTGCCGATGTATTTAACAACCTTTAATTTGTTGTGAAGTCAGCTAACTTATTCCATAGAACCTTTACATTCTAGCGACTGGTATACCAATGCAGTACAGGGTTCAGAAGTCTAATTTTATTCCATTATTGTGACTTTCATTGCGAGTGTGATCCCCAGTTATTATTATCCATGAAAAATTGTACAGGTGTCTAACAGCCTGTGGAGACCAGGCAGCATTGTGGCTGGATGCATGCCCACCAGCTGGTGATCTTGGGTTCGAGTTTTCATTGAGGCAGATTATTAAAATTCACCTGGGCTTCCAGGTCATCACAGCTTAAGTTTGGGGTCAAAAATATATTGTGAAGTAATGGCGGCTGTTGTGATATTGACCGTATCATCCCTGGAGGGCCAATTGGTCTGTGAAACAATGGCTCTAGCACCATATGCCCAATACATCTTTAGGCAGGTAAAAGGGATCTTTAGTCTTTTTACTTTGATCTAGCAGCCCTTAGACTAAAAGTAACGTTTCTGAATCTGGATTAGGCGTCTGTGCGAAGACTCCTAGGGGTCGTCACTGAAGCTATGAAGTTTGTTCTCTGTGCGATGCTTTTAGCAGGTTTTCCTGTGGAAAGAGACCAAGCCATATCGGTTCTTTTGTCTTTTAAACCCTTTCTTAAACATCTGTGATAATTATCACAAGAAGAAAAAGAATGACAACTTGCAAAGCTTAGCATTTTTATGACCAAAACAGTTTTCAATGTCGTCTGGTGTGGTTCTGTAACTGATTTTCCGTCTGTAGTATGAAACAGTTGGTAAAGGTGAATAGGTGAATCCATCACAGGTACTGCCGTAGGAGGCTGAGGTGTTAGCCGTTCATATATACTAGGTTTGATGTCCGCCTTGAGTGCTGGAGGTCCCGGGTTCAAGCCACGGTGAGGGCCAGGATTTTTTCACGTGGACTTCTAGTAACAAAATTTCCCCTGGTCTCTGGGTAGTGAGATCGGACGCCCGTGTGTATTGTTACGCACGTAAAAAATCCTTTGGCAGTTGGAAATTAACAAAGAGTAGTGTCCATAGGAATAGTCTATGGAATGCTATGCGGGAATTTGGAATACCAAGGAAGTTTATCAACATGACCAGACTATGCATGGAAAATACTTATAATATAGTAACATATAAAGGCAGCAAATCAGAACCTTTCCAAATAACATCTGGCTTGAAACAGGGTGATGCACTATCGCCGCTACTCTTCAATCTAGCTCTAGAGAAAGTTGTAAGGAGGGTAAAGGAGGAATGTGATATTGGATGAACATCCAAGCTGCTTGGTTATGCAGATGATATAGATATTATAGGGGAAAATGAACAAAAGACATTGGAAATATTGACTCACTTAAAGGAAAAAGCCCAACAGATGGGCCTGGTTATCAACCAAGATAAGACAGAATATATGGTAATTTCAAGAGAAGGAATGGCTAAAAACTCTGGCCACATACAAATAGATAATATGACCATTAAAAGAACGGAAACATACAAATAGATAATATGACCATTAAAAGAACGGAAACATACAAATACCTGGGTACAATCTTCAACTGCTCCAACATCATAAGGGAAGAAATACAAACTAGAATCAATTCTGGAAATAAGATATACTATGCACTACAACATCTACTAAAATCAAATGCGCTATCTCGTAACACCAAGATCACAACATACAAAACACTGATTAGACCAGTTGTGCTGTATGGCTCTGAAACCTGGAGTACAACGAAAGGAGACGAAGCCTTGCTACAAACCTTTGAGAACAAAGTTTTAAGACGCATCTTTGGGCCCATTAGGGATACACAAAATGGAGAGTGGAAAAGAAGAAGTAACAAAAGACATTTATGATCTGTTTAAGTTAATCACTGGTATCATGAAGGCTAATAGACTACAATGGCTGGGGCATATAGAAAGAATGAAAGATAATAGGGACACAAAACTCGCTTACACTCAGGAAATAAATGACCGTAGACCCCGAGGTAGACCAAGAAGACGGTGGAGAGATAATATATATACAGACCTACAAGCACTTGGAATCGACGACTGGCAAGAGAAGGTCAACCAGAGAGACGAATGGAGACGGATTGTATATGCAGCAAAGAACCTCAATGGCTCGGAACACTGAAGAAGAAGAAGCCTAACGACGCTGCCCGGGCAAAATTTCGAGTTAAAAATCTACCCAAAGTATTTCGGGATCCTTGCCGGTGCTACGGAATTCATGCACTGAGCTGAGATTCTCTGAACTCAGGCTTGAGTTAGGAGTAGAACGGAGCACTTATGGGTTACACCTGTGTGCCGTGATGTTGATCCGTCGACTAAACTAAACTAAACATATATACTAAGGCATAGTGTAATGAGATGTGGGGATCAGCTCCCTGTCTCATCATTTTTTCTACTCATAAAAATCCTTGTTACCCATGGGATGAAGCTGGGTCCACCCCAAAGACAGACCGGGTTGTAAGTGAAGGGCCTTTCTAAGTGCCGTAGACATACTGGACATACGGTGCTGGACCCATATGTGTATGTCGGCGCTCAGTGGGGGTGTGTGGTCGGTATCACACCAATTGTTTGTAGGTCAGCATGGCCGAATGGACACGAACATGTGTTCTTAAACATCCGGTGTGCTGATGCCGAGGCAAGGGGTTAAACCCTTACACTGGACAGTTGGACTAAAATGTTGACCTCTCATCCTTGGGGATGTAAATTACAAGTACCTCTGAAGTCGGAATGGGTTCACCTGATGGCGAGGGACACTGTTAATAGGGAAAGCTAATCGACATGGAAAATGAAGTCCAGCACTACTAGAAGTGGTGTGTATGGACTACATCTGAGTTCAAAGCGAGTGGGTGCAAAAAAAAAAACAATCATTTTTATTTCCCAAGACATTTCCTAGTACACATTTTAGGTTGGGTCGACTTCAGGGCCAAGGTCAGTATTTAACATTCAAAATCTCCCGCTCCTCATGTGGATCACACTCATGACTACCATGCTGACAGCAGACTAGGGGTGGGGAGGGTTTCTAGCAGAAACTCTAATCACATTGTGTACAACAAGGTTGTGCTTAGTTACCATTTGAAAACGTCTGCATAATGAACTCGTTGTTTACCATTGTTTACCTAACACTCTAGATAAATATGCTTCAGAGCAAACGACCTTTGAATAGTTCCTTTGGTGCCAAAATAAATACTTTTCTACGATCATCAATACTTATTTAGCAAACGTGTCCTTCATATTACTGTGGACATATTTATGTTTTTATACATTTATTGTTGAATTGTAATTCCTTTAGTAAACAACACTTGCCTACACTGTTAAATTAGAAACCAAATTTGCCATAGCTTACAGTTTTGTAACTTTCATAATGCACTTAACTTGTTATGATTTTAAGGAAAACAGCAGATTAATTGTTTTTAATATTGGTGCTTATGAAATACACTGACTTTTCCTGCATGGATTTCTATTTATTGTTTCAAACTTGTGAAGTTGCAGCAAATGTTTCTAACTTCAAACATGTTAAACAGTTATATTGTTATGATGCATTGTTTTAGAATCATAAAGCAACATTGCTAAATTTGTGCTATATTTTCCTTCAACATGTACAGACATACATGCTCAGTTTTTACCATTTGTTTTATACATTTCATTTCACTTAATTACTGAAATCAAAACTATATTATGTTGAATCTAATATATTTATATGTTGTAGTTGACATATCCCAATAAAGTTACATATTTTTATATAATTCAAGCCTATATGTTAAATTTGTCTACAAGGTGTAGAGAGCACCTGGCCTTGCAGCCACCAGGTTTAGGATCGGCTAGCCTTTCTCCGACAGGGTGAAAATTAGTAGCCTGCCAGTGACTCGCAGACTCCACAAGTCAATCCCACCTTCCCTTAATGTAGACTGGGAAACCATGACCGTGAGTTCATGGGGCTCCGGCTTGCCAGGGGGCACGGACTCCACTTGGTCAGATCTTTTTGTCCTAAACCTGCGACTGGCCTAGCAAGCAGGCAGGAGATTTTTTTCCTGCTCGAAGAAAACATAAGCATAAACGGATAGCAGCGCTAGATGTCATCAGAAAACAGCAAGTTAAATTATTTGGTTACCAACTAACAGTCTACCACAACAAGCAATGATGTGGAAACCAAACAGAAGTAGAGGAAGAGGCCGGCCACGTAAACGATGGACAAAGGGAATTACAGAGTTCATGGGAATCTCGATACATGAAGCCCATAAACGGGCACTCATGTTGTTTATGCTTCACCTCGACACCACAAGATACAAGAGGAACAGATGAGATGAGCTGAGATGATGTTCAATTTGTAAGTGTGTCACTGGTTAGAGACTCGTCTGGCGACCACGAGGTCATGGGTTTGAGCCCCTGCTGGATGGATTCAGATGTTTAACATTGACCTGGGCTAGCAGGTCAACCCAGCCTAAGATGGCTACCAAGTCAACCCAGCCTAAGTTGGCTACCAAGTCAACCCAGCCTAAGTTGGCTACCAAGTCAACCCAGCCTAAGATGGCTACCATGTCAACCCAGCCTTAGCTGGGTACCATGTCAACCCAACCTAAGTTGGGTACCAAGTCAACCCAGCCTAAGATGGCTACCAAGACAACCCTGCCTAAGATGGCTACCAGGACAACCCAGCCTAAGTTGGGTACCAAGTCAACCCAGCCTAAGTTGGGTACCAAGTCAACCCAACCTAAGTTGGGTACCAAGTCAACCCAGCCTAAGATGGCTACCAAGACAACCCAGCCTAAGATGGCTACCATGTCAACCCAGCCTAAGTTGGGTACCAAGTCAACCCAGCCTAAGATGGCTACCAAGTCAACCCAGCCTAAGATGGCTACCATGTCAACCCAGCCTAAGATGGCTACCAAGACAACCCAGCCTAAGATGGCTACCATGTCAACCCAGCCTAAGTTGGGTACCAAGTCAACCCAGCCTAAGATGGCTACCAAAAATTGTCTAGGGAAGTAAAGGTGGCTGGCATGCTACTGCCCACATCACCCACTGAGTGCCCATTGGTCTATACAAATATGGGCCTGGCACCATATGCCCAATGCACTTTAAGCTGTGTAAAAGGGTCCTAAAGAATTGATTAGTTGTGAAATATAATATCAGCTTTCACAATTACAAATGCTACATTTCTTTCCTTTTATTTTGGAGTCTATGTGACATTGTAGCTGCATTTCTTCCTTCCTTTTATTTTGAAGCAACTCTGGCATCATGGCTATATTTCTTCCCCTTTTTTATATTGTAACCTCTATGGCATTTCAGCTACATTTCTTTCCACTTTTTATTTTGGAGTCTCAGAGACAGTGTGGTTTATGTGCTTGCTCACCAGGGCATTGGTCTGGGTTCAATCCTAAAAACAGGGGATGTTTGTGTCATTTCTGTTTCTTGTGTCTGTTGTTTGGGGTTTGTTGTTCTTTGCTGATGAAGGCTTGTTGTCGCAACATCCTTTTTTTTTTTTTTTTTTGTAATTGTAATTTTGTTTGACAACTGGCAAGATCGAAGGGAAGAGACCAAGGGGAAGACCGAGAAATAAATACCTGGATGGTTTGGCCACATGGCATGGTCGAGACAGGTACACTGAGCTTATCCACGACTCTGGTGATGGAGTGAGATGGCAGAACATGACCGCCCACGCTTACCGGCATGGCACATGATGGATGGATGGAATTTTGTTTTAAAGAAAAAACAAGGAGTGGCTGGCCAAGTGGCTAGAATGCAGAGTATTCCTCCGGGAGATCCAGGTTCAAATCCTCAGTAAGGTGTGGATTTTTTCTGTCTGGGGCAAAAAGAAAAACCCTAATCTGCACAGTTTGCAACGACTGCACTAGCCAGGCGGCCTTAATTCCTCAGGCTCAAGACACCTCTGTCCTTCACCGCAAGTAGATGACAGTTTTTGACAGTATTTTTGTAAAGCTGTTATACACTTTATGTCCAGTAGTCTTCACCCCAGAGATAATATTTGCATGTGACTACCTTAACTTTACCCCAGAGATAGTATTTGCATGTGACTCTACCTTAACTTTACCCCAGAGATAGTATTTGCATGTGACTACCTTAACTTTACCCCAGAGATAGTATTTGCATGTGACTACCTTAACTTTACCCCAGAGATAGTATTTGCATGTGACTACCTTAACTTTACCCCAGAGATAGTATTTTAATGTGACTACCTTAACTTTACCCCAGAGATAGTATTTGCATGTGACTACCTTAACTTTACCCCAGAGATAGTATTTGCATGTGACTACCTTAACTTTCACCCTTTCTATTTTGGCTGTCTTCTATTTCTGGCACTGCGACAATGGGGTTGTGAATGCAGTTCATAATCCCGCATACCATGTTCAAAACACAGCTGTGGATGATTTGGAAGCAGACCAACGCCTTGCATTGGTTTTCATACAATGATGTGAGTGCTGGTCATTCAGACAGCAGTGGTAAATTACTGAAAGCAAACTTGCCAAGAAATCACATCCAGCCAAAAATTGCTGTGGTTGGCTGTGATGTCCTGCAAAGGATATGCAACTATCTCTCTCCTTCATTGGACAGACAGTGACTGCAGTAGGATGTGACTGGCTGGTATGTTACAAGTAGGTTAGTCTGAAGTCCAGCACAGAATCAATAATAACAAGCACATAATAGTCTGAAGTCCGCACAGAATCAATAATAACAAGCACATAATAGTCTGAAGTCCGCACAGAATCAATAATAACAAGCACATAATAGTCTGAAGTCCACACAGAATCAATAATAACAAGCACATAATAGTCTGAAGTCCACACAGAATCAATAATAACAAGCACATAATAGTCTGAAGTCCGCACAGAATCAACAACAACAAGCACATAATAGTCTGAAGTCCGCACAGAATCAATAATAACAAGCACATAATAGTCTGAAGTCCGCACAGAATCAACAACAACAAGCACATAATAGTCTGAAGTCCGCACAGAATCAATAATCACAAACACACGATCTGCTTCATTTCTTCCTCCACTTACCTCAGTGAAATGTTGTGGGATAAGATAATATAATACATAAAGAAGATATTGGCATGATAATGATATCATCATCATGTGACTTGCCAACAAGCGTAGGCATTCATGCATCGCTACAGATCTCGGCCCTTGGTGTTCTGGATGATATAGATCATCTATATATATATATATATATATATATACTCTATAGATGATATCCCTTCAGGCCATTGTCCCAGTCCATATCCCTTCAGGCCATTGTCCCAGTACCCTTCAGGCCATTGTCCCAGTCCCCTTCAGGCCATTGTCCCAGTCCCCTTCAGGCCATTGTCCCAGTCCCCTTCAGGCCATTGTCCCAGTCCCCTATAGGCCATTGTCCCAGTCCCCTACAGGCCATTGTCCCAGTCCCCTTCAGGCCATTTCTCTTGGTATTCCCCTGTCTCTTCTACTGGTGATCTTTAGTCCTCATTTTTTCTGAAGCCTCTCTTTCCATGACATAACCAAAGAAGACTGTTTATCTCCTTTGCCAAAGCAAAAGTCTTGATCTACCAAGCCTGTGTCCTTAGTGCTCTTCTTTAAGGCAGTGAAACCTGGTCAACTTACTCACACCAAAAGGAATGTTTAAACGGCTTTCATATGCCGTGTCTGTGAAGAATACTTGGTATTAAGTGGCAAGATAAGATCACAAATACAGAAGTATTGGAAAGATTGGTTGGTGTGATGGTTTTTCAATAATGGTAGAATACCAAAGGACATCTTTTATTTGGTGAATTACAGATGGGAGGGAGGGGGAATTGTGTGGTCGATTCTTATAGTGCAACGATAAGCATATTGTCTAATGGTTAAGGAGGCATACTTCATCAAGCTCCCACAGGGCCAAGTTGCTATCTGGCAAACTGACACCCTGGCCAGTCTTCAACTTGTTTAAATGCTATAAACAGTTTAATATATGATGGATGTATTAATATGTTTAACACTTAAAATAATACATGATTTGTATGTTGTTTTTTTCAGCCGAGGCCCTAAAGAAAGTGATGCCTTTTGTACAAAACATGGATTCATTTACACAGGAACATACAAGTGGCCCCATAGAAACTCTTTGAAGCCGTGAAAACACCACATCTATTTCTCACATCACATTCAATTCTTTTATGTCACATTCCATTCTCATAACACACAATTCTCACATCATATTTAATTCTCACAACACTTTCAGTTGTCAACTTTGCATAGAGTTCCCACATCACATTCACTTCTCATACATCATTTTTCAATTCTTAACAG
Organism: Cepaea hortensis; assembly: GCA_963921405.1. Taxonomy (NCBI): domain Eukaryota; kingdom Metazoa; phylum Mollusca; class Gastropoda; order Stylommatophora; family Helicidae; genus Cepaea; species Cepaea hortensis. Next base: position 93,665,022 of record OY992887.1, read on the forward strand.
CACACTACATTCTCACATCACATTCAATTCTCACATCACATTCAATTCTCATACGTCACATTCAATTCTCACATCACATTCAGTTCTCATACATCATTTTTCAATTCTTAACAACACACTCAATTCTCACATCACATTCAATTCTCTTACGTCACATTCAGTTCTCACATCACATTCAGTTCTCATACATCATTTTTCAATTCTTAACAACACACTCAATTCTCACATCACATTCAATTCTCTTACGTCACATTCAGTTCTCACATCACATTCAGTTCTCATACATCATTTTTCAATTCTTAACAACACACTCAATTCTCACATCACATTCAATTCTCTTACGTCACATTCAGTTCTCACATCACATTCAATTCTCACATCACATTCAATTCTCTTACGTCACATTCAGTTCTCACATCACATTCAATTCTCACATCACATTCAATTCTCTTATGTCACATTCAGTTCTCACATCACATTCAATTCTCACATCACATTCAATTCTCTTACGTCACATTCAGTTCTCACATCACATTCAATTCTCACATCACATTCAATTCTCTTACGTCACATTCAGTTCTCACATCACATTCAATTCTCACATCACATTCAATTCTCTTACGTCACATTCAGTTCTCACATCACATTCAATTCTCACATCACATTCAATTCTCTTACGTCACATTCAGTTCTCACATCACATTCAATTCTCACATCACATTCAATTCTCTTACGTCACATTCAGTTCTCACATCACATTCAATTCTCACATCACATTCAATTCTCTTACGTCACATTCAGTTCTCACATCACATTCAATTCTCACATCACATTCAATTCTCTTACGTCACATTCAGTTCTCACATCACATTCAATTCTCACATCACATTCAATTCTCTTACGTCACATTCAGTTCTCACACCACATTCAATTCTCATACATCACTTTCAGTTCTCACATCACATTCAGTTCTTTAAACCGTCTGACTTATTTTATCTGGAGTAATACTCAAGTAGCCTGAGAGCATCATCATGATTTGCCCTACCAGTTGGCATACATGTCCAGTCATCTCTACAGATCTTACTCCTTGCCGTTATGCATCTATTTTGTTGATGATTCCCTTTCATCTCTTATACAGATCTTACTCCTTGCCATTATGGATCTACCCTGTTGATGATTTTCCTCATCTCAGTCCATCCTGCATCATTTCTCTGTTTGTCCCGATGTTTTCCAATGCCTCTCTTCTCATTACATGATCAAACAACACTGTTTAAACACTTCTTATATTTGCGTATAATGTTCTACTTTTATTTGTCTTTTCCAGGCACTCGTTTTTCATTACTTTGACAGTTCAAGATATTTGCAACATAGATCTCAGAAGCCACATCTCCGTTGCCTCAAAACTCATCCTAATCTGTTCGTTCACAATCCATGATTTACTGATGAATATCAGAACAGGTTCTATATAACATTACTGTACTCTCTCTTCTCTCTCTGATATTCAGTGACAGTAACTTATTGCATAAGATACGTTTCATTTTCTGAAATACAGGAGTTGCTTAGCCTCAACAAGTGCCTTGCCGACTGGCGTGGGCAATCATGATTATCCACATCTTGCGATCTTCAACGGCATGTATCAATTTATGTGTCGACTCTCTTGTGTGCCACGACACAAAACTGTCAAGAATTTACTCTCACTGTCTTCCTTTATCTCTCTTTCCAGAAATATTTCTAGTAAATCTCTTTACCATTTGATGACACTTACAATTGTTCACCTGACAGTAATCACACTTTTCCTAGCTAACATTTCCAGCTGATAAAATTTATATTTTAGCCAGTAATCTGTCTCTTACTGGCATGTGCAATACTATGAAATGTGTGCATAATCTACTTTTTTAAACAGTTTTATCACTTTAGCGTTTCCATTTAATGGCATAATTAGTGCTTTTATTATTGTGTTTTGTTGGACATTTTCTTAAGTGAGTCAATAAGTGGTTACATAACTTCTACAAGTGAATTGTTTTACTGGTTTAATCCCCTCAAGTGAATCAACAAGTGGTTACATAACTTCTACAAGTGAATTGTTCTACTGGTTTAATCTCCAAGTCAAACAATAAGTGGTTACATAACTTCTAGAAGTGAATTGTTTGACTGGTTTAATCCCCTCAAGTGAATCAACAAGTGGTTACATAACTTCTACAAGTGAATTGTTCTACTGGTTTAATTCGCTCAGGTGAATCAGTAAATCAGCAAGTAGTTACATTATTACTGCGAGTGAATTGTTTTACGTTTCATCACTTCAGGTGAATGTTGTACAGCTTTCATTTTACTATTATGTAAATTATTTATTTTTCCCACCAAGAGATAAACAGCTTTCACTTTTAATTTTGAAACTGATTAGTGAACTTTCTTTTGTTTAAACAAAAATAATAATTAGTAAGTGATTATAGGATTTTGCTTTGTATCCATTTAATATTTAGAGTTCATTTTGTAATTCCATGATGTGAAAGAATACTTAGTGAAAGTGATTTTTGCCTTTTTTTTTAAGTCTTCCAATGAAGCCATTATCACCTTGTATAGTTAAAAAACAAATAAGAACAGAAGCAAATGTAATTCAGAACAATGTATTCCCTTCATGAATTTCAACAAAGATGCCAGAAACAATAGATTGCACAGTGCATTGCCTGGAATATTTTGCTACATTTCATTAGATGCATATCGCAGTTTTGTTTTATTTGTTTGTTTTATTTAGTTCGCTCGCTTTAAACTCAAGTGTAGTCCATACACGTGCTACTACTTCTATTGCACGGGACTGATTTTTGCGTATGGATTAGCTTTCCCTATTACCAGTGTCTCTCGCCATCGGGTGAACCCACTCCGACTTCTGAAGTACTTGTAATTTACACCCCAAAGTCGAGGATGAGAAGTCAACATTTTAGTCCAACTGACCTGTGTAGGGGTTGAATCTGCTACCTCAGCATAAGCAAACCCGTAAGTTTAAAAACCAGGGCGCTTATTCATTCAGCCATGCTGGCCTCCCCCGCAGTTATATATCACACGAAGCAGAAAGATCACATATATTCACTGATTCTGTGTATTTTATGCATTTCCGCCAAATTATGATTTATTTATTCACGTCATATGATATCTAAGCCTGCAGTAGGCACCTGACGAGATGCAGCGGAATACTCCAGGCAACACACTGTGCAATCTACTGTCTACATCTTCTTTGTTTAACAATGTAATTGTTTATGGAAGTAGATAGAAACTTCCATGAATTGTGATTTCCTTCATGTTTTATTTTCGTGTATAATTCTAAGCCCTGAGGACAAGGTGAGAAAATCTCTCCGGGCGTCATTATTTTTAATTCCCGAATCATGTGTTACCAGGGCCCATAAGGGTTTTAATTCCCGAATCATGTGTTACCAGGGCTCGTAAGGGAAGCAGGGAATAGTAACACTGCAACCTGCCATTCATGCCATCAGAGGCCACAGTTAGGGGTTGTATAGGTTTATATGAGTGCAGTGTAGTAGTGGTTGATAGTACGGCATTGTGTGAGGAGGTTGTGGGCCTGTGCTCCGTTGGGAGATGAAAGCCAAGGGAAGAGATGAGAGCCAGAAGAAGAGATGAGTGCCAGGGGAAGAGATGAGAGCCAAGGGGAAGAGATAAGAGCCAAGGGGAAGAGATGAGAGCCAAGGGGAAGAGATGAGAGCCAAGGGAAGAGATGAGAGCCAGGGGAAGAGATGAGAGCCAGGGGAAGAGATGAGAGCCAAGGGGAAGAGATGAGAGCCAATGGGAAGAGATGAGAGCCAAAGGGAAGAGATGAGAGCCAAGGGAAGAGATGAGAGCCAAGGGGAAGAGATATGAGAGCCAAGGGGAAGAGATATGAGAGCCAAGGGAAAGAGATGAGAGCCAAGGGAAGAGATGAGAGCCAGGGAAAGAGATGAGAGCCAAGGGGAAGAGATGAGAGCCAAGGGGAAGAGATGAGAGCCAGGGGAAGAAATGAGAGCCAGGGGAAGAGATGAGAGCCAGGGGAAGAGATGAGAGTCAAGGGGAAGTGATTAGAGCCAGATGAAGATATGAGAGCCAGGGGAAGTGATGAGAGCCAGGGGGAGGGATGAGAGCCAGGGGAAGTGATGAGAGCCAGGGGAGGGATGAGAGCCAGGGGAAGAGATGAGAGCCAGGGGGAGAGATGAGAGCCAGAGGAAGTGATGAGAGCTAGGGGAGGGATGAGAGCCAGGGGAAGTGATGAGAGCCAGGGGAAGAGATGAGAGCCAGAGGAAGTGATGAGTGCCAGGGGGAGAGATGAGAGCCAGAGGAAGAGATGAGAGCCAGAGGAAGAGATGAGAGCCAAGGGGAAAAGATGAGAGCCAGAGGAAGAGATGAGAGCCAGGGAAAGAGATAAGAGACAGGGGAAGAGATGAGAGCCAGAGGAAGAGATGAGAGACAGGGGAAGTGATGAGAGCCAGGGGAAGTGATGAGAGCCAGGGGGAGGGATGAGAGCCAAGGGAAGTGATGAGAGCCAAGGGAAGATATGAGAGCCAGGGGAAGTGATGAGAGCCAGGGGGAGAGATGAGAGCCAAGGGGAAAAGATGAGAGCCAGGGGAAGAGATGAGAGCCAAGGGGAAGAGATGAGAGCCAAGGGGAAGAGATGAGAGCCAGAGGAAGAGATGAGAGCCAGAGGAAGAGATGAGAGACAGGGGAAGAGATGAGAGCCAGGGGAAGAGATGAGAGCCAGAGGAAGAGATGAGAGCCAGAGGAAGTGATGAGAGCCAGGGGGAGGGATGAGAGCCAGAGGAAGAGATGAGAGCCAGGGGAAGAGATGAGAGCCAGAGGAAGAGATCAGAACCAGGGGAAGAGATCAGAGACGGGGGAAGTGATGAGAGCCAGGGGGAGGGATGAGAGCCAGGGGGAGGGATGAGAGCCAGGGGGAGGGATGAGAGCCAGGGGAAGAGATGAGGTAGAGATGAAGAAGAAATATGATGACTTAGGTCAGTATCATATTACATTTAAAACAACATTGGCATTGGCACCTTTCCGTCTTGACAGACGATAGTTTTGTACATTTGTGCTTCAAAAAGGCTTAACAACCATGACCCATGGCGGTGGCGAGTGTGGTTGATAAGGCCAATTCAAGCTGCAAATGTTTGTCCACAGTGGATGCATGTGAAAACATGGTCATTTCCACCATCATGCACCATCTTATGTCTCTCACGCTGTGTGTGTGCTTTATCTGCAATCATTTTCTCCTTTGTCTTTATTCCATTTCTGATTCAGTGTGTCCGACCTCAGCATGTATTTGTGCCAGGTTTCCATCCTCTAGACAGATTCCATCCATGGTCACGGGGCTTTGTACGTGAGTGGATTTTCTTTCCTAATATTTTTGCCAGGGCAGTGTCTAAAGCCTGTTATAATGACCCATACATAGCTTTTTAGGAGCTTCAGTGAACTCTGAAATACAACAATATTGGTATGAACAACTAGACTGTATGACAGCATCTAAGAGGAAGAGGGTGAAGAAGAAGAGGAAGAAGGTGCAGAAGAAGAAGCAGATGAGAGAAAGAAGAAGTAGAAGATAGAAAGATGAGGAAAATGAAAAGCAGGACAAAGAAATGGAAGAGAGGAAGAAGAAATGAGGAAGATGTAGTAGAAGAGAAGAATAAGAAGTAGAAGAAAGAAAGGTGACATGCAGAAAGAATAAGGAGTAGATTAGAGGAAGAAGAAGAAATAGTGGAGAGGAAAAAGAAAAAGAGGGGAAGAAGAAGCAGAAGAGAAGAAAAAGAAGCAGAAGTAGAAGAAAGATGAAAAGCAAAAAGAAGAAGTTGAGAGGAAGATTAAAAGCAGGAAGATGAAAAGCAAGAAGAATAAGAAGGACAAGAAAATAATTATCCATTATAATTCATTTTCAGTGCCTTATTTTAATTAACAGTTGTCTGTATGCAAACTGCTGAAAAATTGCTTAATATAAAAAGGTTGTGATATTTGGTTTTATACAATTCTACAAGAAAATGTGTATTTGCTTGTCCACTTAAATTTGTCTGTGTTGCGTTTTTGTTTAAAATGCAAGTAAAATAACATTCATGTAAGGTTTAATTTATTTGGCGATACAAGTCTTTCCCATTGCAACATTGTCTGTGAGACCTGGACACTTACTAACAAGCTGAAAAGCACATAAATTCCTTTGAATATAAATATTATAGACATGTTCTAAGAATATCTTTGATATAGAAAAGAACAAATGAATCCATACGACAAGAGTTGAATATTGAAGAAGGTTGGCTACTAAAGACGATAAAACAAAGAAAATTGAAATATTTTGGTCACTTGAAACGTCATGAAAGTTTGGAGAGAAAAATCATGTAGGGGTATATGCCTGGGAAGAGAGGGAAAGGAAGGCCAAAGAGACGGTGGATGCAGGATGTGGTAGACTATCTCCAGATGGGTGTATCGTATGGGGGACATCTTTCTTATGACCGAGAAGTTTCTCGGACCGTTGTTATGGCAGTGTGTTTCTGCACGAGACATGCTAATGAATGAATGAATTGAGTGAAATCTATATATAAACATACACAGGTCTTCCTGACTTTTCACCCTTATCTATGAGGGCCAGACATTCAGTGTAATCCCGACTGTAAAATCAGGGAGTTGTCATCATTATCATGTTAATAGAACATCACTCTCATCATGACCTGCTGAAAGTATTCTCAAACCCTTGTCAGCATGGCCAAATGTACAAGAGCACTCACTCTTAACCTCCCGGTGTGCTGATGTCGAGATAGCGGGTTCAACCCCATACACTGGTCAGTTGGACTAAAATGTTGACTTCTTGTCCTTGACTTGGGGATGAAAATTACAAGTACCTGAGAAGTAAGAGGGGGTTCGCCTGATGGCGAGGGACACTGGTAATAGGGAAAGCTAATCCATACGCAAAAATCAGTACGGTGTACTAGAAGTAGTAACATGTATATGGACTACGCTTGAGTTCAAATCAAGCGAGAGCAAAAAAAAAAAAAAAAACATCCTTTGTCAGTTTCCCAACATTTTGATGACCAAGATGTCTTCAGTATACGAGTTTCGTCCACGTCGACCTCTGACCCTTCTTCCTTGAACCTTGCCTACCATCACTGCTCTTTTAAACCACTGTGAAGGAGAGAGTATGCATTCCTTTTCTTATCGCATAAATATGCAATTTTAACGAAGTTTATGTTGCTTATATAATTATCTGTAGGTCCGCATGGCCGAATGGATAAGAACACATGTTCTTAAACAGCCGGTGTACTGATGCTGAGGTAAGTAGGTTCAACCCCTACACCAGACAGGTGGACTAAAATGTTGACCTATCGTCCTTGACTTGGTGACGTTAATTACAAGTACTTCTGAAGTCGGAGTGGGTTCGCCTGATGGCAAGGGACACTATTAAAAGGGAAAGCTATTCTACACGCAAAAATTCAGTCAAGCACTATTAGTAATATGTATGATATATGGACTACGCTTGACGTAAAAGCGAGCGAAGCGGCCCCCCCCCCCACACAATTTTTTTTTATCTGTTGTCCAGCTGTTTAGGTTTTCCATATATACATATTTCTATGAATTGCTGCAACTGTTGTCCTCTCTTTTCAACCGTGGGCAATCGTGACTCTCCACAAATTGCGATCAATTCGTGTGTTGACTCCCTTCCGTGTTGATGACATAAGACTGTCAAGAATTTTCTCACGCTGTCTCTCTTTAGTTCCACAAATCTTTTTGCTTGTCACAACATATTCCAGTTTTTGTCTTCTCATAATGTGTCCAAATAATTATGAATGCCTCTTTCTGAAGTTTGTGATAAATTGTCTTCGCGACTTAGCTTCCCTCAAAACGTCCAGTTGCTAGTTTTGGCTGTCCAATTAATTTTCAGCATTCTTCTATAAAACCACATCCGCAAGGCTTCTGGAGACTTTGTTTTGCTTGTTTTCTAATTGTCCAAGATGTGCAGTCATATGTTAAAATTGGTTCTATGCAACATGCAAGACCTCTGTTCTCATATTCAACCAGTAATTTTCTCAATAATCTACATGTCTCTTTTCCTTATGGATTTGAAAGGGTGGGTGATATAGTCATGCTTGCAGTTCTCAAAACCAGCGTTTGTTTAAAAGGGTATAACTTCCTGCACCATATGGTTCGGTCTCTTTCCGGAGGGTGACCTGCCGAAAGCATTGAACAGACCACGAACTCTGTAGCCCCAGCATTAGTGGACTATTATATTGTAATAGTTAGTGGACTCATCATCATGTGCCATGCCGATGAGCATGAGTGGTCATTGTTTGGCATCTCCCAGGTCACCACCAGTCAGTGTTATTGTCCCAATTATGCCATCTAGGTATTTATTGAGGAGAGAAGAACAGGAGGAAGGCAGAGAAATAAATACCTGGATGGCTTGACCACATGGCATGCTTGAAACAAGAACACATAGAGCTGATACATGACTCTGGTGATCGTGTGAGATGGTGAAACATGACTGCTCATGCTGATCAGCATGGCACATGATGATGCTAATAAAAAAAATTTTGCATATCCATTTTACAGGACATTGCTGTCAACACCCCAGCATTTTACTGCAGTTGTTGATGTCTTGGCAAGTTGACGTTCAGTAGTTTGCCATTGCTTTCTGAACGACCGGCTCCCATACCAACTCATTAAAACCCAGCGCAATGCGGTCAGCTGCCAAATCGGTCGCGGCTATGTTTCGAACGCGGGTAACCGGGCTTACGAATCACGTTCATAAGCCCTTCAACAATGGAAACCAGCAATAAAAGATTCACAAGTCTTATTATCCTCTACATTCTAGAAATACAAAGATGAGGTGCAACAAAGGAAGTCCCCGGGATGGTTAACCCGGTCAACAAATGCCCGCAGAAGTAGTTTGTGTCGGCCTAACGGCGCAAGAACGCAGCTTTGCTGTAAACAGGCACAACGCAATCACATCCGGAAAAAAAACAACTCTGGATGAACGCAGAAGAAGAAGAAGATGTATGGCAAGACCATGTCCACAATCAACAAGCAAGCTGCAAATATTATAAACAAAATAGAAACAAGAAAACAAATTGAAAAGTATATTTTCAATGTTATATTTTAACAACTGATTGTGAGTTTGTGTTTTAAATTCACTTCTCTAGAATACTTCTTGTGATGCCAGGTGATACGGAACATAACACACAATTGTCATTGAATCAGAACATATACAGACATAGCTACCTCCATTATCATGACATCAATATATGCAAATAACCAACTTCCCAAGTAATGTAAGATAGCAAGGAGTATTAGATACATGTGAACCATATGTGGTGTTACGATAATTATGGTGGATATACATACATGCGTACATAACATTATGAATGATACTGGCCCTTACAATGAATTACAGAACAGGGTAAACATTGTGGAGTATCAATCAAAGACGTAAAGCAATATGGTTGTGATTCAAATAACACATACTGGAGACACAGGCTCAATGATAACTTTAAAAGGCATTTCATTACAAAGTTTTACTGTTCCCAAATAATGAAATAAACCGTTGTGGGTTGAATATTATTAATCATGAAATAAACCGTTGTGGGTATAATGTTACCAAAAAATTAAATAAACCATTGTGGGATGAACTGGGACAGCTTTTAACTCTTAGAGCATAATGATTTTTCCTGTGTCTTTTGCAGGTTTTTCTCTTGCAGTTTTAAAGGGTTAATTATTCAAATTATTTTACAAAACTATGTTGTTTGTTTAAATTGTTCTAAGAAGGATGTTTAAAACTTACACCAAGGACCAAATGAAACAAAGCGTGAACAGTTTCTTGCCAACAATCCCTGGCCTTTCATTTTATATATTGGTCCACCGGCCCTTAACTCTGAGCCCACCACAAGCCATCTGTAGTGGCTTGCATGAATATACCAGGTGGTGAGATCCTCATGTGCCATCAGTAGTGGCTTGCATGAATATACCAGGTGGTGAGATCCTCATGTGCCATCTGTAGTGGCTTGCATGAATATACCAGGTGGTGAGATCATCATGTGCCATCTGTAGTGGCTTGCATGAATATACCAGGTGGTGAGATCATCATGTGCCATCTGTAGTGGCTTGCATGAATATACCAGGTGGTGAGATCATCATGTGCCATCTGTAGTGGCTTGCATGAATATACCAGGTGGTGAGATCATCATGTGCCATCTGTAGTGGCTTGCATGAATATACCAGGTGGTGAGATCATCATGTGCCATCTGTAGTGGCTTGCATGAATATACCAGGTGGTGAGATCATCATGTGCCATCTGTAGTGGCTTGCATGAATATACCAGGTGGTGAGATCATCATGTGCCATCTGTAGTGGCTTGCATGAATATACCAGGTGGTGAGATCATCATCATGTGCCATCTGTAGTGGCTTGCATGAATATACCAGGTGGTGAGATCATCATGTGCCATCTGTAGTGGCTTGCATGAATATACCAGGTGGTGAGATCATCATCATGTGCCATCTGTAGTGGCTTCCATGAATATACCAGGTGGTGAGATCATCATGTGCCATCTGTAGTGGCTTGCATGAATATACCAGGTGGTGAGATCATCATCATGTGCCATCTGTAGTGGCTTCCATGAATATACCAGGTGATGAGATCATCATGTGCCATCTGTAGTGGCTTGCATGAATATACCAGGTGGTGAGATCATCATGTGCCATCTGTAGTGGCTTGCATGAATATACCAGGTGGTGAGATCATCATGTGCCATCTGTAGTGGCTTGCATGAATATACCAGGTGGTGAGATCATCATGTGCCATCTGTAGTGGCTTGCATGAATATACCAGGTGGTGAGATCATCATGTGCCGTCTGTAGTGGCTTGCATGAATATACCAGGTGGTGAGATCATCATCACGTGCCATCTGTAGTGGCTTGCATGAATATACCAGTTGGTGAGATCATCATCACGTGCCATGGCAATATATGTGAGTGGTAATGGTTTGCCATCTCACACGATCACCAGAGTCTTAGACCAGGTCTGTCCTAATTATGCCAGGTGGCCAAGCCATTCAGGTAATTATCTCTTTTCTTTCCTTGGATCTTTTCTCAATCGTGAAAAGATACGAATATTATAGCAAAGAGTAGAGATGATTTGATTGCATTTACATGTTTTTCTGGGAAACCTCATGTTCTTGCAAGAAAATGTTTGTGATAATTTTTGTTGGACAAAAACACCGCCACATCACATTCTACTGATTAAGTGCCATGGGATAATTACTTGTCTTAAGTAACTTACTGTATCTGCCATGGCATTATATGTAGTAGTTTTCCTTACACAACCCCCTTTAATTTGATATATAATACAACATGTCTGCTACCATATTAACAACTTTTAAGTCATTAACGGGATACACCCCTATTTCCCATTTTCCGCCATCCATTTTTGTCAGGTTAAAACCTACATTTTGTTTGGCACTGAATCAGTTAAAAACTGTTTCTTCAGCATTTAGGTTATTGGTTCTGCCACAGCAGTTGCCAGAATGAAGTCCATCATCTTCCTTTTCTTTTTTTTTTTAAATTGCATATCCTTTACAGGACTTTGCAGTCAACACCAGCATTTTACTGCCATTGTTGACGCCTTGGCAAGTTTTACGTTCAGTAGTTTACCATTGCTTTCTGAATAACCGGCTCCCATGCCAACACGTTAAAATCAGTGCGACACGGTCTCCTGCCAAATCGGTCTCCGCTGTGTTTTGAACGCGGGTAAGCAGCATTATGAATCACGTCCGCAACGCCATCGCCACGCAGACCGGTCATCTTGCTTAGATACTCATAAATACTCATCTATATGAAAATCTGCCCAATAACAAAGCAAAATATCACTGAAAAACAAAATCATGAAAAAGTTCAACCTTCATTTGATTTACCGAAACAATATAAAAGTATATATACACTTGATTTTCTATGATACAAATTTGTGCTCTGGTCACTGAAGGAGAGACACCATACAGGAGTATTGTGGTGGTATATTTACAGTGAAGACTTAAATAAAGGCAACATATAAAGGAAACATTGACAACATAACACATCAAGTGACACACAAAACGTTGCATTGTATAAATGTAATCACTGCCCAGTCAACCGCTGTTATTGTTTTCTACATCACCTTTGTTTCTCTGTGAATGGAATCAAGAAACCAAGATGGCAGAATCAGGGAATGTTTGATGCACACATCACCTGTGAAAATGAGGGTGAGATGGCCGAGAGATTTCAACTTCACCTTCAAGGTGGGGGTGGAGTAGATCACAGGTTAAGACATCCGCTTCTAGCTCCAATAGGCCAGGTTCATCTGGCGGTGTTAATAAGGGGTGGCATACACCCTCCTGATTTTGGGGTAGTGGATCGGACATCTAGCCTTCTCAGACAATGCCTCCTGTTTCTGGTAGTGGATCGGACATCTAGTCTCCTCAGACAATGCCTCCTGTTTCTGGTAGTGGATCGGACATCTAGTCTCCTCAGACAATGCCTCCTGATTCTAGTAGTGGATCGGACATCTAGCCTTCTCGGACAATGCCTCCTGATTCTGGGATAGCGGATCAGACAATCTAGCCTTCTCTGACAATGGTGAAAAACCCAGGAAGAGCCGTGTGCATGCTGCACACATAAAAATCCCTCAGGCAGTTGGAAATAAAAAAATAACAGCGTGACCAGGCCAGTGGCCGTCAACATTTCCAAATGATAAAAGCTACCCACAAAAATGTCTGGCATATGTGATTCTAATACACACATAGATCCTCACCGAAGCTATGGAGTTTGAGTGCTGGGCTGATATTCTCCTTGTGTGATCTGTCTGAGGAGACTGGAGTGCATCTACAGGTACCATTTACAAAAAATACCAAACTAAAGCCATTTTGAAAGCAGTGGCTTAAAGTGACTATAATTTAACCTGTTTTGTTTTTTATATTCAAATCAATGCAAATTGAAAGATTTTACAGAACTGTATACAACCATGATCAACTTGTGTATCATTTGAAAGGAGGATCTCGAAAACAACAGTCAAATAAACTAAGTTCTTTCTCTGCTTCTTGTGAAATGCAAGTTTGAAAACTTTTTCAGGCATAAAACCCAGTCTACATCATAGGCACATTACCACAATATTAACCAGGAGAAACAGAGATCTGAGGAGAAAGCAAACTGTGACGGACTAATTTAATGAACACGTTATATTGCACTAGTTGTGATGTTACCTTTTGTGGGAGAGGATCTTTTTCACCCCAAAGATATGCCCATGGCTAGGTAACTATTGTAAGGTTTCCCAAATGTGACAGGCCGAAGGGACTAGGTTGGGAGATACACAAACCTGGTGTCTGTCCACCAGACTGTGCATGAAGGCTAGGGAAGGCTAACTCGAAGGAACTGTCAAATTGTATGCCTGGGACATAGGCCAAAACAGTGCCATATAATACCTATGTTGATCTATTTACATATTACCTTTGATAAGCAGTAGGAAAAAAAGCATTTCTGCCGGCTGCATATGTTAGTAGTAAAGATATCAGCTTTTTGTTTTCTAACTTATCAATTCACACTCTCACTCTATGATTTGACAGACAACACAAGAACGAATGTATCCTGACAAATTCTCCAGGACTGACCTGGTGAAATCAAATGAGTGAGATAAATTCTCTAGCACTGACCTGATGAAATCAAATGAGTGAGATAAATTCTCTAGCACTGACCTGACGAAATCAAATGAGTGAGATAAAGTAAAATGCTCAAACTGTAAGGCTTCACAAAACTGAAAATGCTGTAAACTAACTAGGTTATGTTTGTATGAGTTGAGTGGCTCATCTACTATGTCTTGCTGCCTCTTTTATGAGAAAATTGACAAGTACTAACAAACTATTTAAGTAGAGCTTATATAACAATTGCCAAGTGTCAGTAAGTAGCAATTATATACACAGATATCAGACATATCGTCAGGCGTCTCTTGCTCCTACACAGTTATATCTTCAGGTATCTCATTCCTACACATTGGTGAAACATCATACCTTCAGGTATCTTGTTCCTACACATTGGTGAAACATCATACCTTTAGATATCTCATTCCTACAGATTTGGTGAAACATCATACCTTCAGATACCTTATTCCTACAAATTGGTGAAACATATCTTCAGATATCTCATTCCTACATATTGGTGAAACATCATACCTTTAGATGAAACATCATACCTTTAGATATCTCATTTCTACACATTGCTGAAACATATCTTCAGATATCGCATTCCTACACATTGTTGAAACATCAAGTCTTCAGGTATCTCATTACTACAGTGTTGAAACACCAAATCTTCAGGTATCATTTCATTACTACTCATTGCTGAAACACCACATATTCAGGTATCTCATTACTACACAATGCTGAAACAACAAATCTTCAGGTATCATTTCATTACTACTCATTGCTGAAACACCACATATTCAGGTATCTCATTACTACACAATGCTGAAACACCAAATCTTCAGGTATCATCTCATTACTACTCATTGCTGAAACACCACATATTCAGGTATCTCATTACTACACAGTGCCGAAACAACAAATCTTCAAGTATATCTGGTTCCTATACCTTGCTAAACAATCTGTTTAACTCCTCATTTTTAGCCACCAGTGCGCACATATTTAGCTCAACACAATGTTTATGCAGATGATATAGCCATGAAATTTATACAATAGTCAACTATAAGCTTGACAGTCTAATGTAGCCTCACTCAAAACTTTAACCATAGATTATGAATGAGAATTTTTGCTCACAACACTCGATGAGCTCAATGAACACTGTGGCTGATATACGTCAAAGAACTAATTTTAATATGTTCATTTACACACGTGTAATCGGAAATGTATTTACACCAATGCCGACATAAACATCTGAAGTGAAGAATGAGATAAAGCCAAGAAATAAAACGCAGAGAATTCATCGATAAATAATACGAATGTTAGCCTAAGATGAAACTAGTCTACCAGTTCAGTGAACTGAAAACATGGTCCAGATAATTTTGTCATACATAATATATCGATTATGAATAGACTTTTTCCTTCAGCGAGGTGCCATTTAGAGGTCACTGGTTTGAATCCTGTTGTGTTCTCAATTTTCTAGTCAACATGTGACATGTCGATAAACATGGGCGACGTGGTTGGCCACCTTAAACAATCACTATTTGTTCATGACCCAATTATGTCATTTGGTCAAGTCATCTACGTATTAATCTGTCTTCCTCTCTTTCTACTAAATTTGTCCATTGTCACTAAATTTTCAAGTGTATTATTTCTCTTCATATATATTCAAACAATGTTGATTGTTTGAGTTGAGAACTATCACAGTTTCTTAACTCAATGTGGTTTTCATACGCTGCTTCCTGGGAAGGTTAATCCGGTCAACAAACGCCTGAAGAAGTCAGATGTGTCTGCCAAAAGGTGCAAATATCACAGGTTCTGCTGTAGGCAGGCACAATGCAATTATGTCCAAAACATTCTGGATGAATGCAGAAGAAGAAAATAAGCTACTTCAAGAACTACTGCATTTCTTTTCTTCTGTTTGTCCGAAATATTCTTTGTATTTTCATCAACATTTCTGCTGCCACCAGACGTTTCTTGAATACCAAAGACGTGATATCTTGAATACAATACACAGTCTGCACGCACGCTAGCTTCCTTAGAAACACACAGTGCATTTACTGTGTACATTACAATATTAACTGTTGTTAGTTCAGAATTTAAAATTTAGTTGCATGTCCTTCACAGAACGTAGCAGTCAACCCCAGCATTTTGTCTGTTCGTGATTCCTGAGTAAGTTTTACATCCAGTAGTTTGCCATTGCTTTCTGAACAATTGGCACCTATACTTTTTTCAAAAAAACCAGCACTTCTGTGTTCTGAACCTTGGTATACAGAATTACGAATCATGTCTGTAACCTCTTTGCCATGGAGACCGGCTAGTTCAGAATAGGATTATGAAATTCAAAAATCAAACAAAAGCCCTCTAGAACTTTCTATAGTCAAAGAGATAACTAAAAATCCCTTTTTTCATGCCCTGAAGCACATTGGATATATGATGCAGAACCCATATTTCTATAGACCAACTGGCACTTGGTGGCTGATGTGTCAGCATCTCGCCGGTCTCCTTTACTCCCCACGGCATGTCCTGGAACCCTTATTAAGCTGGGTCGACCTGGGAGCCGAATTTAAAAGTTCATCTGGATAAGGATTTGAACCCCAACCATCAGGCTGGCATTTAGCCACTATTCTACTGCAGCTCCCGATTCTTAAGTACCATCATCATCATCAAGTGCCATGCCAGCTGGCGCAGGCGTTCGTGGCTCTCCACAGATCTCGGTCTTTGGTTTTCTGGATCAACTCTGCTGATGATATTCCTCCATGCCACCGTCTCAATCCATCCAATATCATTTCTATTGGTCTGCCTCTGCCTCTTTTCCCCTCAGTCTTTCCAGTTGTCACGATGTTCTCTAATGCCTCTCTTCTCATCACATGACCAAAGAAACCTGTTAAGTACCAGAGCTCAATTTATCATTGATTGACCTCACCCTTATTAACTAGGTACAAGTTGCTGATGCACTTTTCCCTGTTGGTCGACATAGCATTATCTGCTCAACAAATTAGAACACTGGGTATGAAATATTTCTGTCATGAGTTTTACAAATATAAGCACTGGCCCGAGTTTGAGCATAAGGGGAATAAAATACTGCATAAAGGAATCTCAAATAACATGTTCACATACAGAATGTACGTATTTTCAATATGCACTAATGTAACATGCAATTACAGGGTGGGATTTCAGACCCAAAACAAAATGCAAATGAGAAAACAGCTGGTGTGCCTTCAAAGTAATACACTCAAAAAGGCAACATTGTCGAAGGCTAACAAAAGACATCATCTGTCTCCTGGATGTGACAAAACAAAGGTGATCACACAAAACAAGGATGCCATGTTTGTGACAGGTTTTATCAAAGTTAACAAGATATACCACTTCTTACTTGATACATTTCACAGTGACGTGTTTTCAGGAATAAAACATGATCATGAAAAACTATTGAACACAAACATTCCATATAGCAAACAGTATAATAACACACATGACAGTCATACTTTGATGAACTACCAATATATTGTATTACTACAATCATACTGTGTGACACCAAGCACCAGGACATGGGGTATCAACACAAGACATACATTTTGTACAAGATATACCTTCTGTCAACACAAGATATACATTCTGTTAACACAAGACATACATTCTATCAACACAAGATATACATTCTGTTAACACAAGATATACATTCTATCAACACAAGATATACATTCTATTAATACAAGATATACCTTCTGTTAACACAAGACATACATTCTGTTAACACAGATATACATTCTATTAACACAAGACATACCTTCTGTGAACACAAGACATACATTCTGTGAACACAAGACATACCTTCTGTGAACACAAGACATACATTCTGTGAACACAAGACATACATTCTGTGAACACAAGACATACATTCAGCCAACACAAAACATACATTCTATCAACACAAGACATATTCTATCAACACAAGACATTCTATCAACACAAGACATATTCTATCAAAACAAGACATATTCTATCAACACAAAACATACATTCTATCAACACAAGACACACATCCTATCAACATAAGACATATTCTATCAACACAAGACACACATGCTATCAAAATAAAACAAACTCTATTAACACAAGACACATTCTATCAACATAAGACATATTCTATCAACACAAGACATACATTCTATTAACATAGGACATACATTCTATTAACACAAGACATATTCTATCAACACAGCAGATCTGTCATGTAGTCCCTCTTAATCCTCAGTCAACAAGTCTCTCTTGGCTTGACATGACCATTCATCCTCTGCAGTTTGATTATAGTGCACACTTTCCCACTTATGCTCTTAGCCATACAACACATGTTAATACTAATACTGACTGCCTTTTTGATGCTTCTCTTTTATTACACTTTCAAATACATTGTCTTGGATGAAATAACTCCTGATTTCTTTTTTTACTTCATACATAAAGTCATATAATCTAGATTCTTAATGAGGGGTACTGATACATATAGCAGCAATTATAATTTCCAATAGTGTTTTTGTTAATTATTCATGATTCTTATGTATTTTCATTGTTAAAATAATTAATTTTTGTTAGAATAACTGAATGCACAAATTCCAACACTCTTTCTATATATGGAAAGGTTTTAAAAAATCAGATTGGTCAACTCTTTTTAAATATCAAGGCTGCACAGAGACATTGGGGGACGATGCATCAATAACATTAGATATGCAGATGATACAGTCTTGATTGCAGACAATGAACAGGATCTGCAAAATTTAGTAGATGCGGTTGTTACACACAGTGAACAACAAGGGTTAGAATTAAATTGTAAAAAGACACAGATTATGGTCGTCACTAGGAAGAACGAAATACCACAGTGTAATATACAAGTAAATGGGAATATTCTTCAACAAGTGAATAGGTACAATTATCTCGGAACAGTAATAACATCTGATGGGAGATGCCTTGAAGAGATTAGAACAAGGATCGCCATGGCAAAAGTAGCCTTTAGCAAGATGAAAAACATACTGACCAATAAAAAGATGTCAATTGAAACGAGGAAAAGAGTGTTGAGATGCTACATAGAACCTGTACTTTTATATGGATGTGAAGCTTGGACAATGAGCAGCCAGGCTGAAAAACATCTGATGGCTGTAGAAATGTGGTTTCTGAGGAAAATGCAAAGAATACCATGGACAGCCAGAAAGACCAATGAACAAGTCCTTCAAGAAACAAATGAAGATCGTAAACTGATCAGAGACATTAGACGTAGACAGTCACAATTTTTTGGGCATGTTATGAGAAGAAATGATTTGGAGAACTTGGTGACAACTGGTAAGATCGAGGGGAACAGACCAAGGGGAAGACCTAGAAACAAGTATCTGGATGGCTTGGCCTTGTGGCATGGTCGAGACAGAAACACGGAACTGATCCACGACTCTGTTGATCGAGTGAGATGGCAGAACATGACCGCCCACGCTTACCGGCATGGCACATGATGGATGGATGGACAGAGACATCATGTGACCCAGAGATAGGGGCAAGAATCGCCATATTCAAAGGTTCTTTAACTAGCATAAGAAGTATCATGACCACAGAACAATCATGACAAACAGAAAAATCACGACATGCACAACGTCAGTACTGAAAAGTGTGTATGACCTGGTCGTCTGTGTGGAAGCGAATGCTGGACAATGGATCATAAGACTGCGGGGAAATTAAGGCAGCCGAGGTGTGGTTTTTAAGAAAAGTGTTGAGAATATCATAGACAGAAAAGAAAAGAAAAGCTGAGGTATTGACAACTATGGGTGTCATTTGGTCGCTTATCACAACCACATGGAAAAGACACACTGAAATTTACCTGGTGTAATAACAAAAAAGATGAATAAAGAAATTACCAATGTGTGTAGGAAAATACTAGGCAAAAAAGGCAAAGGAAGACAGAGACAAATGTGAATGGAAAGCTTACACAGCAGTGCAACAAATAATAATAAAAGTCCCATCAACTTTTAAAACATCACATGACGCAAGATTGCAAAGCTATAATTGCCGATGTTTGTTCCAAGCCAGACAATTGACAATGCAGAAAAATTAATATTAAACATCCAGCTTTTCCTAACTTCTACTTAAAGAATACAGGGTTTTATTCTTATTGTAGAATTTATTATTGTGCAGTCCTCCACTGGAGAATAGAACCTCAACCAATTCACTCCAAGCCATTCTATCTGTTGCTATCTCACGCAGCTCTGCCCATGTCCTCCCCATACTAACAGCAAACATAACAACTTGAAATGTATCCCACATCCCATGTTATGTACAGGTTTTGTGTGTGTAGCCTGGTTGAAATGTCTCCCACATCCCATGTTATGTACAGCTTTTGTGTGTGTAGCCTGGTCGTATGCTTAATCAATGTAGCTGTTAAAGAACTATATATCCCCAACGTGTGTTTGTGGTTTGAGAACTATATATCCCCAACATGTTTTTGCTGTTTGAGAACTATATATCCTCAACATGTTTTTGCTGTTTGAGAATTATTTATCCTCAACATGTTTTTTGCTGTTTGAGAACTATATATCCCCAACATGTTTTTGCTGTTTGAGAACTATATATCCTCAACATGTTTTTGCTGTTTGAGAACTACTTATTCCCAACATGTTTTTACTGTTTGAGAACTATATATCCTCAGCATGTTTTTGCTGTTTGAGAACTATTTATTCCCAACATATTTTTGCTATTTGAGAACTATTGTTCCTCAACATGTTTTTACTGTTTGAGAACTACTTATTCCCAACATGTTTTTACTGTTTGAGAACTATATATCCTCAACATTTATTCCTCTGTTGTAGATATGGTTTACAGATTATTTCTACAAGCATATCAATAATCTTCGTTACACATGATAAATAATTATATATGTCTCACGCAGACTTCTAATTATAATAACAGAGCAATTAAAGGCCCTTCTCCACATCTCCAGGCTATTAGGTACATGGTGCTAGCTTCATATTTTTATATGCCAATCCAAAACAGTGTATTCCCTTAGTGAATTTATACTCAGAAGCCATAAACAATATGTTGCACAATTTATTGCCTGAAATACTTTGCTGCATCTCGTCAGGTGCAATACTGCAGAGTTATATATCATTTGAAGTGATTAAATGAATACTTTAGTTGAAACAATTAAAACACATAGTCACATGTATTGTCCAAATGTGGAGCATGAATAAGTGATGTACTGAATATCATACTGGCTAGTTATAATGTATTACCTATGGTGATTATCCGCGGGGATAACAGATGCTCCAGATTCCAACAATACCTGTGACAAGGTGTTTAAATTGTTTCAGCTTAAGTATTATTCATTTATTCACTTTATATGATATAGAACTCTGCAGTATGCACCTGATGAGATGCAGCGAAATATGCCAGGCAATAAATCGTGCAACATATTGTTTATAGCTTCTGTGTTTAATATATACCGATTGGTATTCAATATGTGATGCACTGAATATCATACTGCTAGCAATAATGTATTACCAACATACTCTGACAAGAAAATCATACAATCAATTTTTTTGGCTATTATAAACAAAGAGGATACGAACCACCACCATCACAGCCACATGTCAGTTCCATGTAACAACTGCTATCACAAGCATACTCCCCAATAAACACATATACAAACTAATGTCAAGACTTCAGCACCAGGTGTCTGGGGGCGTCTGCAAACATGTACTTGAGCTTGTAGGCTTCGGCCAGCAGCTCGCTGATCTCCTTGTCTCGCCAATGAAGTGTGGGCAGGTTCTGCAGGAACATCAGAATTCCCTGTAAATGTTTGAGACAAATCAGCAAGAGAAACTGGCATAGCTATACATTTGTCTCACAAAAATGGTGTCCTTTCATTTTGCATTTCACAAGGCCTCAAACCGGGTTCAAAATCAGCTGCAGGAGAATCGGAAGCAGACTGCCTTGTGTTGATTTTTAATAATGGTACGAGCGTCAGTCGTTCAGAACGTAAAATTGCAAAGTAAATCCCAAACAGTCGAAAAATGCTGGGGTTGATTGTGATACCCTGTAAAGGACATGCAACTAGCACTTTTATTAAAATACAAAATCTGTTTTGAACTTTTAATATAACAATTCAAAATAATGGCCAACAATTGTAGTTAACTTGATTTCAATAACACAATGCTGAGCATCTGCCAAGTAGCTGGAACACCAGGCTCTCAATTGGGAGAGTCGGGTTTGAATCCTCAGTAAGGAGTTTTTTCTGTCGGGGCAAAATAATACAACCCTAACCTGCACCATATAACCAATAGGCCCCAGTATGTAAAAGGGCCCTTCACTTTACTCTTACATGCAACTAGACACACATTTTTCTGGGAAGTTAAGATAGCATTAAAAAAGGGAGCTGATCATCTCCCATCTAAATATGACCTAGTAGTTGTGAAATCCCATCCTTCCCAACCCTACAGCAGTGTCTAACTTTGGATTGCCTTGACCTTACATCTGTGATAAGGATAAACCAAAGTTCAAACTACTGAACGTAAAATTGCCTGGAAATACCAAACAGACAATAAATACTGGCAATGATTGCGATGTTATGCAAAAAAACATACCACTATTCCACAACAGATACTGCCATCAGAGTGATAAATTATAGAGACTTTTGTAATGGCCTTTAGTGGGCACGTTTGCGAAGTTGATCGTGAACTACACTGGTGTCATGAGCGCAGTCAGACAAGGGTTCGATGCTGGGGCTCATCACCAGGTAAGTGAGGGAGAATTTGGCAACCTAATCCTTTGTGCTTTCAAGTCAACAAAATGTGACGGCCCCATCACATCACAGACCACCCACAGCAGGAAAATACTTCAGGACAACACATTTTTTAATGGAATATATATGGGAAAAATAGTGTTGAGTTGCTACATAGAGCCCGTACTATTGTATGGATGTGAAGCATGGACAATGAGCAGATATGCTGAAAAACATCTAATGGCAGTCGAGATGTGGTTTCTGAAGAGAATGCAAAGAATATTATGGACAGATAGAAAAACTAATGACCAAGTTCTACAAGAAACATGAAAACCATAAACTGATTAAAAACAATTAGACATGGACAGTCACAATTTTTTGGACACGTTATGAGAAGAAATAAATTGCAGAACTTGGTGACAACTTGCAAGATTGAGGATAAAAGAAGAAGGAGGCAGAGAAGTAAATACTTGCTTGGCTCCACCACGTGGTATGGTTGAGACAAGAACAAAAAGCCGACTCTAGTGATCATGTGAGATGACCACCCAAGCTTATCGGCAAGACACATGATGATGATGATACGTGCTGACTTTACTTTCTCAACATTTTCAGTTTTCAAACAGTACAATGCAGTACCTGGAAATCTTGCTCTCTGAGGGCATCTTCTGAAAACCGTTTGAGAAATGCAGCACAGACGTAGAGATGAAAATCTGCAAAGCCGTTGATCTCAGACTGGTAGGTATCCCACAGGCGGATGGTGCACCGCAAGGGGATCTCCCGCATCAGCAGATTGTTCATCCAGCGGAATGAGAACTGCAGGAACTCCACCCCCTGGCTTTCTAGATGGTTATATAATGGAGCTGCAAGACATGATTATTAATTATTTTAGTTATCAAGAAGCGAGAGAGAGATAGAAGAGAGAGGAGACAGAGAGAGAGAAGAGAAAGAAGAGAGAGAGAGACAGAATAGGAGAGAGAAGACAGAGAGAAGAGGAGGAGAGAGAAGAGAGAGAGAAGAGAAGAGAAGAGAGAGAAGACAGTGAGACAGAAAGAGAAAGAAGAGAGATAGAAGAGAGGGGAAAGAGAGAGAAGGAAGAGAGAGAGAGAGAAGGAAGAGAGAGAGAGAGAGAAGACAGAGAGAGAGAGAGAAGAGAGAGACAGAATAGGAGAGAGAAGAGAGAAAGAAGAAGAGAGAGAAAAGAAAGAGAAGAGAGAGAAAAGAAAGACAAGACAGAGAGACAGAAAGACAGAGAGACAGAAAGACAGAGAGACAGAAAGACAGACAGAGAAAGAGAGAGAGAGAAAGAGAGAGAGAGAAAGAGAGAGAGAGAGAGAGAGAGAGAGAGAGAGAGAGAGAGAGAGAGAGAGAGAGAGAGAATTGTTTTCATTGAACTGGACATTCAGGTGTGACTTAATCTAAAATGGCTACAGGACATTCCCTAGGAAATAAAGGCGGCCGGTATGATACTTCCATCAACCATCGAGATGCTCTAAAATATGAGGCTAGCACCCTATGCCAAGTCTGCCTCGTGCTCAGAAGGTTGTGGGTTCGATTCCAGGCTACATCTTTCAGTTCACGCGTGCATTTTTCTCGGAGACTCCTGGGGGTCATCACCGGAGCTACGGAGTTCGTGTTGTGTGCGATGCTTTCTGCAGGTCGCCCTGTGGAAAGAGACCGAGCCACATGAGATAAAACCCGGAGCAATGAAGTCGATCTTCTTGACTTTTAAAACTTGTAAAGACCCAGCGTGAATAAGGGTCCAGTATTTTACTTTCATACACACTCATAGAGGCAGGGAGGCGCAGAGACAGAGAGAGAGAAAGAGAGAGAGAGAGAGAGAGAGAGAGAGAGAGAGAGAGAGAGAGAGAGAGAGAGAGAGAGAGAGAGAGAGAGAGAGAGAGAGAGAGAGAGAGAGACAGACAGACAGACAGACAGACAGACAGACAGACAGACAGACAGACAGACAGACAGACAGACAGACAGAACGAACAACGAATGAGCAATCTTTATTTTCAAAGGGTTAAGAATTGGGCATGCAGACCTGTCTGACATTCTGCCCTTCTCTATTTCCTCTCATACATTATTTCATTCAACATCAGTTATGAAGCTAAACTTAGACAATAAAAGAACAATAAGCATTAAAATGCATGAAAAATAATCAATAATACATGACTCAATGAGAGAGAGATTTTGAGTGCCTGTATAATGCAGGGGCCCATAAGGAAGGCAAAAGAATATCTCACACTGTAATGTACCACCCATGTCTTAACTGTCTACCTCATTTCATAAAAAACCTCTAGCTTGGTGTCAGCATGGCTGAATGGATATGAGTTTAGTCTTAAACATCCGTTGTGCTGATGCTGAGGTAGGGGGTTCATTCCCTACACCAGTCAGTTGGACTAAAATGCTGACTTCTTGCTCTTGACTTGGGGACGTAAATTACAAGCACCTATTAAGTCGGAGTGGGTTCGCCTGATGGCAAGGGACACTGGTAATAGGGAAAGCTAATCCACACGCAAAATTCAGTCCAGTGCTACTAGAAATAGTAACATGTTTGGACTACACTTGAGTTCAAAGCCAGCAACAAAAAAGAAATCTAGCTACAAAATCCAACAAATCACAAACAAACCCACAAAGGGCTAGACATAAGTTGGATGAGGCCGTATGCCCTACTGAGAAATGAAACGCTCAAGAAAGAGACAAGAAGATCATTCGGAACATGCCAATTTTACTTCAACATTCAAAACAATGTTTTCCCATAGTGAATCACAGAAACTACAAACAATTTGTTGCACAATTTATTGTCTGGCATATTTCTCTGCATCTCGTACTTTGTATGCACTTTTAGTTAGTTTTAGTTGTAGTCAACAGATCAACATCACAGCACACGGGTGTAACCCATAAGTGCTCCGTTCTACTCCTAACTCAATCCTGAGTCCAGAGAATCTCAGCTCAGTGCACGAACTCTGTAGCACCAGCGAGAATCCTGAAATACTTTGTATAGATTTTTAACTCAAAATTTATCCAAGGCAGCGCCGTTAGGCTAATCTTTTTCGATTTCCAACTGCCAAGGGATTTTTTACGTGCGCAACAATACACACAGGCGTCCGATCTCACTACCCAGAGGCCAGGGGAAATTTTGTTACTATAAGTCCACATGAAAAAATCCCGGTCCTCACTGGGGCTTGAACCCGGGACCTCCAGCATTCGAGGCGAACATCATACCTCGAGACCATAGTATGCACCTGATGAGATGCAGTTAAAAACAGCAGGCAGTAAATCGTGCAAGATATTGTTTGTGACTTCCGTGTTTAAGTTTACTTTGACAGTTAAAAAAAAGAGTGCCTACCATCAATTCGCTTGATGAGTTCCCTGAGAGCATTCACCTTCATCTGTATGCCAGGTTGAGCAAATGTGTAGTTGTCCTGAATCCCGTCCAGCAGCTTGGACATGCACCAGAAGCTGTCAGCCTCGATGACATCTCGCGTTGTCTGCGACAGTTCCGTCAGGTCGCAGTTCTCCACTTCTATGTCTGTTGAAGTTTACAAAGCCAATGAAACAATGATACAAGTGCTGTAGTCATTTGCTTCAGATTATGACCAGAGCAGATTTCCTTTTATCACACTGTGTGACTTGAACAAAATGAACAAACAAACAAACTTTATTTTCAAAGGGTTAAAAATTGGGCAGTCCTCCACTTCTATGTCTGTTGAAGTTTACAAAGCCAATGAAACAATGATACAAGTACTGTAGTCATTTGCTTCAGATTATGACCAGAGCAGATTTCCTTTTATCACACTGTGTGACTTGAACAAAATGAACAAACAAACTAACTTTATTTTCAAAGGGTTAAAAATTGGGCAGTCCTCCACTTCTATGTCTGTTGAAGTTTACAAAGCAATGAAACAATGATACAAGTACTGTAGTCATTTGCTTCAGATTGTGATCAGAGCAGATTTCCTTTCATCACATTATGTGGCGTGAACAAAGGAACAAACAAACTTTATTTTCAAAGGGTTAAGAATTGGGCATGCAGGCCTGTCAAACATTCTGTCCTTCTTATTTCTCCCTGTAATACATTATTTCATTCATACATCACTTATGAGGCTAACCAAGAACAACAATATCAATATATGCTTTATAAATACAATGAGATAGTAGAAGTGTTTGTGGACAACACAGTTATGAGTGATCAGACATGTATCTTGAGTATTAGAAAATTTCTAGCCCATCTGGTCACAATAAAACAAACTGTTAGCTGAGTTAGCCTACAGTTGTTTTTTTCCTATACATATATAATGGAACAGTCATAGAATTCTTAGAGTTAATTTGAAGTTTAGAGCCACAGAACCTACATAATATACTTCATGTTTACAGTCACATAATTTCCACAATTAACTCGGTGTTACAATCACACAATGTTTACAATTAACTTGACATTACAGTCACAGAACTGTACTAATACAATTCAAAACAATGTTAACCTTACTGAATGTAAACACAGGAGCCACAAACAAAATGTTGCACAATTTATTGCCTGGCCTATTTCACTGCATATCGCAGGGTGGACAAGTTTTAATCAGTCTTCAGGAATCCCTATGCTGTTGACAGGTCATAAAAAGCAGGGCTCAGCCATCTCCAGCATCTGCTTAATAGCAGCCATGAAGTTAACCAAGAAACGGCACTTAATATACTGTATTAAAAGAACAATAAATGACTGCTCAAATATGCCGAGGCATTAGCAATTAAGCTGTTCCAGCAAATTTTGTGCAAATAGAAAAATTTCATTTTAAATTTGTAATTACCGTGGGGTTAACTAATATCCCACATTTGAACAATCTCAGTGACTATATGTTTTCATCGTTTCAGCCAAAGTATAATTCATTTATTCACTTCTTATGACATTTAACTCTGCAGTATGCACCTGATGAAATGCAGTGAAATATGCCAGGCAATAATTCATAGTAACATATAAAGGCAGGAAATCAGACCTCTTCCAAATAACATCTGGCTTGAAACAGGGTGATGCACTATCGCCGCTACTCTTCAATCTGGCTCTAGAGAAAGTTGTAAGGAAGGTAAAGGAGGAATGTGATATTGGAGGAACATCCAAGCTGCTTGGTTATGCAGATGATATAGATATTATAGGGCAAAGTGAACAAAAGACATTGGAAATATTGACTCACTTAAAGGGAAAAGCCCAACAGATGGGGCTGGTTATCAACCAAGATAAGACAGAATATATGGTAATTTCAAGAGACGGAATGGCTAGAAACTCTGGCCACATACAAATAGATAATATGACCATTAAAAGAACGGAAACATACAAATACCTGGGTACAATCTTCAACTGCTCCAACATCATAAGGGAAGAAATACAAACTAGAATCAACTCTGGAAATAAGATATACTATGCACTACAACATCTACTAAAATCAAAGGTGCTATCTCGTAACACCAAAATCACAATATACAAAACACTGATCAGACCAGTTGTGCTGTATGGCTCTGAAACCTGGAGTACAACGAAAGGAGACGAAGCCTTGTTACAAACCTTTGAGAACAAAATTTTAAGACGCATCTTTGGACCCATTAGGGATACACAAAGTGGAGAGTGGAAAAGAAGAAGTAACAAAGACATTTATGATCTGTTTAAGTCCCCGCTAATCACTGGTATCATGAAGGCTAATAGACTACAATGGCTGGGGCATATAGAAAGAATGGAAGATAATAGGGAAACAAAACTCGCTTACACTCAGGAAATAAATGACCGTAGACCCCGAGGTAGACCAAGAAGGCGGTGGAGAGATAATACATGTACAGACCTACAAGCACTTGGAATCAACGACTGGCAAGAGAAGGTCTACCAGAGAGACGAATGGAGACGGATTGTATTTGCAGCAAAGAACCTCAATGGCTCGGAACGCTGAAGAAGAAGAAGAATAATTCATGCAACATATTGTTTGTGGCTTCTGTATTTAAACGTTATAATGAACCTGAAGTTAACAATTACAGAATTTTTACAATTTAACCTGAGGTTTACAGAAAACACATTTTCATAATTAATTTGACATTTACAGTCACAGAATTTTCATAATAAACTTGTTTACAGTTAAAGAACTTTCATAATTATTGTGTTTATAATCGGAGACTTTTAATAACTAGCTTGACATTCAGTCACAGAATCTTCAAAATGAACTTGATGAACTTTCATAATTAAGTTGATATTCACAGTCACAGAACTTTCATAATTAAGTTGTTTACAGTCACAGAACTTTCATAATTAAGGTGATGTTTACAGTCACAGAACTTTCACAATTAAGTTGTTTACAGTCACAGAACTTTCATAATTAAGGTGATGTGTACAGTCACAGAACTTTCACAATTAAGTTGTTTACAGTCACAGAACTTTCACAATTAAGTTGTTTACAGTCACAGAACTTTCATAATTAAGGTGACGTTTACAGTTATAGAACTTTCATAATTAAGTTGTTTACAGTCACAGAACTTTCATAATTAACTTGAATATGATCTTGCCAATAGCAAACTAGTGAAGATCTTAACAGAAAAAGACTGCTACAGTGATCTGACCTGCATATACAAATAGTCAATTACTCAACAACATAAAAGAACAGGCCTAAGATAATAATCTTCAATTTTAGAACTTCAAGTAGCGTTCACTATTACACCACAATTATTAAACTAATTAAAATCAGAAAAGAAAATACATTTTTGCAGAAATCAGTAAATAAATGTATTAATATTGTATAGTTGTATCACATAAAAATTAAAAACACAAATGCTGCATGTCCTTTTGCAAATTGCTGCAATCAACCCCAGGTTGACTTTCTAGGCAATTTTATGCTCAGTAGATTGCCATTGCTTTCTGAATGAGAAATCAACGTTAAGTCCAATTTAAACACCCTAACTCATCAGTCCCCAGCAAGCTGAAGTGCAAGCGCTCTTCTCATTTCAGCCATGCCGACTGCTACACCTAAATTATTTAACAATATCCATAAA
Source organism: Cepaea hortensis (assembly GCA_963921405.1). Taxonomy (NCBI): domain Eukaryota; kingdom Metazoa; phylum Mollusca; class Gastropoda; order Stylommatophora; family Helicidae; genus Cepaea; species Cepaea hortensis. The sequence continues at coordinate 93,694,466 of OY992887.1, forward strand.
ATTTGGGCCAATGTTCACAATGTAATAACTCACATTTACAACAGCGGTCAAAATTATCAGGTCACGACAGGTATGGAAAAAAAATCACTCACCATTCTCAATATACTCTGAGAGAAAAACTACGAAGAATGGTGTGACCAGATCATTGATGCCTTGCACATAGCCGCTAGCAGGGTGGCGGATGGCCCATATATACAGTATTCTTTCAAATATCTGGTAAATGGAGATGCGTGATGTTAGAACACATCTTGCTGTACTGTAAAGTTAAATTATCTTTATAGTTCAACTTATAAAGAATAGTTAACTAATACTATAATAACTCAAGGTATATGTAAATGAAAAGAAACAGTCCCTGACCTACAATAACCTTCATTCTTACAGCTAAAAAAAGTTAGTTGCATACCCGTTACAGGACGCAGCAGTCAACTCCAGCATTTTTTGGCTGACTGATTCCTGATTATGTTCAGTAGCTTTCTCAACGACCGGAACTCATACCATTGTATAGAAACCAACATAAGGCAGTCTGCTTCCAAATTGCCCGCAGCTGTGTTTCGAACATGGTATGAGGAATTACAAACTGCGTTTGAAACCCCTTTGCCACAAAACCAGCTTACTCTACAGTTCAACTCATAAAGAACAGTTAACTAATACCATACTAACAAAAGGCATATATAAATGAAAAGAAACAGTCCTTGAATTACAACAATGTTCAATCTTACAGCTAAAAAACATGACTATAAATATGTTACTATTTAATTAAAGGTGGGCAAGTTATTGTAGTTGATAAGGAGCCGGTCTCCCTGGCAAAGAGTTTAACGAATTTCTCCATAATCCTGTATATATCCACGTGAGGAATACAGCTGTGCGAGATTCGGCAGCGGATCGCATCGCGTTGGTTACTTACGGGGTATGTGAGCCGGTCGCTCAGAAAGCAATGGCAAACTACTGAGCATAATCTTGCTAAGACATCAACAGAAGCTGAAAAATGCTGGTGTTGACTGCAACGTCCTGTAAGGGATATGCAACTTTAAAAAAGCAGCTATGCTGATGTCATGAACATGGTCGGACAAGGATTTGACGCCCCATTGGTCGCCGTTCTACACAGAAAAGACTGGCCACATTTTCCTCTGTGCACTGAGGCCTATAAAATATGTTGGCCTTATCATATCACAGCCGGCTTCCTGGCCTAGAGGTTTGCAACTTTTCTCCGCAATCTCGTAAGTAACGTGACGACGGTGAGAATCAGCAGTGGTTCAAATCACGTCGGCAACTTACGGGGTATGCGAGCCGGCCGCTCAGAAAGCAATGGCAAACTACTGAGCCTAATCTTGCCAAGAAATCAACAATCAGCTGAAAGATGCTGATGTTGACAGCAATGTCCTGTAAAGGATATGCAAACATTTATTTTTATCATATCACAGATTTATAGCAGGAAACTGCTTCCGGACAAATTTGCAAAAACATTTAATTTATATTATATAAATTATTTATATAAATGTAGATACAATAAAACAAACAACTCATTTACAAAGTTAGTAAACAAAGCATAAGAAAAATACTAACTATTCCATATAACCACTATAATCTATTCATTCTAAATGTAGATGCTCCTACAATAATGGATTCCTAAGAAAACTATGTTGTTCACAGAATGGAACAAACAATCAGCTGCTGTTTTTATGTGATTTATGGTACGTTCTATTATAATCTAATGTGAAATTATTTCTAGTAACTAAACACAAAATTGCATGTGACATTTTCTGCTACCTTCAGCAGATGGAATGATCTCTAGTAACCGAACAAAAGTGTGCATATGATCTTTTCTGTTACCTTCAGCAGATGGAAATGTCTAATAACAGAACAAAATTGTGCATATAACCTTTTCTGTTACCTTCAGCAGACAGAAATGTCTAGTAACAGAACAAAAGTGTGCATATGATCTTTCCTGTTGCTTTCAACAGACGGAAATGTCTAGTAACAGAACAAAAGTATGCATATGAGGTAGTTTAAATAAACAGACCAAAGAGAACATGAAGGAACAATCAGTATATGTGACACTGCAACAACTGAAAACACACCAGTATGGAACTGACAACCATAAGCAGATCTTTATGTTTACCAATGAAAGGAAAAAACAAATAGTAACACATATACACACATTCAATACTGTGTGACGCATGTTTTAACAATTCTCCACTTAAATTTACAGAAATGTATCATTATGAAGTAGATGTTAACTCAGGAATGATGTGGCAAAGAAAGGTCACAAAGTAAAATGTCTTAGGCAATAAATATGCATTCTGGAATACACAAACAAATAATAAAATAAGCAGACACCTGCAAAGTGTTAAATGCTAATAAAATCAGTAACTATATCTTAAGCAAATTTATCCTCTTCCTTTATTAGTTACACCAGTGTTTCTCAAATAGGGACACAAGTTAAGGTTTCAAGCTTTTATACCACAGACCAAAACTGTTAGAGTATTGCCCATCTATAAATATAAATCAACTTGGTTGTTGTTGCTTCATATTATCTGAGTTGAGTTGAATCAAGAACTGACATCACAAAACTCGGAACATTCCCAACCGGGCTTTGCCCTTATCTGCAACAGCCAGCGAAGAAATCTGATCTGATCAGCGGATCCAATTGTGACTGCATTCTATTGAATGTGTTCACTCAAGTATGCTTTGGTATAGTCCTTTAAGTAACTAGGAAGTGTCAATAAATGTTCTTAAACCTATAACTATCAGTTACTTAAAAAACGGGTTTAAAAGGCAAGATCTCATCGACTTCATTGCAGAGGATTTTCTCCAATATAGCCTGGCCGCTTTCTGCAGGGCAACCTGCCAAAATCGGCGCACAAAGCACCAACTCTGTAGCTCTAGCTACGACCCTCAGGAGTCTCAGAAAAAATTGCTCTTGTGAACTGACAGAAGTGGCTAAGAATCAAACCCAGAGACCTTCGGAGCGTGAGACATTTCAGAACTACTATTATAATCTGATAAAATCCTGTGACCCGTTTCCACGGCTTTCATAGCCATATGTAGAAGTCAACAATCAAAATGATGCAAGTAAACATGTCTTCTTCTTCAGGTGCCCGGTCTGGATCAGATGTCTTGACATTCCAATCCTCTGTCTTCAGATATTTTGATGAACTTGTGTTGCTGACATTATTATTTGTTGACTGCATTTTAAGCTATCCATGTACATTTTTCTCCGGCTTCCTCTGTTTCTCTTGTCTATTATTTCCCCCACAAAAGGCCAATTTCTCTATTCCACCTCTACAATCATGACTTTCCAATCCTCTCTGTCTTCAGATATTTTGATGAACTTGCTGCTGTTGACATTATTATTAGTTGCCCAGCATTTTAACCTTTCCATATAAATGTTCTTCTGTCTCTCTTGTCTTGTATTTTCTCCACAAAAGGCTAATTTGTCTATTACACTGCGACTGTTGATATTCCCCCATAAGTGACATTTGAATTTTGTTAAAGTAAAAATAATACAAGATTTTAATTTTATAATATTACTGCATTTGAAATGCACTTTCTGAGTCAAACACTCTCAGAGAAGGGGAGGGGGTGATGGAATTCAGTCTGACATTTGGTGAAAGGGTGCATGAGGCCAAAAAAGTTGAGAACACCCGAGTTGCACCAGAGTAAGTGATATTCCTGAGTCATGTTTTACTTCAAAATATTCATCCATCCATCATGTGCCATGCTGATAAGCATGGGCGGTCATAATTAGACATTTCACATGATCACCAGAGTCATGGATCAGCTCAGTGTTCTTTTCTCGACCATGCCATGTGGCCAAGCCATCCAGGTATTTGCTTCCCTGTCTTCCCTTTGTTTTCTTCCCCTTGATCTTGCCAGTTGTCACCAAGTTTTCCAATGTAATTCTTCGCATAACATGCCCAAACAATTTTGACTGTCTATGTCTCATTTCTCTAATCAAAGATTTTCATTTGTTTCTTGTAGGACTTGGTCATTGGTTTTTCAGCCTGTCTATGGTATTCTTTGCGTTCTCTTCAGAAAGCACATTTCCACAGCGATCAGATGTTTTTAAGCTTGACGGCTCATTGTCCACGCTTCACATCCATACAAAAGCACATTTCCACAGCCATCAGATGTTTTTAAGCTTGATGGCTCATTGTCCACGCTTCACATCCATACAAAAGTACAGGTTCTATGTAGCATCTCAACACTTTTTCTCATAGCTATTGACTTCTTTTATTGGTCAGCATGTTTTTCATCTTGCAAAAGGCTACCTTTGCCATGGCGATTCTTGTTCTAATCTCTTCAAGGCATCTCCCATCAGATGTTATGACTGTTCCAAGATAATTGCACCGATTCACTTGTTTAAGAATATTCCCATTTACTTGTATATTACATTGTGGTATTTCTCTCTTCCTAATGATGACCATAATCTGTGTCTTCTTACAATTTAATTTTAACCCTAGTTGTTAACTGTGTGCAACAACTGCATCTACTAATTGTTGCAGATCCTGCTCATTGTCTGCAATCAATACTGTATCATCTGCATATCTAATGTTATTGATATTTCTTCCTCTAATGATGATTCCTTTCATATCTTGTACATTTCTGAACATATTTTCACAGTTCAGGGAAAAAAGATCTGGAGCCATTACACATCCCTGTTTCACACCTCTTAATAGGCTGATAATGACCTACTTCATTATCAATCCTTATGGCAGCTTGTTATTTCCAATATATGTTTTTACAAGTCTATCTTTCCTATCAATTTGTAGATCTGCAAGCATCTCTATCATGTTGACATGTCTTACTTCATCAAAAGTGCAGTTATTTAGGAATAATATTTTTCAGAGTTTTCACCGATTGGTTGCTTTGGAATTTTTTGATGTTTTCCACTTACATTTTATTTATTAGGGAACTGTGACAGTTTAAAATGTGACAGTTAAAGCTGTACTTATTTGTAAATTGTGGTTTCTGTGCAACAAGTTATTCCTAACTTGACAAAATGTGAAGATCCACTAAATTTCATTTTTGTTTACTACAACGATGAATAAATCAGAATAACTTAAGTGTCGTAATCATATTGAGTATCATGCGAATCATAATTAATGGACGAATGGTTTCTGTGCAACAAGTTACTGCTAACTTAACAAAACGTGAAGGAGAACCCCTACATTTAATTTTCATTTACTACCAAGATCAATCAATCTTAATTAATTAAGTCTCGTAATAATACCGAGTATCGTGCACATCATAATGACAAGCAAAGCAAACAAATACATGCAAATCATAATTAATGCAAGCAACACAAGAAGCTAAGCATGCACACATTAAACACAAAACAACAGAATGAAAATACATAATAAAAAGGAAAGAAATCACCATGCATTGAATAAAAGCCAACACAAACAATCATGCAAACAAAGGCAATTATAGGAAATGTTCATGTTAGTAAGCTGTGCGTGTTATACATACAGGTAGAGTTGTAATTCGGTGTCAGGTCTTAGTCAGATATGACTGAGCTGCTGCATAATAGTAGACGTTTCTACCTACTTTCTGTTTGTGCCGAATGTTGGGCGATGCTCACCAAACCCGACACCCCACATTGTGCGATCGACTTCAGGTAAAGGAGTGCAATTGGGAGGGTACAAGTTTTACCCTAGTGTGAGGAAATGCACCTAAAGATTAAATGTCATGGCAGGGCAGACCAGGTCCTAGGCCTTGGTCGGCAACTGGTCTAGGATGGAAGCTCCGACAGGTGGACAGTTAGAGTATAGCTTTGCTGATCCGGCAGCTTCTCTTGTTCCAGACATATTGGTGTTACCTTTCCTCTGGAGTAAACTAGGCTGCCCGAAAGAGGGATCATGCTGCATGGGCAACACACAGTCTCTAAATTCAATCCAGGGGTTATGGAGAGGTATAACTCCATTCTACAAACTATTGTCTGTCAAGACGGCCAGGTGCCAGTCAAGTCAGAGTTGCAGTCAACCCCAGCATTTCTTGACTGTTTGTGATTTACCAGGCAATGTTAGTTCAGCAGTTTGCTATTGCTGTCTGAACAGCTGACACCACATACCATCAAAATCAACACAAAGTGGTGTGTTTCCAGATCACCAGCAGCTAATTTCAAACTCGTGATTTGGTGTGACCTGGGGGATTTATGAAACTGTGTGCCTCACTATCCCCAAAGCCACAGCTGACACATATAGTATCAGCCATACATCTAGCAAACACATGACAGCGACCCCAAATGTCCATGTTTGTATTTTAACTAATGGTCATCAACAGGCTCATTCATTCATTCATTCATTCAATAGCATGTGCATAGCAGAACCTCGCTCCTATAACAACCTTCTGGAAAACGTCTTGGTCATAAGCAAGGTGTCCTGCGTGCGATACACCCATCTTGAGATCCTGCAGCCATCTTCTCTTTGGCCTTCCCCTTCCTCTTTTCCCGGGCATATACCCCTCCATTACTGTTCTCTCCAAACTTTCGTGACGTTTCAAGTGACCAAAATATTAAACACTGAGCCAGTTCTCAGAGATTCAGATACAATTTGGCTTAGCGATGCTGTCCTGCAGGCAGCCGCAGTAGTGTAGCAGCCAGATGCTCGCCTTCTGTACCCGTGGTCTTGGGTTCAACCCGCAGCAGGCCGGTTTTGAATTTTTAAAATTGATCTGGGCTCTCAGGTTGACCCAGCCTAAAATAGGTACCAGGAAATGTCTTGGGAAGTAAAGGTGACCAGTGTGATACCGACCACATGACCCACCTAGTCTCGATTTGGTCTATACAAATATGGATCTAGCACCACATGTCCAATGTACCTTAGGGTATACAAGGGACCTTTACTGATTTTTTCTTCCTCCATCCATCATGTCCATGCCGATACGTCTCCATCCATCCATCCATCATGAGCCATGCCGATAAGCGTGGGCGGTCATGTTCTGCCATCTCATTCGATCACCAGAGTCGTGGATCAGCTCCATGTTTCTGTCTCGACCATGCCACGTGGTCAAGCCATCCAGGTATTTATTTTTTGGTTTCCGCTTGGTCTCTTCCCTTCGATCTTGCCAGTTATCACCAAGTTCTCCAAGTCATTTCTTCTCATAACATGCCCAACAAATTTTGACTGTCTATGTCTAATGTCTCTAATCAGTTTACAATCTTCATTTGTTTCTTGTAGGACTTGTTCATTGGTTTTTCTGGCTATCCATGGTATTCTTTGCATTTTCCTCAGAAATCACATTTCCACAGCCATCAGATGTTTTTCAGCTTGTCTGCTCATTGTCCACGCTTCACATCCATATAAAAGTACAGGCTCTATGTAGCACTTCAACACTCTTTTTCTCATTTCAATTGATATCTTTTTATTGGTCAGTATGTTTTTCATCTTGTAAAAGGCTACCTTCGTAATGGCAATTCTTGTTCTAATCTCTTCAAGGCATCTCCCATCAGATGTTATGACTATTCCAAGACAGCTGTACTGATTCACTTGTTAAAGAATATGCCCATTTACTTGTATATTACATTGTGGTATTTCTTCCTTCCTAGTGACGACCATAATCTGTGTCTTCTTACAATTCAATTCTAACCCTAGTTGTTCACTGTGTGCAACAACAGCATCTACTAAATGTTCATTGTCTGCAATCAAGACTGTATCATCTGCATATCTAATGTTATTGATGCATCTTCCCCCAATGTTGATTCCTTCCATATTTTTCTTGCTAAGCTACAAGATTTCTAGCTAAACAGTTATGCTAAATTTATATATTTACTAGTGAACATCTCTCGTCTTGTTTGAAAGTGCTACATTCAAATCTCTGGTGTACCTATCTTTGGGTGCCTGATGTGTTCTCAGATTTCCAATTCTTTGATTACAAATACATTCTACCACTTGCTGACATGTTTACTTGCTGGTCTCCGTGTATAATCCAGGTAAATCATGCAGGTCATGAAAAAAGTAAATATAACATTTCATCATCATCATGTGCCATGCAGATAAAGCTTGGCTGATCATGTCTTCGCTATCTCACATCAGAGTCGTGGATCAGCAACATTTTATCACGCAAGTAATGTTTCAGCTGCTATGTCTAGCCGTAAGAACTAGTATGCAGCATTTAAGTTCAGAAGCCTCAATTTTTTTTGTTAGTAATGGCAAAATGATCCATGACTAACATCCATAAGTTACCAGGGGAAAGATGCATGTTCCCACAAATGTCACTTTAACCAGTTTGCTGGTGTTGTGTAGTTCATGTTTCTTTTTCAATATGTTTGCAAAAACTATCATAACTGCAGAAGTATGTCTGGTTTAAAGTTTTTGTAAACAAGCCGATTATTCAAATAATTGGGGGGAAAGGGGGGGGGGGGGGGGAAGAGGGGGGGGGGGAAGAGGGGGGGGGAAGAGGGGGTGAAGAATGAACATTTCTGATGCCTGACAGTTAGGCATTCATGTTGAGAAACCCTCCATGCATAAATCTGTCCATGGGGCATTCTGGGATACTCTCAGGAAGTAGCATACTTGGTCAACGGTAATAATTGTACCTACATTTGCAGTCAGTCTTTTTTCCACTATCCCACACCCGTACAGCCTCACAAACAAAATTATAATTAGGGCCCATCCCAGCCTCAGATTAATAATCCTGTGACCAAACCAGCCACATTTCAGAAATTAATTGGAAAGGGATTGTTGTTCATAGGACATAACGTTGACAGTACTGACATTAAATGCTTTTATAACGTAATATTGTCTTCTCAAATCTGCTAAAAAATGTGTGTGTATGAACATACGCAGTTAATATTGTCTTGCGAGAAGCTGAATTTCTCAGATTATAAACAATTAGTAATCTTTATAATTAACTGTAGCTTTCATTGCACTTTAAACCAAGTATTCTTTTATCTTTAATGTCTTGATTTATTTAACCTTTAACTTATTTATCTCCCTTGATTAAACAAAATTATTTCCAGTTCAATTTAAACCAAAACTGTTTTTCTTAAAATTGTCATCATTTATATAATTATACTAAAATTATGCAGCCAGATGTTTAAATATCTTTTACATAAACTGTTCCAATTACTTTACATGTTATTCTCTAATCATTTTAAAATTCTCTCCTGTAAAAACATCTTATATTTCCACTAACTTGTTTTTCACATAATTACGATAATAATATTGATTAAAATAAGTCTCAGTTATTACTAGCCAGCTGTTTCCCCCACTGAATAGCTTTATAGATATTAAATCCTTGTACAGAAAAAAAGCTCTAACGGGTGAAACAAAACCAGTTATGATAAATACTGGTTGAATTTACAAGCTCTACTGAGTGAAATAAAACCAGTTATGATAAATACTGGTTGAATTTACAAGCTCTACTGAGTGAAATAAAACCAGTTATGATAAATATTGGTTGAAGTTACAAGCTCTACTGGGTGAAATAAAACCAGTTATGATAAATATTGGTTACAAGAATGTGGTAAACATTTTGAAACTACGCATACGCAAGCTCATGCAACCGCTACAATCTGGCCTCATGGTCAGCGGAGGATGAGCTATCATAACCATTAGCATGAGTTAGTCTGGTTGCTACTGTGAGCATGAGAAATACACTACAGGTGCACTGATGAGTTTACTTACTTCTTGAACTGGCTTTACTTGGAACAAATGAGCTAACGTGGTCATGCGAGGTATATCTTTTAGAATCTGTAAAGACAGATTAATTATGGGGCAACAGTGTGGAATCATTTCTCTCTTTGATAAAAGGCTTTCTTTTTTTTTAAAAAGGGTGGTTCAAAGATACAAAGATCAACTTCACTGCACCAGGTTTTACCCTGTGTGGATTGGTCTTCTTTCCGCAGAGCGTCCTGTCCTGCCGAAAGCGTCACACAGAGCACTAACTCTGTAGTTTCAATGACGACCCACAGGGGTCTCCCCAAAATATTGATAGAATGTCATTAGTACTGTATTTCAGATATTCTCTTATCAGAGACCCACAGGGGTCTCCCCAAAATATTGATAGAATGTCATTAGTACTGTATTTCAGATATTCTCTTATCAGAACTACAGAGGATTGACTTATTGATTTAGATACTAGGATTCCTCCAGTTTAGAAAGAAGCATTCTCATATGCCACTGCTGAACTAATCAGAATCTATTTAACAATCTGAAACATAATGTAAATGACAGAACCAGGGTGCCAGCCAATCACAAAGCAGGTACTGGCTAAACCTGCAGTGCCCACAATGTCATAAGTGTTAGTATTGGGTGCAATGAACAAAAATGTAACCAATCACAAGTGAGAAACTGCAAAACAGCTGCCTATAAAGAAGCAGAACAGACTAAAGCTGCAGGAACATTGGCTGGGAAAGATTTCAGAAAATGGTGATGTGTGATTTTGAACAGCAGAAAGGGGATTTTTAATAAGCTAGAAATAAAAATAACATAAGAAAGAAGTGTAACAGTTTCCTTAAATTGTAACTTTACATTAAAGAGCGCTTAAAATATACATATTCAGCACAATGAGTTCACATATATAAATCATTTAATATGATGCATGGAAAGGATTTTATCTTAAGACATTTTGATACTAAAATATCATCATCATCACCATGTCATGCCAATAAGCATGAGTAGTCATGGTTCTTCATCTCACATGACTGCTAGATCTCCAACCAGGCTGCGTTCCTGCCCAGATTATGTCACGTGTCCAAGCCATCCTGGTGTGATACCTTCTTCTTTCCCCATCAAGTTTTCCAATTTCCACTAAATTTTCAAGTTTATTTCTCCTCATAACTTGTCCAAAGATCTTGACTGTCTACGTATAATTTCTCTAATCAATTTACAGTTTTCATTGTCCCCTTTAATTTCTCTAATCAATTTACAGTTTTCATTTGTTTCTTGAATGACTGCCACATTCATTTTCCTGTCCGTCAATGGTATTCTTTGTATTTTATCCAGTAACCAAACTGTCATTGTCATTAGATAATTCTCAGCTTGTCCGCGTATTGTCCATTTTTCACACGCACACAACAGCATACATTTATTTTATATAGCACTTTAACACACTATTTCTCAGAGCAATCGACAGCTTAATACAATATACATTATTTAAACAGATAATGATTAACAAACACAACAAACATATCACAATTAGTAGCTGAAAAGTAAGTTTCTCTACACATTAGAAATTAACAATTGAAGCTAGCAAGTCTTCATTATTCATATCAGGATTCAGAATTTGTTACTGCACAGATATACGTTTCTATACATCATTAATAAACCACAGATTTTATTGTCAACACGTTAAGTGAGCATGTGTTCTCTGTATTTCTCCTATATATTTGGGTAGACACTAAAGACGCTAATATATGTGGCGCTCTCACAGACAAGCAATTATGCATGTACACACATTGGCGCTCTCACATACATACAAACATTGGTTCTCTCACATACATACAAGCATTTATGCATGCACGCATGCACATTGGTGCTCTCACATACATACAAGCATTTATGCATGCACACACATTGCTCTCACATACATACATACACTGGTTCTCTCACATACATACATACACTGGTGCTCTCACATACATACAAACATTGGTGCTCTCACATACATACAAACATTGGTGCTCTCACATACATACAAACATTGGTGCTCTCACATACATACAAACATTGGTGCTCTCACATACATACAAGCATTGGTGCTCTCACATACATACAAACATTGGTGCTCTCACATACATACAGGCATTTATGCATGTACACACATTGGTGCTCTCACATACATACAAACACTGGTGCTCTCACTTACATACAAACATTGGTGCTCTCACATACATACAAACACTGGTGCTCTCACATACATACAAACATTGGTGCTCTCACATACATACAAGCATTTATGCATGTACACACATTGGTGCTCTCACATACATACAAACACTGGTGCTCTCACATACATACAAGCATTTATGCATGCACACACATTGGTGCTCTCACATACATACATACACTGGTGCTCTCACATACATACAAGCATTTATGCATGCACACACATTGGTGCTCTCACATACATACATACACTGGTGCTCTCACATACATACAAGCATTTATGCATGCACACACATTGGTGCTCTCACATACATACAAACACTGGTGCTCTCACATACATACAAGCATTTATGCATGCACACACATTGGTGCTCTCACATACATACATACACTGGTGCTCTCACATACATACAAGCATTTATGCATGCACACACATTGGTGCTCTCACATACATACAAACACTGGTGCTCTCACATACATACAAGCATTTATGCATGCACACACATTGGTGCTCTCACATACATACAAACACTGGTGCTCTCACATACATACAAGCATTTATGCATGCACACACATTGGTGCTCTCACATACATACAAACACTGGTGCTCTCACATACATACAAGCATTTATGCATGCACACACATTGGTGCTCTCACATACATACAAACACTGGTTCTCTCACATACATACAAGCATTTATGCATGCACACACATTGGTGCTCTCACATACATACAAACACTGGTGCTCTCACATACATACAAGCATTTATGCATGCACGCATGCACATTGGTGCTCTCACATAAGCATTTATGCATGCACACACTTTGGTGCTCTCACATACATACAAACACTGGTGCTCTCACATACATACAGGCATTTATGCATGCACACACATTGGTGCTCTCACATACATACAAACACTGGTGCTCTCACATACATACAGGCATTTATGCATGCATGCATGCACACACATTGGTGCTCTCACATACATACAAAGATTGGTGCTCTCACATACATTCAAAGATTGGTGCTCTCACATACATACAAACATCGACGCTCTCACATACATACAAACATTGACGCTCTCACATACATACAAGCATTTATGCATGCATGCACATTGGTGCTCTCACATACATACAAACACTGGTGCTCTCACATACATACAAACATTGGTGCTCTCACATACATACAAACACTGGTGCTCTCACATACATACAGGCATTTATTAATGCACGTACATTCAAAGTAGTTATATGGAGGACCATTACCAATATGGTGCCTTCCGCAGGACCCTTGTAGATACCTGGCAATCAGAAATGTACAAATGTTCCACCAAGCGAGAACAGTGTTGAATCCAAATATCTATAATATTTAACATTATGCAATAGGAAATTTAAAGTACTTCCCTGTAAACTAGGGAACACATAAGGGTACATTCAGGCCTGAGTGAAACAATCATTATCATTTTAAGTATTCTATGCTTGTTTATTTTGAAATAAATCTGTTATGAACTAAGCAGCTGTAGTTTGAGAAGGAAAAATATGGTGAGGAAGGGAGCCGCTGACCTCACCCCATAGAGACAAAACTCAGCATGTTCACTTCTTAGTGCTGACTGCTTGATCTGTTACGGAATTATCATGACCTATACAACAGCAGGACAGTAAAGACACCAAGGGCATGAGAACTGTTGAAGAAGCAAGAATCTTCCCTGCGGGTTGTGGTGAAAGCAATTATGCAAAGGACTTGCTACATGAAACTGACTGTGAAAAACACAAAAACATGATTCATATTTGTGGAAAAACAACTAAATGAGAAACAGGAAACCAGTAACAGCAACTTAAAAACATAAGAAAGCATTCTTTTTGGCAGACAGGATAGAAAAACATGCAACATAAGTACACTGTGACAGAGATATTTATATACGTGCACAAACTATGTCAAAACAATATTGATACATATGTGCAGTTACTGCAAATAGGTGCCTGATTTCACTTAAAACAGTATCACAAGTAAAGAAATGAATTCAGTAAAATAATTTATTAACATTTACCATTATCTCTAAACTTACATATGCTGCTAAGCTCAGTGCCTTGTTTGTAGTTGTTTATTTATTGTCAAGAAAATCTCAAATACCAATGATACTATACTCTTCATTTAGTCAGCAAATTGTACAAATATATTTTTTTTTAAAACTTAATATAAATAATACATGTCACAATTCATTAGGGCACTTTGCCTCAAATAATGCATAAATTAATTTTTAAAAATAATTTAACTAAATATAAGTACAGAAAAATTAAAAGTTAGCTCACTAGCAAAAACAAAACACTACAACTGGCAGTTATAGTGTTCATTTATTCTATGAATAAGTTTGTAATAAGTAAAGCAATATTACAATTATTTCTACACATTTCTATATTGCTTTTGTAAAATAAATTACTACAGCACACATAATGTTACAATACAGTTTAGTAGCTCAAGGTACTGAAACATCAAATAATGAGATAACCGTGCAAAAGTTTGAGAAAATACGAAAAAAGACACTTGTGGGTTGGTGAGTTTGGCCAGATAAAAAATATGTAGCAGCAGTGACTGCGTCTACTCACTTCTTGGACTACAAGCTGCTGAAAGATGGGGATTAACGGATTCATGCGGGGTATATCAATGTGAATCTGAAACAGTGAAGCCAGTATGTGTCACAGTTAAGCATGGCATCTTCTGACAATGAACACAGCTCAAGCTTCCAGAACTCACGTAGTCAGCAATAACTACATAAGTTTGGGGAAGCAAAATGTGAATTATTGCATGGAGTCAGTAACTATTGTGATAAATGTTAAGGTGATGGAGTTCATCAGCTTGTTCTGTGGCTAGTGTTATAGAAAAGACAGATGATGAACTGTAGGATAAATAAGATCCGGAATACATTCAACAAAACCTGCATTATATAACAAGGCGGGTGTCTTTGGTAAAAGGTTTTTACCATTAGAAGATAGGAAAGGGATTCTTACTGATATGTTCAACAAGTTTTAATACATGGCTGTTCTTTTTCTTCTTCAGCGAACAGCGTTTGCTATGCATCTATTTCAGCACAGGTTACAAACATGACAGTTTGCTTGAGGTCTTCGTAGGTCCCGCAGTTTGCCTCGAAAGGTTGCTCCAGATTTCATCTCTGGGCCTGGCTAGGTCAGGGCAGTCTTGCAGGAGATGCCCTGGAGTTTGCTCCGTGCTCGACATCTGCAAGAGGCACAGCCAGTGAGACCCATTCAGTTGAGGTGTGCTCGACATCTGCAAGAGGCACAGCCAGTGAGACCCATTCAGTTGAGGTGTGCTCGACATCTGCAAGAGGCACAGCCAGTGAGACCCATTCAGTTGAGGTGTGCTCGACATCTGCAAGAGGCACAGCCAGTGAGACCCATTCAGTTGAGGTGTGCTCGACATCTGCAAGAGGCACAGCCAGTGAGACCCATTCAGTTGAGGTGTGCTCGACATCTGCAAGAGGCACAGCCAGTGAGACCCATTCAGTTGAGGTGTGCTCCAAGTCTACCACGTCCTGTTCTGAGTTTGTACGTTTTTGGCTAGCTCATTTAAGCTGTTGTGCTTTGGTCTGTAGTTTTTGTTTTCTTTCCACTGATTCATTCCTCCTCAGAGACTGCTTTAGTGGTGTTTGTTAATACTGGACAATTAATAAACAAGCAAGAAAATCCACTCAACCACAAAAGTGGCTATTAAATATATGCTGGACATCCTAAACAAGTAATAAAAGAACAGAACACCACATTGAAACAACACCAGTGACTATATGTTTTCATTGTTTCAGCTAAAGTATTATTCATGTATTCACTTCATATGATATATAACTCTGCAGTATACATCTGACAAGATGCAGAGTAATATACCCGGCAACATATTGTTTATGGCTTCAGTATTTACATTCATTAAGGGAATACACTGTTTTGTAATAATCATGTTTTGAAAGAGACAACAGTAGTACAAATGAGACTTGCCACAGAAACAGAGAGAAACGTTCAACATTCTTTGACCAAATCATGAGAAGGGACAAACTAGCACATTCTGTATTAACTGGTAATCATCATCTCCATCATAGTGTGCCTTGTCTACACTGAAGGTTGGCTGTAATGAGTCGCCACAACCCTCTACTCTGCACCTTCCCGGTGCATTCATGCAGGCTTGTTCCTGTCTATCTCCTGATGTCCATCCACAAGTCACATTTGTCTCTCTCTTGCACACATCCCCTCCACTTTCCCCACCAGCCCCACCAGTAGATCATTAAACAAGAATCTGTGTCTCTTTATATGGCTGAAGTACCTCAATTGCCTGACCGTGATCTCATTCAATGTTGTCTTCAATCACAGCTTTTGTAATTATCAACCAGTCTGTGGCCTGGGGGCAGTGATCGTAGTACACAATCCTGACATAACGATTTCAAAATCAGCCACAGATGTTCCGGAAGCAGACTGCTCTGCGTTGATGTTTACAATGGTATAAGCGTCAGCCTTTCATAAAGGATGGCAAACTGGTGAAAGTAAAATTGCTTAGAAAATCACAAAAACAGCCCAATAACACTGAGATTGATTGCACCTTCCTGCAAAAAGGACATACAACTAACTCTTTTTAAAATACATATGGCCAAAGAGCAGAAGACAGAAAAGATACTGGGCAGTTTTGCATCAAGAAATTAAAAGATAAATAGTATTACAGAAAAAAGTTTTGAAGAGTGTCCATCTCAGTTGGGAAGATACTTGAAGAAAAGCATTATATTTAATCTGAGGTAGTCCAAACAATAACAAATAGTGAGTAACAAAAAATCATAACTGGTTAATGAATGTAGTCTGTGACTTGGCACATGGTATATACAGCTGTATGTGTACATATTACACTTTACCTACTAAGTCACTTCCTGTCAGCTGACCCACACAGTTCATGGCAATCAGTTTGACTTTCTCCACTCGAGGATTCGGTTCTATTCGTGTGTCCTTGGAAACATACGACTCCAGGAACTTAGCTAAGTGACTTTTTACACATTGTTAAATGTAGTTATATCAGTTTCATTTTGTAGTTTTTATGTTGTTTGTATGCTGATGAAGGCTTTCTAGCCTCAGCATCCATTCTGTCACTTGTGATTGTATTCTTATAAAGCTGACCTATTCCACTTTTTATTTTTGCTGATTCAAACATGACATTTTAATGGTATATTAGAATATGACAATCAGAAACAATGTTTCCATAAGCATATTTATTTCATCTCTCACACTCACAAAGAAACTGCATTAAACATTTCAATAAATCACTTTTGATGTCATTCACTAAAATTAATAGAGTAGTTTCTTAAGAAAATAAAAAGAATACCACGGACAGGCAGAAAAATCAATGACCAAGTCTTACAAGAAACAAATGAAAACATTAAAATGATAAGAGAAATCAGGCGTAGACAGTGAAGATTTTGGGGCATGTTTTGAGCTGAAATAAACAGAAGAATTTGGTGACAACTAGCAAGATTGAGGGGAAAAGAACTAGGGGATGGTAGAGAAGTAACTATCTAGATGGTATGACCACGTGGCATAACTAAGGCAAAAACACAGAGCTGATCCACGACTCTGGTGATCGTGTGAGATGGTGAAACATGACCGACCATGCTTATCAGCATGGCACATGATGATGTTGAATGAATCAATTCCAGTTCATCACTTTTTTCTCTGATGTTTTCAGCAACTATATAATTAACAAGAAATGAAAATGGGCCAGCACTTAGAAAACTGAACTGACGAAAATGAGATGTAGATATTCAGAAGATTAAGTTGCATGTCATGGAAACAACAACAAATAAATGCAGAGATCCTAAAGAAGCTAATAAAAATGAAAAGACAGCTGATGAAAGAAATTTTAAAAATAAATAATCAAATCATATACTTTAGTGAAGGCCAGCATGGCTGAATAGATAAGAGCACTTGTTCTTATACATCCGATGTGCTGATGCCGAGGTAGCGGGTTCAGCCCCTACAACTGTCAGTTGGATTAAAATGTTGACTTCTCGTCCTTGACTTGGGGATGTAAATTACAAGTACCTCTGAAGTTGGAGTGGGTTCGCCAGACAGCAAGGAACCCTGGTAATAGGGAAAGCTAACCAACAAGCAAAAATCAGTCCAGTGCACCAGAAATAGTAGCATGTGTATGGATTACACTTGAGTTCAAAGCGAGTGATGGCGAACACAATATATACTTTAGTCACATAAACAGACATGAATGCTTTAGTCACATAAACAGACATGAATACTTTAGTCACATAAACAGACATGAATGCTTTAGTCACATAAACAGACATGAATACTTTAGTCACATAAACAGACATGAATGCTTTAGTCACATAAACAGACATGAATACTTTAGTCACATAAACAGACATGAATACTTTAGTCACATAGACATGAATACTTTAGTCACGTAAACAGAAATGAATAATTTAGTCACATAAACAGACATGAATACTTTAGTCACATAAACAGACATGAATACTTTAGTCACATAGACATGAATACTTTAGTCACATAAACAGAAATGAATACTTTAGTCACATAAACAGAAATGAATACTTTAGTCACATAAACAGACATGAATACTTTAGTCACATAAACAGACATGAATACTTTAGTCACATAAACAGACATGAATACTTTAGTCACATAAACAGACATGAATACTTTAGTCACATAAACAGACATGAATACTTTAGTCACATAAACAGACATGAATGCTTTAGTCACATAAACAGACATGAATACTTTAGTCACATAAACAGACATTAATACTTTAGTCACATAGACATGAATACTTTAGTCACATAAACAGAAATGAATAATTTAGTCACATAAACAGACATGAATACTTTAGTCACATAAACAGACATGAATACTTTAGTCACATAAACAGACATGAATGCTTTAGTCACATAAACAGACATGAATACTTTAGTCACATAAACAGACATGAATGCTTTAGTCACATAAACAGACATGAATACTTTAGTCACATAAACAGAAATGAATACTTTAGTCACATAAACAGACATGAATACTTTAGTCACATAAACAGACATTAATAATTTAGTCACATAAACAGACATGAATGCTTTAGTCACATAAACAGACATGAATGCTTTAGTCACATAAACAGACATGAATACTTTAGTCACATAAAATGACATGAATACTTTAGTCACATAAACAGACATGAATACTTTAGTCACATAAACAGACATGAATACTTTAGTCACATAAACAGACATGAATACTTTAGTCACATAAACAGACATGAATACTTTAGTCACATAGACATGAATACTTTAGTCACATAAACAGACATGAATACTTTAGTCACATAAACAGACATGAATACTTTAGTCACATAAACAGACATGAATGCTTTAGTCACATAAACAGACATGAATACTTTAGTCACATAAACAGACATGAATACTTTAGTCACATAAACAGACATGAATACTTTAGTCACATAAACAGACATGAATGTTTTAGTCACATAAACAGACATGAATGCTTTAGTCACATAAACAGACATGAATGCTTTAGTCACATAAACAGACATGAATGCTTTAGTCACATAAACAGACATGAATGCTTTAGTCACATAAACAGACATGAATACTTTAGTCACATAAACAGACATGAATACTTTAGTCACATAAACAGACATGAATACTTTAGTCACATAAACAGACATGAATACTTTAGTCACATAAACAGACATGAATACTTTAGTCACATAAACAGACATGAATACTTTAGTCACATAAACAGACATGAATACTTTAGTCAACAGAAATGAATACTTTACTCACATAAACAGACATGAATGCTTTAGTCACATAAACAGACATGAATGCTTTAGTCACATAAACAGACATGAATGCTTTAGTCACATAAACAGACATGAATACTTTAGTCACATAAACAGACATGAATACTTTAGTCACATAAACAGACATGAATACTTTAGTCACATAAACAGACATGAATACTTTAGTCACATAAACAGACATGAATACTTTAGTGACATAAACAGACATGAATACTTTAGTCACATAAACAGACATGAATACTTTAGTGACATAAACAGACATGAATACTTTGATCACATAAACAGACATGAATGCTTTAGTCACATAAACAGACATGAATGCTTTAGTCACATAAACAGACATGAATGCTTTAGTCACATAAACAGACATGAATACTTTAGTCACATAAACAGAAATGAATACTTTAGTCACATAAACAGACATGAATACTTTAGTCACATAAACAGACATTAATAATTTAGTCACATAAACAGACATGAATACTTTAGTCACATAAACATACATGAATACTTTAGTCAACAGAAATGAATACTTTAGTCACATAAACATACATGAATACTTTAGTCAACAGAAATGAATACTTTAGTCACATAAACAGAAATGAATACTTTAGTCACATAAACAGACATGAATAATTTAGTCACATAAACAGACATGAATGCTTTAGTCACATAAACAGACATGAATACTTTAGTCACATAAACAGACATGAATACTTTAGTCACATAAACAGACATGAATACTTTAGTCACATAAACAGACATGATACTTTAGTCACATAAACAGACATGAATACTTTAGTCACATAAACAGACATGAATACTTTAGTCACATAAACAGAAATGAATAATTTTGTCACATAAACAGACATGAATAATTTAGTCACATAAACAGACATGAATAATTTAGTCACATAAACAGACATGAATGCTTTAGTCACATAAACAGACAGGATACTTTAGTCACATAAACAGACATGAATAATTTAGTCACATAAACAGACATTAATAATTTAGTCACATAAACAGACATGAATGCTTTAGTCACATAAACAGATATGAATACTTTAGTCACATAAACAGACATGAATATTTTAGTCACACAAACAGACATGAATACTTTAGTCACATAAACAGACATGAATACTTTAGTCACATAGACATGAATACTTTAGTCACATAAACAGAAATGAATAATTTAGTCACATAAACAGACATGAATAATTTAGTCACATAAACAGACATGAATACTTTAGTCACATAAACAGACATGAATACTTTAGTCACATAAACAGACATGAAACACTTTTTTTATGCTCTCGCAATGTAATAATCAACACAGATGGTTCTGTGCTAAGAGGCCAAAAAAATACCTGGGGGTTCATAGCAAAGATCATTGGACAGTGTTTAGTGCAGGAGAGACTAGCATATGATACCACAATATCTAGTATGAGAATGGAGGTGGAGGCAGTCGCTGCAATGTTCCGCTGAAGAACAAATAGCACACACATGCCATAATTGTACATCTCACACAGCATGCCAAGAAGGGTGAAGAGTGGCATGCTTCAATTAAAAAAAATGAAAGATAGGGAGCATCCGTTTGATTTTTTTCACAACGGCATGATGGTGTGTTGGGAAACGGCTTAGCAGACAAATTGGCTGGATCTGCACCCCTGGGTGAGGTAATAGTGCATAAGGCAGATGTGGCCTGTGCTCTTTGGGACCATTTAAACAGTGAGAAAGAACAGATGAATCAACATGGTCTGGAAAGAACTGTGCAGCATGAAGTGACCAGAAGATCTGGCTGACACTCAGAACTCCGAGGAAAAGCCCAGACAGACACAAAATCAGACTAACTGATCAAGCCATCAGCCTCGCCTTTCAAGGTCATGTGTTAGTTTTCAGACTGTGTTGTTCTGTTCAGATGAGTGCAACTGTTCTGGAAACCCCTGGATGGTCAGCATTAGAGCTGCATGCTTTGTGCGATGTTCTCAGCATGTGGCTTGATATTCTCAGAGAGAGCCCAAACCAGGTTGGGGAAACCACTATGCAATGAAGCTGATCCTGTAACCTTTAAACAGATTCTGAATCTGTCAAACAATCAAGTTCACTGACATGGAGACTACTTTCTTCAGATAATATGTCACATTATGATAATGTCCACGGGCAAACTACACACAGAATAACAATGGAGTCTTGAAACAGATAAAATACAAAGGTTACAGAAAATAAATGTAATGGGAAATGAAAAAGAGAAAAAAGACAATCCCAGAGCAGGATCTGCCTTGGGAATGCTGTGGGTTTCCGCCCCTTTGGCCCAATACTAGTAGTGATGCATGCATGTATATGGGAATGTGAACAATTAAGAGCTGAACATATACAATGTCAATGTATCATGATGTGGCGTGACTAGTTTACTTTCTCAGCAAAGTTTTCTTTCTCAACACATTTCTCTCTCTCTCTGTCTCTCTCACTCTCTCTCTCTCTCCTTCTCTTTTAAAAGACTAGAATCTCACTGGTTACTACAAGTCACCACCATAGAACACATGACATTTGATATGCAAGTACTGCAAGTTGTGAACAGACCATGTGAACAGAGTTGGTAGGAAGATTGTGTTGTATTATAGAATGCTTTTTTAGCATCTACAACAATCACCTACAAATAATTCAACAAATAACTAACAAACAACAAATAACATCTACAAATAATTAACATTATTTAAATTATTTGGGCATGTTATTAGAAGAAGTGAATTGGAGAACTTGGTGACAACTGGCAAGATCGAAGGGAAGAGACCATGGGGAAGACCGAAAAGTAAATACCTGGATGACTTGGCCATGTGGCATGATCAAGACAGAAACACGGAGCTGATCCGCGACTCTGGTGATCGAGTGAGATGGCGAAACATGACCGCCCATGCTCATCGGCATGACGATGGATGGATGGATGGATGGATGGACAACAATCGCATGTTAATGCTGAAGACCAGGCAGCCAGGTTAACAAAGTGGCTAGATGCTTGCGTCCGAGTCAGGGGCCATGGGTGTGAATCCGCATTGAAGCGGGTTTTAAAAATTGAACTAGGCTCCCAGTTTGATCCAGCCTAACACAGGTACTAGAAGATGTCATAGGAAGTCCAAGCAGCCAGCATGATATTGACTATATTACTTATGTAGCACCAACTGTTATACAGGGTGTATTTTTAATGACTGTGCAGTGTTTGAAAATATTGCCGGTACATGTTTTGTATTTACCTATTATGTTGCATGAACTTTACAGAGGGTGAATACAAAACTTGGACCGACAATATTTTCAAACACTGCACAGTCATTAAAAATACACCTTATACAAAAATATGGGTCTAGCACGGATACCCAATGCAACTAAGGCACGTAAAAGTGTGCTTTACTTAGTTTAATATTGTTTAAGACCTACCTGTCTGAATGTCTCTTCATGTAAATCTTGGTATCTAGTTTCATAATACTGTTCTATGTAGCCAAAATATTCCTTGCGCTTTCTTTCCAGAGTCTCCTGTCTCCTGTCTGCTGCTGTAGGAAGGTAACCCTGTGGTCAGAATACATAGGACTCCTCATTTCTAATATGTATTTTACTCCTCATTTCTAATTTGTATTTTACTAGTTAATTCTAATATGTAATATACTAGTCAATTCTAGTAAGTATTTTACTCCTCAATTAAAATATATATTCAACTACTGAATTTTAATATGTATGTTACTCCTTAATTTTATGTATTTGACTTCTCAATTATAATTTGTATTTTACTTCTAATATGTGATGAATAAACTATAATATAGAAATATTCAGCCCTGCCATATTTGACCACTTTTTCGAGCTAGATTTATATCACAAATTAAAGAGAGACATTGTAGAGCCAACTAGCATTATATTAACACCTGACAACAAACAAACTACTGCTGATGAGTATCTATAATTGATTACCTCAGTACTCAGTATTATAAACAATTTAAAACAGTTACAACAAACTGCTCAACAAAATTATAAAACAAAATTATCAGCAACTCAAAGCAAACTGAAGCTGTGAAATCAACTTACTGATAAAATTTTCCAAGCTGTGGGCCGAACAGCTTTAGGTATGCCTGACCAACAAAGTTTGCGAAGTTCGGCTGAAAGTAGTATAGTCATGAATTGCAAAATGTAGCAAATAAACCGAGTAATGTGAAAGCAAAATCGTGCTCGGTGTTTAATGTACTCAGTATGCATTACTTCTTTTTTTAATTATAGACAAATATCATTGAACAAGTAGCACCAATAATAAAGAACAAACACATATCAGTAGATACTAAAAAGCACTCTATAACACAATCTTCCTACGAACTCTAGCTACCAATGCCAAACCTGGACAATGACAGAAATAGAGAAAAGAAAAATTACAACAACAGACATGAGATAGAATACTCAATGTATCAAGAAAAGATAAAATAAGAAATAAAGAATCAGGACAAAAATGGGGGTTATAGCAGCGCTTGATGTCATTAGAAAACAACAAGTTAAATGGGTCGGCCATATAACTAGGCCACAAACTAACAATATACCACAACAAGCAATGATGTACAGACCACATGGAAGCAGAAGAAGAGGCCGACCACGTAAACGATGGACAGAGGGAATAAAAGAGTCCATGGGAATATCGATACATGAAGCCCATAAACGGGCACTCTCCCGCTGTTTGTACTTCACCTCGACACCACAAGGTACTAAAGGAACAAGATGAGATGATGATGGTAGACAAACATAGGACATGGGTGTCGGCTATACACAAACATGTTTATGCAGGCTATGTTACTATGTTCATGGAATACAGGAAGACCTGAAGACACACCAAGAAGAGAATTAGAGACAGAAATAAATCATATGGGGAGGACATGGACTGAGCAGGCACACGAGTGACACAGTGGTAGATGCCCGCCTGCTGGCCCGACGGCCATGGGTTCAATTTTTGCATCGAGCCAGATTTTTAACACTCATCTGGGTTCCCAGATCAACGCAGCCTAAACTGGCTGCCAGGAAATGTTTCAAGAAGTAAAGCCGCAATACTGACTACATCACTCACTGAATGCCGATTGGTTTATAAAAATATGGATATTGCACGATATACTCAGTGTGTTTTATGTGTGTAAAAATATCCATTACTTTTTACTTGTACAGAGCTGTGTGATATAGCAAAAGATGGGATGGCTTGGAGTGAACTGTTTGAAGACCTATGGACCAATGGGGGATAAAGACAGAACGAATGTCACTAGGCTGGCAAATACATGCTTCCCAGTTGTTAATACATGTTTATATTTCAGATTTTCCCATCTAAAAAATTTTTTTTTATGCAAGTTCACTAGGAAAATCATAAAATGCTTGCTGCCTCAATCCTTTTCATTTTACTTCTGTTGATCTTTCTTCTCATGTTAAGGTCTACAAGCTTCTTTACTGGAAACACGTTCAGCTTTTGGCATTTGTTTATACTCAATGATGACCTTGCTCTTAGTGCCCAATTTTGTATTCCACATTACCTATGTATCTTTTTACCACGGTTGCCTTATTTTGGCCATGCACTTAATTATTTCACAAGCAAATGCCTGTTTCTGAATACATAACTAGCACAGTTTTAATCTATGTGTTTCTTGTCTTATCTGTGTAGTCTGGGATAATCATCTGTTTATTGTGTATCTATTTATTCATTCTACATTCGCTGATATTACTATCTTTGAAAGGGGCCAACATACTTTCATGTTTCGCACAGCTGTAACATTCATTCATTCAATCAGTAGCATGTCGTTTGCAGAACCTAGCTCCCATAACAACCTTCCGGAAAACTTCTCGAACACAAGCAAGATGTCCCGCCCCTGATACACCCATCTGGAGATCATCCGCCACATCCTGCACCCATCTTCTCTTTTACCTTCCTCTTCCTCTCTTCCCAGGCATATACCCCTCCATTATTGTTCTCTCCAAACTCTCATGACGTTTCAAGTGACCAAAATATATCAATTTACTTTGTTTTTAAAATGTGCTATTTATGTATTCAGCTTAACAGGGTCAGATCAGGCAATTCTCATATTGCAGCCTGCAACCATTTAACACTCAGACGAAACATTGATGTTTCATATGCACAGACTAAGGGTATCTAATTACTTATTTCAACCTTATTTCTACATCTGATGAATAAACTATAACAGGCAAATGAGTGTGCAAATACACTACAACAAAATATAACAACTATACTTTACACATCACTATCTAAAAAGGCTGCAAAAAACCAAAAAACTGCTGCATATTTGCTCGTAATGCAATGGATGCTAGATGTGAGATACACAGCGCAACAATCAATATATACATAAGTGTAGCATCCATCAGTTTGACAGGTAGGCTAAAACAATATTATTAACCCCCCTATCACTTTCCACCATTCTGTATACCTCCTGCCTTGTTTTGTTTCCTGAACGTCGCGCCTTTATTTATTCCCATTCTGTATTATTTTGTTCAGACATGGGGATTATTTGTGATTGTGACATTCTGGTTTACTAGCTAAGTATTCCTGTTTTTTCCCACAGATAGATATATAAATACATACACACAAATGCATATAATAACGTACATATACATACATATATATATATATGTATATATAGTGACAACAAGACAAGTTATATTTCATAAGACAGTATACACAGTGATCTAGTCAGGTTCTAACAGTAGGAAGAGCAAGCATATAAAACAGCATCATGACATATATAGGACAGCATCATGACACATATAGCATGACATCATGACACATAGACTGACATCATGACATATAGCATTACATCATGACACATAGCATGACTACATGACATGACATCATAACACATATCACAACATCACGACAAATATAGCAAGA
Source organism: Cepaea hortensis (assembly GCA_963921405.1). Taxonomy (NCBI): domain Eukaryota; kingdom Metazoa; phylum Mollusca; class Gastropoda; order Stylommatophora; family Helicidae; genus Cepaea; species Cepaea hortensis. The sequence goes on from OY992887.1 coordinate 93,721,106, forward strand.
CATCATGACACACAGACAGACATAATGACACATATAGCACAAAATCATGACACATATTGCAAGACATCATGACACACAACCTGACATAAAGACACATACAGAACAACATCATGACCCATACAGCATGACACAAATAGGACAGCATCATTACCCATATAGCAAGACATGTCACATATAGCCTAACATCATGACACATATAGCACAGCTTGACACATATAGCATAACATCACAGAGATACAGCACAACATTATGGCACATAAAACAGCATCATGACAAATTTAGATCAGCATCATGACATTTAAAACAGCATCATGACACATATAGCATGACATCATGACACATATAGCACAACATCATGACACATATAAGGCAACATCATGACACATATAAGGCAACATCATGACACATAAAATGGCATCATGACACATATAGCACAACATCATGACACATATAGCACAACATCATGACACATATAAGGCAACATCATGACAAATTTAGATCAGCATCATGGCACATTTAAAACAGCAACATGACACATATAGCATGGCATCATGGCACATATAGGACAGCACCATGACACATAGCCAGACTTCATGACACATATAGCACAACGTCATAACACATACAGCAGAACATCATGACACATATAACCCGATACCATGACATATATAACATGACATCACGATACCTATAGTACAGCATCATGATATATAGGACAGCATAATGACACATGCAGCACAGCATAATGACACATATAGCACAACATCATGACACATATAGCACAACATCATGACACATATAGCACAACATCATGGCACATATAGCATGACATCATGGCACATACAGCACAACATCATGACATATAGCATGACATCATGGCACATACAGCACAACATCATGGCACATATAGCACATCATGACACATATAGCACAACATCATGACACCTATAGGACATAATCACGACACATAAAATAGCGTCATGACACATAAAACAGCGTCATGACACATAAAACAGCGCCATGACACAAATAGTGCCCAGGTTGACATTTATCACACAAGTTAACTAGACATCACTTGTCAGAAATGGGGTACAGGGCAAGCAGTCACTCCCTCTGCACCCCACCCAGCTTTGCCACTGAGTATAATTACACACATATTTACATTTACGTAGAAATAATGCACACACAAACATACCCATAATACAAACTACATTTTTACATGAGGACAAATATACAGGGCACAAATAACTTACTCAAGTCTAATGCAGGCTCTGCAAAAATTGCTTTAAATTTAATTATCCGTGCTGCATCGGTATCTGGTGGGGCCATTGAGACATAGCGTATTGAGGTCAGTTTCAGCGGCTGGCCCCCTCCGCTGCCAAACCTCATTCCAAGACCAGGCCCTCCTGAATGGTGGTGTGGATGAGGTGAATATGGCTGACCTTGACCTGACCACACAAGACAAAATACACATTCTTTTTTTAAAAAGGGCGGGGGAGGGGTTAATACGCAAGAGTAGCGGTTTCAATGTACCGGGTTTTATCCCATATGGCTCGGCCTCTTTAAGCAGGGCGGCCTGTTGAAAGAGCCGCGCAAAGCACGAACTCCGTAGCTCTGGTGATTACCCCCAGCAGTCTCAGAGAAAATTGCTCTCGGGAACCGAATGACGTAGCCTGTAGTGGAATCGTATCCTCAGCGTAACCACTTCGCCACGAAGACTACAGACAGGACTCACAAACATAGGTCAAACTTCACATCTTAACTAACCCCTCCCCTTCCTCCAAACTTCCAGATGATCACTAGAAAACAAATTTAGGTAACTTAAAAGCAAATAAAAGCATTGATAACCATAACCTTACATCAAACTTGCAATGTCCAAAACTATGAGGCAATGGATCACTCCCAGAAATTAGTATGTCTAGGTTAAACTTATAAACATTGACATAAAAAACAACTAAATTTATTCTTATGTACCGCCCTTGCAACTTAGCTGATTCTAAACTCCTCTACTAAACATCCTCCACTCTGACCTTAATCATCATCATCATGTGTCCTGTAAACTGGCGTAGGCATTCGTGAATCTCCAAAGATCCTGGTGTTCTGGATCAATTCCACTGATCACACTCCACCTTGCTCCATCCCAATCCATCCAGGATCCTGGTATCCAGAATATTTTCAAGAGGAACCCTAAAGTGGCCTACACGTGTAACAAAAACTGAAAGACATGTGTGTCTGAAGCAGGCTTCTGATCTACACAGCAGTTCCGCTGGGTACTACAAATATAATCATTCTAAATGTAATACAGGAATTCCTGTACCATTTTCTTATTCGATATTCCATTTTCAGTTCCCAGTTTTGTCAGTTGTATTCCATCCACATAAGTATTCCTTTGTGATGTCCATTTTCAATATTATATGATTGTTCCGTTTTTGATATTTTATTATTGTTCCCTGTTTGTTGTTCCACTAAGAAAGACTTTTCTTGAACCTTCACCTGTATCAAGGTGTGTTTTTCCACATAAGAAGAAAACCAAAGTCAATAAATTCAAATATATGGGGGAAATCATGACATCAGATGGAAGATTCATAACTGAGATTAAAGGCAAAATGGGCCCAGCAAACAAGCTGCACTCCTGAAGATGAAAAGTATCTTATGCAATAAACGATTATCACTGAATGTCAGAAAGAGTACTGAAATGTTACATCAAACCTGTTCTGCTGTGTGACAGTAAACCTTGGAATGTCAATGAGCAAATTAGGACGAGCTTGGAGGCAGCAGAGATGTGGTTTCTGAGACGAATGCAGTGCAAATTTTAAACTGCAGAGTAACTAAGAACAATGCCTGGCAAAGGCTAATGAAAGCTGAACATTTACACAACTATAAGAAAGTGACAGTTTTCTTTGGAGTGAAAAGGGGGACACTTGAAAACATTATGAAAACTGGAAATAGCGGCAGTAGCAAAGACACGGAGAAATGATGCTGGTTGGTCTAAGACTATGCCATGGAGTAATAGCTATAGAACTGATTCAAAATGCCCAGGACGGAGATCTGTGGAGTGACGTGGAGCTCCTATGCCATTTGGTAAAACGCATAATAATGATGATACAATGTATTACTTTTGTTTGATGAAGAATTCAACTTGATGTCCTTGAGAGTCAGAGACTTCTTGCTATGATTGTCCAGAACAGCTTTAGCAGTCGACTGCACATCTTTGAGCGATATTCTCAGGTTGGCCATTTGGATGAGATCATCATCACCGTCATCCCAAGCATCAGATGTTTCATTTTCAAAATCACGGAAGGAATCCCTTTTGTTGCCCTTTCCTTTATCGTCTTTTTGGGTAGGCCAACCGGGTCTGTAGAGAAGATGATCTAAAGAATTAAACTGGTTCAACCAATGTTAAGACAATGTAAGCAAAAGCAAAGAGATCATTGTGCAACAATAACAACAATTTTATAATAAATAATAATGTTGGTTGGTTGCTTGAGATTTTATAATAAATAATAATGTTGGTTGGGTGGTTGGTTGGTTGGTTGGTTAGCTAGCTATCTGTGGTATCATCCTTGGTTGGTTGTTTGGTTGGTTAGCTAGCTATCTGTGGTATCATCCTTGCACTCCGGTCAAGTCCATAGGTGCTCAGATCCTCCCCCCAACGTATGTATCAGTGTTCGGTGGCTAATAGTGCCAGTTCTGTGTTCGTTCAGAGGCCGCCTCGTTCTCTTAATGTGCCGCTCATGTCTGGCCGTGCCAAGTCTTAATCCCAAGTCTCTCATTCTGAACAATGTTATTTATCGATATGAAGTCAGTACGTGTTAATAGACTACATACGATAATAATAGTAGTAAATGTAGTCCCATAACAGATACAGTCGTTGGAGTGTGACCTATTACTGGTACCCATTTTGATGAGGCTGGAAGGTCAGCCCCAGAGCTGTCAGAAGAAAATAATTCCTCCTCTGCAGGGGACTGAACCCGGAATCACTGCCTTGGCAGGCAAGCACACTAACCATTATACACCCACTGTTCCAATCATAGCAGTAACTTATACAAATAATGAAGAGTTAATTCGATAGGTACTGCTGAAGGTATGTCTTCTTCTTCTTCTTCTTCTTCTGCGTTCATCCGGAGTTTTTTTCGGACGTGATTGCGTTGTGCCTGTTTACATCAGAGCTGCATTCTTGCGCCGTTAGGCCGACACATCCGACTTCTGCAGGCATTTGTTGACCGGGTTATTCTTCCCGGGTGAAGGTATGTCAAGTGTTAGACCTTCATAAATTCTAGGTCATGGCATTATCATCATGTAGTTTGTCCTTTACAGAATGTCTCGCCGAAAAGTCTCTCGATCTTTTGCCAGTTTGCCTGCCTGATGCATGTTTTACTGCCTTTTATTCCAGAAACCATGAATTCCATCAGTTCTTTCCAAGCCACTGTGACATTTAATATGGTTAAAGTACTTCAGTTCCCTAGATATGGTTAAAGTACTTCAGTTCCCTAGACATGATGCTTGCTTGAGGCAAAATGACCAGTTTTCTGCCTTGCCACCTTTCCTACCCCAAACAATTGAAAACTGAAAATTACCTGTAATCTATTTTTTATGCTGGCTCGATTCCACAGTCGTCCAGAATATATATACAGAAAAAAGGCTGAATCTTCAGATGAATTTAGACTGGAATGTACATATGCCAAAACAAGGCTGAATCTTCAGATGAATTTAGACTGGAATATATATATACTAAGACCAGGATGAATCTTCAGATGAATTTAGACAGGAATATATATATATGCTAAGACCAGGCTGAATCTTCAGATGAATTTAGACTGGAATATATATATTCTGAAAGAAGGCTGGATCTTCAGATGAATTTAGACTGGAATATATATATATATGCTAAGACCAAGCTGAATCATCAGATGAATTTAGACTGGAATGTATATATGCTAAGACAAGACTTAAAAGCACAACCTCTTAGTCTAAGGGCCGGCACATAACTTAAACGAGTGTGCAAGTCTTGCACAACAGCAGTAACAGTTCACTCTCTCACAAGTATCCCGTAGTTTCACGAGTGAATTCCCATGCGTAATTCACTTCTAATTTGCAAGTCACTCACAGGCATCTAGTGTTAAGCTGGCTGTGTTTACACTAAAATTACTTGTGTAAAACCATACAAGATATTTTTTCATAACTGTATTGCTCAACTACCGTCAATAAATGGATAATATAAATCACCATCATATGACCAATGGCATTTGTCTAAGCCATTTTCATGGTTAGTTTTTACATCTGATTTACTAAACAAACTCAACTGCCTACGTATCTTGTGCTGATTACTGATTTTCTACCAATGTTGAGCCCAGATGATTATGACAACATGGTGCAAATAACCAGAAATGATAAACATTCAAAATAACTAAAACAGGAAGAAAGGAATAAAAGTAAACAGCACAAATACAAGCTAGAGTACATATGTCAGAACATAAAATCAATGTGACTATTTAACTATCAGGTATCAGTGATTAGATGGGAAATATAACATAGCCAGTGGAATATCTCAAAACCAACATTATTCTGAGTAAAGAGAGTTCTATTCATCAGCTTCTTGTCTACAGAAGTTAGAAAATAAGCCGTTATTAAGCACAAACAGAATAGACAGAACTCACAAAATGACTAGTCAGCCAACTGTACAAAAATTACCCAATAAAGGTATACTATCTAGAATGCCATTCCAAAATGAAGAGCTACAATTTTTAAAAAAAGCTAAGTTAGTTGCATATCCTTTACAGGACGTCATAGTCAACCCCATCATTTTTGGCTGTTTGTGATTTCTTTGCAAGCTTACATTCAGTAGTTTGCCATTGCTTTTTGAACGAACGGCACACATACAGCTGTATGAAAAGCAATGCAAGGCGGTCTGCTGCCAAAATCACCAGCAGCTGTGTTTTGAACACAGTACATGGGATTAAGAATTGTGTCCGTAAGCCATTCACCACAGAGCCGGTCTTGAATTAAAAACAAAGCAAATTGTGTCAGATTCAATCTATATTATTACTTTCTTCTCAAGTAATATATAATAATAATAATAAAATTAATTAAATTTAGTTGCATGTCCTTCACAGGACGTTAGCAGTCAACCCCAGCATTTTGGCTGTTTGTGATTCCTGGGCAAGCTTTACGTTCAATAGTTTGCCATTGCTTTCTGAACAACCGGCACCTATACCACTGTGTTTCAAACCCGGGTATACGGGATTACGAATCGCATCCGTAACATCTTTTCAAAACATGCTTCAAGCTTTACGCAACCTTTACTCATCAATGAAACAATTTAATTTGAAACAATTTAATTTACCTCTGACACCCAAAGTGATCTAAAGGATGGTTTAGGCAACTTACGTGGTTACATTTGTCACAGGGGGTGGGTGCTGAGCTCCATATACCGGCTTGCCTCTGTTTTAACATGAGGAGATAGAAAATCATAAGTTAATATATTAAGTGACATTTTTCTGTTTGTTGTTTTCTTAGTCAGATCTTTAGAAGTTAACTGATGTTCCACAATCTGACAGAATAAAGGGAGCTTAAAATTGAGAGGATTCACTTCAATGCACTGGGTTTTATCACATAAGGCTCAGTCTCTTTCTGCACAGCAGCCAGGTGAAAGTGTCGAATAGAGCACGAACACCACAGCTTCAGCAGCACACCACAGGAGTCTCCTGTAAGAACTGCACTTGTATACCCTTCAGGAGTGCCCAGCTTATAGAGATCTGCACAGACAGACATGGCATCAGAGTGCTGAGCTAAAACAGAAGTTATGAGGGATCCTGCCTTAACCTGGAGAAGACGGCAAACTTCATCCTGGAACAGGATTGCTAATAAAGTATAAACATCAGCCTGAACATTAAGAGGAAGAGAGAGGAGAGTGGCCAACCTAACTATCCAAGACCAAGTAATAAATTATGTTAACAGACAAACAAGGGGATCAACACCTTGTGCCACATTTATTGAAAGACAGAAGATCAAATGGTTTGGCCATCTTGTTAGAATGCAACACCATCAACTACCATCACTGGCACTATACCAAATAACATCTGCTATGAGAGCAAGAGGAGACCCGAGAAGAAAATGGATTTATGACACCAAAGACATTGTACAATCAGACAGATTGCCACCCTTCGGGTGCTGGAGCGTCAATTATTCCTCCCCACAACACCTGACAGCAAAAGTGGAATATCATGATGATAATGACTGGCCATCTCCACCACTAAACATATGACAGATTCACATGATTCTTGACTCCCTCTGGAGAATGGGTCACAGTATGCTGACAATGAAACACCCAGTGTGACAAGGAAACACCCAAACAGTGTGACAAGGAAACACCCAAACAGTGTGACAAGGAAACACCCAAACAGTGTGACAAGGAAACACCCAAACAGTGTGACAAGGAAACACCCAAACAGTGTGACAAGGAAACACCCAATGTGACAAGGAAACACCCAAACAGTGTGACAAGGAAACATCCAAACAGTGTGACAAGGAAACACCCAAACAGTGTGACAAGGAAACACCCAAACAGTGTGACAAGGAAACACTCAAACAGTGTGACAAGGAAACACCCAAACAGTGTGACAAGGAAACACCCAATGTGACAAGGAAACACCCAAACAGTGTGACAAGGAAACACCCAAACAGTGTGACAAGGAAACACCCAAACAGTGTGACAAGGAAACACTCAAACAGTGTGACAAGGAAACAACCAAACAGTGTGACAAGGAAACACCCAATGTGACAAGGAAACACCCAAACAGTGTGACAAGGAAACATCCAAACAGTGTGACAAGGAAACACCCAAACAGTGTGACAAGGAAACACCCAAACAGTGTGACAAGGAAACACTCAAACAGTGTGACAAGGAAACACCAAAACAGTGTGACAAGGAAACACCCAATGTGACAAGGAAACACCCAAACAGTGTGACAAGGAAACACCCAAACAGTGTGACAAGGAAACACCCAAACAGTGTGACAAGGAAACACTCAAACAGTGTGACAAGGAAACAACCAAACAGTGTGACAAGGAAACACCCAATGTGACAAGGAAACACACAAACAGTGTGACAAGGAAACACCCAAATAGTGTGACAAGGAAACACCCAAACAGTGTGACAAGGAAACACCCAAACAGTGTGACAAGGAAACACCCAAACAGTGTGACAAGGAAACACCCAAACAGTGTGACAAGGAAACACCCAATGTGACAAGGAAACACCCAATGTGACAAGGAAACACCCAAACAGTGTGACAAGGAAACATCCAAACAGTGTGACAAGGAAACACCCAAACAGTGTGACAAGGAAACACCCAAACAGTGTGACAAGGAAACACTCAAACAGTGTGACAAGGAAACACCAAAACAGTGTGACAAGGAAACACCCAATGTGACAAGGAAACACCCAAACAGTGTGACAAGGAAACACCCAAACAGTGTGACAAGGAAACACCCAAACAGTGTGACAAGGAAACACTCAAACAGTGTGACAAGGAAACAACCAAACAGTGTGACAAGGAAACACCCAATGTGACAAGGAAACACACAAACAGTGTGACAAGGAAACACCCAAATAGTGTGACAAGGAAACACCCAAACAGTGTGACAAGGAAACACTCTAACAGTGTGACAAGGAAACACCCAAACAGTGTGACAAGGAAACACCCAAATAGTGTGACAAGGAAACACCCAAATAGTGTGACAAGGAAACACCCAAATAGTGTGACAAGGAAACACCCAAAATAGTGTGACAAGGAAACACCCAAATAGTGTGACAAGGAAACACCCAAACAGTGTGACAAGGAAACACCCAGTGTGACAAGGAAACACCCAAACAGTGTGACAAGGAAACACCCAAACAATGTGACAAGGAAACCCCAATGTGACAAGGAAACACCCAAACAATATGACAAGGAAACACCCAAACAATGTGACAAGGAAACACCAATGTGACAAGGAAACACCCAAACAATGTGACAAGGAAACACCCAAACAATGTGACAAGGAAACACCCAAACAGTGTGACAAGGAAACACCCAAACAATGTGACAAGGAAACACCCAAACAGTGTGACAAGGAAACACCCAAACAGTGTGACACGGAAACACCCAAACAATGTGACAAGGAAACCCCAATGTGACCAGGAAACACCCAAACAATGTGACAAGAAAACACCCAAATAGTGTGACAAGGAAACACCCAAATAGTGTGACAAGGAAACACCCCAATAGTGTGACAAGGAAACACCCAAATAGTGTGACAAGGAAACACCCAAATAGTGTGACAAGGAAACACCCAAATAGTGTGACAAGGAAACACCCAAATAGTGTGACAAGGAAACACCCAAACAATGTGACAAGGAAACACCCAATGTGACAAGGAAACACCCAAATAGTGTGACAAGGAAACACCCAAATAGTGTGACAAGGAAACACCCAAACAGTGTGACAAGGAAACACCCAAATAGTGTGACAAGGAAACACCCAAATAGTGTGACAAGGAAACACCCAAATAGTGTGACAAGGAAACACCCCAATAGTGTGACAAGGAAACACCCAAATAGTGTGACAAGGAAACACCCAAATAGTGTGACAAGGAAACACCCAAATAGTGTGACAAGGAAACACCCAAATAGTGTGACAAGGAAACACCCAAATAGTGTGACAAGGAAACACCCAAACAGTGTGACAAGGAAACACCCAAATAGTGTGACAAGGAAACACCCAAATAGTGTGACAAGGAAACACCCAAACAGTGTGACAAGGAAACACCCAAATAGTGTGACAAGGAAACACCCAAATAGTGTTACAAGGAAACACCCAAACAGTGTGACAAGGAAACACCCAAACAGTGTGACAAGGAAACACCCAAACAGTGTGACAATGAAACACCCCAAAAGTGTGACAATGAAACACCCCAAAAGTGTGACAAGGAAACACCCCAACAGTGTGACAAGGAAACACCCCAACAGTGTGAAACTGAAACACCCCAAAGGTGTGACAAGGAAACACCCAAAAAGTATGATAAGGAAACACTCCAAAAGTGTGACAATGAAAATCCCAAAAAGTGTGACAGTGAAACACCTAAAAAGTGCGGAGGAAACTTTAACATAGGCCAAATGCTAGTCAATCCAAGTGTGTTGTGGTGGTGAAGGCTTTGGTCGCAATGTCCATTTAGTTACTTCTGATTGTTCTAGTAAAGCTCACCCTCTATTTCTCATGATTGGGTTATTCATTCACTGAACATGAGATGGGATGCATTCAGCGTACAGCAAGCTGAACTTGAAAGAACCATTATGGCATGCAAGATTTACCAAGAAGTCAGCATCTGACTATTTGAAGCTTTACTGTAATGACTTTTATATTAATCAGCAGTCAAAACTATGAAGATTGGCAGCAATCACTGCTGCTTTGATGTGGCTAGCAGGTATTCAAGGCCTCATAGTCATTGGCAGTACATACTGCATTATTTTTTTTAAATGTTGTTTGCATATCCTTTACAGGACATCACAGTCAACCCCAGCATCTTTTGGCTGTTTGTGATTTCTTGGCAAGTTTACATTCAGTAGTTTGCCATTGCTTTCTGAATGAGCGGCACTCATACCATTTTATAAAAACTAATGCCAGGCAGTCTGCTGCTAAATCGCCCGCAGCTGTATTTCGAACGCGGTATGCAGGATTACAAACTGCCCCCGTAACTCCTTCATTCCAGAGCTGAAGTTAAGTTTTAAATGGGACAGTTGTGGCCGTGAGTGGGTGCCGTGCCAATCATTATTCATTAGACACTTCTCTCATACAAAGACTTACATGGATATATATATATATATATATACTATAGTGTACTGATTAGGTTATGCCAGGGTGTATGTTGTAAAGTAACAAGCAAGTAGATCTATTTATTGGTTTCATGAGTGCTAGTAGAAAAAATGACTCACTCCTGAAGGAAAATGCAGACATTCTACAGACTAAGTATGGGGGACTGCTATTTGAAGTTTAAGATACAATATTATTAATAATATAGTAGGTGGCGCCGGTCTCCCTGGCATAGGGGTTAAGGACGTTGTTCGTAATCCCGTATACTCTCGTACAAAACACAGCTGTGCGAGATTCGGCAGCGGATCACATCGCGTTGGTTACTTACGGAGATATGCGAGCCGGTCGTTCAGAAATCAATGGCAAACTACTGAAAGTAAAACTTGCCAAGACATCAACAGCAGCTGAAAATGCTGGTGTTGATTGCAGTGTCCTGTAAAGGATATGTGGTGGGGGGGGGGGGAATGACAACATATTTAAAATTAAAAGTTTAAAAGTCCGTCAGTCTTTGACTTTGACTTTTTCAAGTGTGTGACTGGTCGTGGGTTCAGCCATGGGAGCTTCATATGAGGGAACGAAAATTAACATGTCCACAACCAGTGTTGCTGGAACGATCATCTACATTTTACATGTATGATTTGCACCTGTGGGTTTGAACCGACCGATGCCGATGTTATGACGATTGTCATTGTTAGTTGTTCTTAAAAAATCAAGAAATAATTAATTAAATTAAATTCTTCAGCTTAGAGATCAATTGGCATAAACATATTATTAATATTATATATTTGAATAATATATAATTTTGGATTACAATTTCCAAAATCTATCAAACTAAGGAAGTCTCATAATTTAACACAACAATGCCGTTTCACTAAAGTTTAGTATCCAAATAAATGTATTTAGTGACGGGAGGACGCCGTTTAAGGAGACGTCATTCATAGGAAGCGATCTGGTCAACCTACCTGGCTGGTGCAGGGCCACCGGCGGTGTTCTTCTTCCAAAATCCACTTTTGTTATCTCGTGAAGAACTAGAACTCATATAAGCCATTCGTGTTTCAGAAACATCGAAGAAAGGTGAACAGGTTATTGTTGGTGAGCAACTGCCATCCTGTTCAGGTTATGTGTTGTATAATTTGTTCTGTCCGGAGAGTTGTCATTATTTTGTTGACAACATGGCCGGTGCAACTACGCATGCGCATTAGCCTCAGTGTGATTTTTTAATTCTAGAGTCGTCCGGTTTATATAAAAATTAAATGTATTAGGTTACGATTAAAATTTCTAGAAAACTCTGTGACAGCTGGCAAAACTAATAGGAAAAGAGCAATGGTGAGAGATAAATATCTGCACGACTTTGCGAGATAGCATGATCGGGACAAGAACACAGACCTCACCCAATACGTGGTGATCGTGTCAGATGGTGAGCCATGGCCGCCCACTTTATCGACATGGCACATGATGATGATTAAGTTATTAAAGCATTATTGTAGGGCATGAGAAAAGAGGACATCTTAAGAAACACTACATAGCATAAGCGTGTAACGACGTTGGGACACAGACTTATCTGTGAAATAGTGAACCATGACTGGCCACTTTATCGACATGGCACATGTTGATGATTAATTAAGTTATTAAAGTATGATTGGAGGGCATGAGAAAAGAGGCCATCTTAAGAAAAACTACATCACACAAGCCTGTAACGTCGTTGGGGCACTGACTTATGATAAACTAAAGGGATCTACTGAGATAAGGAGACAGTTTGCATAGATCAGTGGTTCTCAACCGGTGGGGAATCCCCCCTCCCCGGGAGTGGGGGATGGGGCGGGGGGATTTTAGGGTTTCCAGGTGGGGAATTAAGATTATTTCATGATCACGTTAATACAAGAACCGATTACTTGATATTGTTTTTCCCTTCATACTTTACGATTCTGTACGTCTCACCCTTCTAAAATTCATTTTACAACGTAAGTAGACCCACAAATCACGTTGTATGTGAAAGTCTAGACTTGTTTTAGTATGTGCTATTAAATTTAGCTTCGATTATTACGTATACTGTGTAGGGGCGGAGCGGGGAGGGGGTGTTTAGGTAGGAAATATGAAGGGGGGGGGGGGGAGAATGACGTTCTGAAAATATCATGAAAAGGGGGGGGGGCACGGACCAAATATTTAGGTAGGAAATATGAAAGGTGGGGGGGGGGGGAATGACGTTCTAAAAATATGGTGAAGGGGGGTACGGGCCAAAAAAGGTTGAAAACCACTGGCATAGATTAAAGAGCTGTTTAAAAGGCAAGCTGATTAACTTCATTGCATCATTTTTTATTCTATAAGGCTCTGTCTGTTTCCGCAGGGCGGCCTGCCAAAAGCGTCACACAAAGCACGAAGCACGAACTCCATAGTTCCAGTGACGACCCCCAGGATTCCAAGAAAATACACTCGTGAACCGAATGTCGCAGTCCGGAATCGAACCCACAACTTGAGATGAGCTAAGAACCGACATCACTGCACTTAGGACATTCCCATAGGTAATCTACCACCAAGAGGTGCATTCTCTACCAGCCTATCAGCCTGTTCATTTCCCCACACATCCCACATGGGCAGGGCAAAAAATCCATACAATTCTCACAATCTGTGACCTCTGAAGCGACGATAGCCATTCCACACGAAACATTCCTTTCTCTACCTTACTAACACACTCCTTGAGTCCGTAATGAATACAATGTGTGTTGCAGTGGTCTCCTCTAACCAACGGAATGCCACTGTAACTGCTTCCACTTCCATTCTCATGCTGGAGATCGTATCCTCATTTGCCAAACTCTCCTTTTTTTAAGAACCGTCCATTAGTCTTCACAATAAAACCCCACCCATTCCGTCTGTTTCTTACCACTGACCCATCGGTATAGATCACTATGTCACCTTGATGTGTGTTAATTTGGATCAGTTGTTGCACCCCAAACTCTGTGCGGCCCGCTACCCGTTCTCTTCACTCACGACCCAGTGTTACTATTACATTGTGCCAGTCCGTCATGTCTTCCGGTACTTCAACCCACTATTTTTCACGATTGATGATCTCTAGATCACACACCTGACGTATAGATATTTCCGCCCGTGCCATTCAGGACCTGCCTCGTCTTAGTCTATGACCCTTGACCATATCCACGGCTTCATGCAGGGGGTGATCCCTATCTGTAGCAACTCTCAGGTACCATTTTACTTGAAGGACCTTATGTCTATCCGCCATTGCTGTTAGTGCCAGGATATGCCCCATGCATATAATTGGTGTATCCTTTGTGCACCCCAGGATTACCCGCATGGCAGCATTCTGTATGCGCTCCAACCTTTCAAGCTGGCTCTTTGATACCGTCAGCAGCCCCAAACCATACTCAATGACAGAAATTATTAACTGCTGAAAGAGCCTGTAAAGCATCTTCTGCTCTACCCCGGGTGCTGCCATCGCCCGCAATGTATTAAGTCCCCTACCAGCTGTCACTACCAAAGTCTTCACGTGATCCTTAAAAGACATACACCTGCCAAAGTGATACCCAAGTACTTCAATTTACTATTTCTACTAAGAGGACATCCATTCAATACAATAAATCGGACATCTACCTTCACATTCCGGTTATCCAGGGAGTACCACACAACCGATGCCTTGTCTGGGTTTATAACGGTCCCTGCTCCCCTGCACCACTCCGCCCCCCCCCCCCTGTTTACTGCCATCTGTAAGCCTTCAGCAAAACCTTCCCTGTCTCTGCCATGTCGGTACACCAGCACATCATCTGCAAATGTCAAGATTCTACCAACACCCGGTGTCTCAATAGCTGCGACTTTGCTGGTGTAGACATTAAAGAGCACTGGGGACATGGCAGATCCCCGTGGCAACCCAGGTGTAATAGTACAGTGATCAGAAGTCCAGGAACCCATGCGGAGTGCAATCTTACGCTCATAAAGGACTGCCGCAACCCAGCAAGGGCAGACGCCCACGTCCAACATAGCGTATATCAACATATCATTCCTGGCTGGTACTATTAGTGTTGGAACTCTTCGCTGGCTGCTGAGGATGGGGACGGAGCACTTATGGGAATGCCCCGAATGCTGTGATGTCGATTCCTAAATCAATCAATCAATCAATCATTCCTGGCTTTGTTATACGCACCCTCCAGGTCAAGAGCTACCGCCACTGTCTCTTGTTTATCCTGAAATCTCTCACAGACACCAAATGCAAATGTTTCCGCATAGGCCCACATGTCCTTCCCAGCCGGTAACTCCCGAGCCCTTTTGGGAAGCAGATTTCGACTTTCCAAAGTCGAAAGCTGCAGCCTGCGTCTTTTCGAGGACTTTGTCAAAAGTATGTTGCAAGGTTTTGATTCGGTATCCATGCAGTCTGGAGAGATCCTTACCTGGCTTTGAGAGTGCAACCAGGCAGCTGTGCAACCACTCCCGGGCTATTTCAGTCACTTTGAACTCAAGCGTAGTCCACACACTGGTTACTACGTCTAGTGCACTGGGCTGATTTTTTCGCGTGGGTTAGCTTTCCCTATTATCAGTGTCCCTCGCCATCAGTCGAACTCACTCCGACTTCTGGGATAGGCTTGATATATGGTGCTATCCTCATATTTTTAAAGACCAATCACTATGGAGTAATGTTAAAATCCAGACCTCCTTTACTTTCAACTACATTTCCTGGTACTCCTTTCACCCCTTTCAGGTTAGGTCGACCAGGAAATCCCGGTCACTTGTAAAAAGAAAAAAAAAAACAGCATTGATGGAGATTGGAACATATGACCTTCGGTCTGGTCTGACAAACCGGCTCTATGACAGTACAGGGCAAGATGTGGTGTGTAAAATAAGGCGCGACAAGCGCAGAAAGTTTCAGGGCAGGAAAAAAAGCTGGGAGCAGCCATCTTGGTGGAATTTTGAGGTGGAGAAGGCCTGGATGGATAAGCGTAGTGCTGTAAGGAAATGGCAAAACGCCAAGAAGAAGAGAGTTGCCCATCCTGGTCCCTGCATGCACTTAGAAAGAGAGATGCACACAAAAGTAAGCTATTTAAAAAAAACTGGTTATGGTGGTTAAAGGTGAAAAATGGGCAGAGGTGTGTCAAAGAGTAAGTACAGACAAGTCACTGAAATTGTTCTGGCGACTACATAAAAGCATGAGTGGTGTAGTCAGGGCCGGATTTAGACTTGATAAGGCCCTAAGCTATTTGAAATATGGGGCCCTTTATAAGTCCAGATATTCTATGTCAGTAACAAATTGCTCACTCGGACAATATTTTTTGGAGCCCCCCACTTTCTTGGTGGCCCCAAGCAATAGCTTGTGTAGCTTATACGTAAATCCTGCACTGGGTGTAGTCAAGAATAAGAGCATTTCTGACTTCCAAGGTGCTGACCTCATCTGGCAGAGGACTGACGAGAAAAGGGCAAAGCACTCTTCGAACGCTATCTAGAGCTGAGCAACCAGACATGAGAGGCCGAAATCTCGTCAAGGAGGTCACCTCAGACAGGTGCAAGGCCCAGAACATTACGAATGAAGACACAGTGACAGTGAAAGAAATTAAGGCTGTGCTTCGACGATTAAAAAAAAAACAGCGCTCCAGGGACAGATGGCATAAGATATAACGACATCAATAGGCGTACTGACAACGAGCTTGAGAAACTAGCACACATGTACAACAACAGTATAGAGAGTGCTAGCATCAAGGAGGTGGGTTACACAGCTATCTGATTCCCTTGCCGAAGCCTAGCAAAGGCCACACACAAATTCAGGGATATCGAGTAATCACCATGCAGAATTAGGCAAGCTCCTGGAGAAGTTAATTGCCAGAAAAATATCAAGCCAGCTAAAGAAGCAAGGTGTTTTCCCACCTACCCTGGGAAAGTACCGCCCCAAAAGAGAAACCTGGGTCAATGCAGCAGTTTTTGCCCATGATGTTTATGAAGGTTTCCACTCAGGCATTGAAACCTTTGCTGCAGCGATTGACCTTGAGGACGCGTACAACAGAGTACCATTGGATTTTCTAATGCTTCAGTTTCTTGAACTCAAGATAAGTCTGTTCCTCCTTAGTTAAATCGCTGCAGCTGTCTTCCAACGGAAATTAGTTTTTAGATGTGGCAGTTGGACTTCGGAACCAACAACAATATATCCTGGCCTACCACAGGGATCACCATTATCTCCGGTGCTGTTCAACGCCTACACTGTGAAAATCACCAGCGAGCAGGTCAATGGACCGGTGAGGACATTGTCATATGCCGACGATGTTTTAGTGTATCATCAGGGTAAGGATAGATATCAGGTTGCTGTGGAACTGCAAACCGAACTCAATCGCATAAGTACTTGGTGTGCTGAAGCTGGGGCAATGGTCAACCCAACAAAGACAACAGTGACATGGTTCTCTTTGAATAATCATATTGTCAACACTCCAACACCAACTGTTAATCTGTGTTCAGAGACTGGACAGAACGCTGGCAATGAATTACCTGGGGATACGTTTTGATCAAAGCCTTGCTTATAATGAGCACATAGACCAGGTGATAACAAAGGCCAAGCGGGGTTTGGCTGCCATGCGGATGATGGCGGCAGCAAACTGTGAGTAGCGCCATCTATGCCTCCTATATGAGGGGCTGGTCATGTCTGTTTTTGAGTATGCGATGGCAATCCTGACTCTCAGCCGTAAGCAGATAGAAAGGATGGAAGTGATACACAACGAAGCTATGCGCATTATTCTTGGATGTACAAGAGATACAGCATGCAGGGCGATACACTACCTTCTTGATTTTCCAACCATTGAAGACAGACTACAAATTTGCAGAGCACGTGTCTACTTTAGAGATAACGCAAACACACAACATCCACTGCATAGTGAAATTAGGAAGGTGGAGGGCAGCAGGTTAAAAAGAGGAAGGTCGTGGATGGGTCAAGCCGAAGACATTTTTCAATAGGTGTGTTCACTGGAGGACTTAGAACCTGGCGATGAGTTGGTACAAGTGCCAACAGATTTCTGCACATCCTTTTCAGTTTGCATCCAACTAGATAGAAAATGCAGACAAGAAAATCCGGCTGCTGTGGAGGCTGAAGTACAAGCGTTGATTTTCGAGAATTCGCTAGACGGTGACGCGGTCATCTACACAGATGGGTCGGTCGTCCGACATGTGAGAAGCTCATAGGCCTTTACAGCTCGGGCCGGAGGGAGAATTGTGAAGGAGGACTCTGGTGCTTTCACTGAAACCACAAGTAGCCTGACCATGGAAGTCATGGCAGTAAGTAAAGCAATAACATGGCTCGAGACACAGACATTCACTAGGGCTTGTTTCCTTAGCGACTCAATGAACATGATCAAGAGGATAGAGGAGGGGTCGATCCGAAGAGAATGGTTGCTGCCTCTGAAGCGGTCTCGGCTGACAAAGATTAGTTTCATCTTCGTGCCAGGGCATGCTGGAGTACAAGGAAATGAGCGGACTGACAAGCTCGCAGGTAAGGCTAAGGTGGAGGTCGGACGCGCCGTGGACCAGGCTGACATTCTGAATGCTCTACGAGAAGTAAGACTTGAGCGAGAACCAAGTGATGACTGCGAACCTACAACCATGGTCAGACTGCGAGAACAGCAAATTAAAAGAGGGGTGGCTAAACAAGAACACTATGCAGGAAGCCAAAGAAGATTGATAAACCGACACAGAACTGGTGTCGCTAGCCGCTACACGCTGCGGGATTTGCTGAGGAGGGGATCCGAGCACTTATGGAGTGAATGGTTCCATGTGCAACGAGGATGATCTGTCGACTAACTAACTAAACGTACTATCATTGCGTTACCGCGTCACACCATATTGCACGGGCAGACCAGGAAAACATTTTTGATCATGAGAATAGACAACAGCTGTTGGCATCATAATATTTCGGGGTGGGTGAACACATGTTGAACTAATGCATTTGCCGTATATTAATAGCATCTGAACAACTGGAACACATGCAGTTCTTTTCAGTTTGGTTTCACATACACAAAATAGGACAAGGCGAGGCTGTGTACTATAGTGCGTTAGCAAATGTTTGCCCTCATTCACGTTCAATTTTTCTGAAAAGTATCTGTTGCATCGTTACGAAGATTATTTTTCTGCCGTATTATATTTACTCACACCCAATGAATATGTCTTTGATAGTTCCAAAAGCAACTGAAATAATGGAAAGCGGCGAAATTTCTTTGATGTTTTGGCGAAAATATATTAAATTCATGCTAACAAACTTGCTTTCCGCTTCCGTTCCACTATGTGACCTGCTTCTCATAAGGAAATCCCCGTACACCTTGGAAAATATTCATTATTGAACACTGATGTTTCCATTGATGATTGATTGATTGATTGATTGATTGATTGATTTAGGAACCGACACCACAGCATTTGGGACATTCCCATAAGCGCTCCGTCCCCATCTTCAGCAGCCAGCGAAGAGTTCCAACACCAATAGTACCAGTAGCAATCTGATTATATGTCTGCCTCGCCTTTCCTCTGAGCGTCGAGCGTCCGCCAGATCCCCTCGTCACTCCTTGCTGTCGCATTCTTGTCAGATCATGGTGATCCATTTGCTCCTCCGATGTGTACACGTGCTCCCACAAGGCCGCAACCACGTCTGCCTTGTCATGTATCAATACTCCACCAAGCCTTGCAGAGCCAGCCAATCTGTCCGCCTGTTCATTCCCCAGCACACCGGAATGCCCCGGAGAAAAGATCCAGACAATGCTTGCCACCCGTGATTTCCGAAGCAAAGCAAGCCACTCTGCACGAAGCTTGCCTGTCCTCACCCTACTCAGCATGCTTTCTGGGTCAGTTACAATCACGATGTGTGTGTGTATCGTATTCTCCATCCAGCGGAAAGCTTCACTGACCGCATCCATCTCCATTCTTAAGCTAGATGTTGTGGTATCATATGCCAGGCTCCCCTGCACCAATCGTCGTCCATTAGCCTTTGCCAAGAACCCCCAGGCACTTCTCCTACATCTCAACACCGAACCATCTGTGTAGATAATCACATCACCCGGGCGATCAATATCCTGAATTAGTTGCTGGATTTCCACTTCCGTGGCCCCTGCTGGCCACTCCCTGCACTCCCGGCTCAATGTGATTATAACTCTGCACAAGTCTGACTGCTCCGCTGGCACTCTGACCCACTCTTCTTCTCGCCTAATGTTCTCCAAGATGCACACCTGTCTGATCGTATCCTCCGCCTGAGCCATTCATGATTTCCCTCTAATCAGTCGCTGACCCTTAACTGCGTCCATCGCCTCATACAATGAGTGATCTGTTTCATCAGCTACTCTGAGGTATACCTTCGCCTGCATCACATTGAGCCTACCAGCAACAGTCGGCAAACCAAGGATGTAACGCATACACATCACTGGTGTATCTCTGGTGCATCCCAGAATGACCCGCATAGCCTCGTTCTGAATGCGATCCAATCTCACCAACTGACTCTTTGAGACAGCAGTGAGCAGTCCTAGTCCATATCAATCACTGAGAGGATCAAGTGCTGATATAGTGTGAAAATGATGTTTCCATGTGAAGATGTAATACATTTCATAATATGCACTTCATCTCTGACCCGTAAATTATATACCGCATAAAAGTAAACATTGAGATCTGCTTTACAATCTCCAGAACAAACATTCTTTTTTTTTTTTTTTTTTTGGTGTATATAATGATAACGGTATATGCTAAATCTCATCATTTTCCCTCAGTTGGTTACTGAGATATGGATTTTTATACGGGGCAATCATTTGTGAACGCACTATAGTACACAAACTTTATATAGTTCTGTGATTCCAGCCATCACGTAATAACAAATAAGATGAAAATATGCACACCAAAAGTGCTTGTGTTCAACTAACTAACATCCGTTCACTTGTGCAATATCGTTTTGATTACACGAAGCTGCATGTTCACTCTGAACATTGGAGTCTGGCCTACCTGTTCTGGGTTGAATATACTTTTGCTAAGATATAAAATATTATATTTTATATAATATATTCTAATTATTGGAACTGAAATTCTCAGTTTTACAATTTTATGCACATAAACATAAGAAATATACGTTAAAGCAAGTAAAATACGACTATGTTTAGAGCCGAGGTTAACGATGAGCCTGTCCTCGGGGGAGCTTACGGGAATTCGAAAGCGGAGGCAGACTCACTTTTTCGCAATAAGTTCTACAGGAAGGCAATTGACAGCTATACCAATGTGAGTGAATTTGGCTGGATGTTGTTGCACGTGCTCCAGTTCTCTAATTTTAGAGCTGAGTTGAGCTAAGAAACGACATCACTGCTCTCAGGGCATTCCCACATACGCGTTCCGTTCCCTCGTTCAACAACCAGCGGAGAGTCAAACTGCTAATAGTTCCAATTGCCATCTAACTGAAAGTTCTTCTAGTCTTCCCTCTAAGTTTTGATATTCGTCCAGAGCCCCTGCCGACACCTCTTTCCCGCCATATCATTCTCGCCACATACAGAAAGATGCCTATGCTGTTTCATCATATTTTTCTCCACTTGGTCCCACAGGCGACCGACCACCTCAAAGATCAAAAGATCACGATATTATTATTGTTATTTTGTCATTATTAATTATTTTTGTTGTTGCTAGTCTAGGCTAAGGTTGGCAGATCTTGTAACAGAAAACCGAGATGTTTCTCTTAGAATAAAACACGTTGCACAAATTAATTGTATCACTCATCATCTCAATTGTCCTGCCAACTGGCGTAAGCGTTATGTCTCTCCAAGTATCTCTTTTCTTGATGTTCCTGATCAACTCTGTTGATGATATTTTTGCATGCCGCGGTCTCAGTCCATCTGGTATGGCTCAAAACTCGCAAGCCTCACTGGAGAAAATTAATGGTCTTCATCATACTGGATGAACAAATACCACCATTCAGCATCATTTCTCTCGGTCTCACTTATCTTTCCAGACGATTATTTGATCCATTAACATTGTTTATATCTTTCGTATAGTTGTACCATGTTGTACCAAGGTCGGGTAAGAATGCGACAGCGAGGGGTGACGAGGGGATCGGGCCGACGATCGACGCTCAGAGGAAAGGCGAGACGGACATATAATCAGATTGCTACTGGTACTATTAGTGTTGGAACTCTTCTCTGGCTGCTGAGGATGGGGACGGAGCGCTTATGGAAATGCCCCGAATGCTGTGATGTCGGTTCCTAAATCAATCAATCAATCAATCAATCAATCAATTTCGTATAGTTGTATATATTATACTACTTTTATTAACTCTTTCCAGCAGTCGCTATTAGTTATTATGACAGTACAATGATTCGTCGCAGGAACCACTCTTCCTTGCTTCCATGCTTTTCCTCAATTAGTCAATCAGGTGCCGTCTCCACAGTGAAGTTTGGCAGCAATGGATCTCCAACACTGTCTGTCTCTCGCCTTGACTGTACATTCTGTCAGACTGATGTTCATCCGTCTCTTGATGTTATCTTTCCAATTGTGTCGTTGTCTACCTCTTGCTCGCTTGCCCTCAGCCTTGCCCTCCAGTATGGTTTTTATAGAGTGTTATGTCTTTTAACGTGGCCGAAATATTTAACTTGCCTCTTTTTTATTTCTTTCATTAACTCTCTTTTCATGCCCAGTTTTTCTAGAACCTCTGTATTTGATTGTTTCTGTTTCCATGAAATACGACATGTTCCACATATCCACATCTCCAGGGCACCTATTCGACTTTCTAGTTGCTTGTTCAATGTCCAGACTTTCGCACCATATAATAGTGTTGAATATCCTAAAATTTGACAATTCTTATTTTTAGTGGGTTGTTAACTCTCTAGATGTTAATAATAATTTCATGCTGTTGAAAACATTTTTGGCCATTCCTATTCTCTTTCTGATTTCTATTTCACTTCTGTCATCATCTGTTAGTAGTAGTAGGACTATAGAGTTGTGCCGCTTGGGAGGTGCCTGGCAGCACCGCTGGTGACTGTATAGTCCAATGCGAGAGTGACAATCCCTGTCACAGTTTCCGCATCTGTAAGACGAGGCAAGTCCCGCAGTAAGTGACTGCGCTTTGAGCCTGTGCCGCCTATCCTCAGTTTGTTGGATCAGATTGCGCTCAAAGAGCACCAGTCCGTTTCGTACATCTCTTCTCCAGGAGCATCTGTCTGTTGCAACTCTCTCCCACGTGTCTGGATCTATTCCAATGGTTTTCATATCTTGTTTACACACATCCCTATATCGCATTTGGGGTCTTCCGGTTGGCCTCTTTCCTGTGGCTAGTTCTCCGTAAAGGAGATCTTTGGGAATACGTTCATCCTCCATTCGAGATACTCCTCTGCTTGAGGAGGGTGTGCACTGTGGTAATATCTGCTCGTTCAAGCACCTGTTTGTTTGTTATGTGGTCTTTCCATGTTATGCCCAGGGTACGTCTCAGACATCTCATGTGGAAGGAATTCAACTTCCTTTCCTGTCTTGAGTACAAGGTCCAGGATTCAGACCCATAGAGTAGTGTGCTAACAACACAAGCTTTATATACTTGAGCTTTTGTACGCTCTGTTAGTCTATTATTCTCCCAAACTCTTTTAGCTAGCCTGGAAAATGTTGTGGCTGCCTTTCCAATGCGTCTGTCGATTTCTGTCTCTAATGAAAGATTATCAGAGGAAAGGCGAGACGGACATATAATCAGATTGCTACTAGAACTATTAGTGTTGGAACTCTTCGCTGGTTGCTGAGGATGGGGACGGAGCGCTTATGGGAATGTCCCGAATGCTGTGATGTCGGTTCCTAGATCAATCAATCAATCAATCAATCAATCAATGAAAGATTATCTGATATTGTCGACCCCAAGTACACAAAATCGTGGACGACCTTCAATTCGTAATTAGCAATTTTGATTGACGGGGGCGAACCAGCGTCTTGTTCCATCACCTGTGTTTTATTTAGGCTAATGGTGAGCCCAAAGTCTTTGCAGGCAGCTGCAAAACGATCTATGAGCCTTTGGAGATCTTCTGCTGTATGAGTAGTTAGTGCTGTATCATCTGCAAAAAGTAGTTCTCTTACACATCTTGATCTTATTTTGGTCTTTGCCTTGAGTCTTGATGGGTTAAAAAGTTTGCCATCAGATCTTGTGTGGAGGTATATGCCTTCAGTGGCAGTCCCAAATGCCTGCCTTAAAAGAACAGCGAAGAAGATACCAAAGAGTGTAGGAGCAAGCACGCAGCCCTGCTTTACTCCGCTGCTGATGCTGAATGACTGGGATGTTGAGCCGTCAAATAAAATGGTCCCCTGCATGTTTTGGTGGAATGATTTCACAAGATTAAGAAGGGTGGGTGGACATCCAACCTTTTCAAGGACCTTAAAAAGGCCGCTTCTGCTCACGAGGTCAAATGCCTTTGTGAGGTCGATGAAGGCAATATATAATGGCTTCCTCTGTTCTCTGCACTTCTCTTGGAGCTGCCGGAGTGAGAAAATCATATCGATGGTGGACCTGTTGGGTCTAAATCCGCACTGCGATTCGGGGTAGATTCTTTCAGCAAGAATGTGTAATCTTTTAAGGATTACTCTGGCAAAAATCTTGCCTGTAATGCTGAGTAGGGAAATGCCGCGATAGTTGTTGCAGTCGCTTCTGTCGCCTTTGTTTTTATAAAGGGTAACGATGTTTGCGTCTTTCATATCTTGTGGTATTGATTTTTCTCTCCAGCAGAGCTGAAATATTGCATACAGTTCTGGGATGATTGTTTCTTTGCTACATTTTAAAATTTCAGGTGGAATACTATCTTTTCCAGGTGCCTTGCCGGATTTGAGAGAGTCTAGTGCTTCGCTGATTTCTGTGAGGCAAGGTTCGTTATCCAGGGCATGCATGGCAGACTGTTGATCGATGGCTTCCAGAGCTTCTTCGCTGACAGTGTTATCCACTGAGTATAGCTCTGAGTAGTGTTCTACCCAGCGATCCATTTGTTTCGCTCGATCTTTTATGATTACCCCCTCAGTTGATCGTAAAGGGGCCATCTTATTTTTTGATGGACCGACAGCTTGCTTGATGCCCTCGTACATTCCTCTTATATTTCCAGTGTCTGCACAAGTTTGAATTTGAGCAGAGAGCTGTAGCCAGTACCTGTTCGCACATCTTCTTGCCATCTGTTGTACTCTATTTCTGGCCGTTCGCAATGTCTGCAGTGTTTTCTCTGAAGGTGATGTTTTATACATTGAGAATGCATGTCTCTTTATCTCCAGGACTGGGAGCATCTCTTCAGAGTGTGCTTCAAACCAGTCGGTTGACTTAGTTTGCTTCTTGCCAAATGTTGATAGTGCTGTATTGTAGATGGTGTCGCGAAAATGACTCCATCTCTCGGTGGAATTTCCGTTTGTGGGGCCAGGCAGAGAATCCGCTAGAGCCTGCATGAATTTGTTGACCTTCTCTTTATTTTGGGTGCCTCTGGTGTCAATGCGTGGTCTTCCATCAGTTCGGCTTCTGTAGATTCTCTTGGGCTTTATCTTCACCTTGCTGGAGACGAGTGAATGGTCGGTTGTCGCAGTCAGCACTATGATAGCTGCGAGTCAGCCGTACATTGCGGAGGTTGCTGCGTTTAGTGAGCACCAGGTCGAGTTGGTGCCAGTTCTTTGATCTGGGGTGCTTCCATGACACCTTGTGTTGAGGTTTCGTGTCAAAGAAGGTGTTGGTCACGCACAGATTATGGTGGCTGCAGAATTCCAAGAGACGTTGTCCATTGTCATTGATCTTCCCAACGCCAAACTGTCCTAGACATGAAGGCCAAGATTTGTGGTCGGAGCCAACCCTGGCATTGAAATCACCCAGGATAAAAAGATTTTGTTTCTCTGGTGTTTCACTGACTTCTTTGCTAAGGTCGTCATAGAACTTGTCTTTAGATTCTGATGCTGCAGTTAGTGTTGGGGCGTAAACGCTTATAATACTAACTGGGCCTGCCTCTGTCTGGAGTTGGAGCTTCAGTATTCTTTCAGTGCCATCACTTGGTGGTATGATGGAATTAAGCAGCTTGTTTCTGATAGCGAAGCCAACTCCATGCTCCCTGGTCTCTCCGCACGGCTTGCCATGCCAGTAGAAAGTGAAGTCCCTCTCCTTGATGCTTCCATATTCTTGGAGTCTGATCTCTTGCAGGGCGACAATGTCTATCCCCAGTCTTAGTAGTTCGTTGTTTATCACTGCAGTTTTGCGGGCATCCACAATCTCATTTAAATCGTCTGAGATGCCAGGGGTCATGGTTCTTACGTTCCATGTTCCCAGCCTTAGGGCCGGTTTTTTTTTTCTTGTTGCTAGGTGTATAGATTGCGGTCCATGTGTCAGGATTTTCCCCTAAGCTCCACACACCCTCATGAGCAGATGAACCGTGGCGAGACAACACCTTATTGACTGGGGGCTGCCCAGCTTAGGCGGGCGGTAGCTGTCTAGTGAGATACAATGATCTCTCCCACCGTCGGAAGTAGCCCCTGGCGCCTTGCTCTACGCCAATCGAGCATTAAGACTTATAACCGGCAAATGCTGCTTCCCGTGTTGTGTCACCGCTTTACATGGTGCTGAAGTGACCTCTTCAGGGCACAAGCCTGGGCAATGGAAATCAGAGAACCAGCTGTTGCCCAGTAACAGGTTCCCCCTCCGATGTTGACCAAGGAAAAGGCAGTAGCCAATGCAACTTGGCATCGGTGCCGTCGCAGGAGTTGCCATAACTATGTTGTTTACAACATGGAACTGCCTTAGGGACTCCATCTCCGGATTTGTCCTCAGGGTTTACTCCCGAAGCCTTTCCCATATGGGTATACCCGCAAGGCAGCGGAGGTTTGAGATTTAGAGTTCCTTCTCTTAGAAGAGATACCAACCAAGGCTGACGAGCCTCCTCTGCCCGGGAATCAATAAGGAGGGAAGTCTACCATTCTTCCTTCCTGGCAGTGATCATACTGATCGGATGACCGTAGCCATTGTCTCTACTGAGCGATCCTCTGCCCACCGTCACCGACTTGAAACCATAACCGACAACTATCTGTCAGCTGCTCCCAAGTCCAATCCACCACCTGCTACCATGGCTTCACGTTACCCTGTTAGGGGGGGGGGGGCTAAACGGGTACTCCACCTTGCCCAAGGGTATCCCGTAGGCTAGCGGGGGGAAGGAGGCACCTTCACCATCATCTGTTATTACATGTCCAAGGTAGGAGAAACTTGTTACTTGTTCTAGTATCTCCCCGTTTATTGTGATAATCATTGATGACCTTTCCTTTCCATTGCTAATTATCATAGTTTTCATTTTTTGGATGTTAAAATCTAAGCCACATTCTGCATTATGCATGTTTACCTGTTCCACTAGGTTTTGTAACGTTTGCTCGCTTTCTGCTAGTAACACGGTATTGTCATCATATCTAAGATTGTTTATGATTTTTCCACTGATGTTAAGTCCAGGCATTTCGACTTGTTTAAAAAAAATTTCTGTGTATAGTGTGAAGAGACTTGGGGACAACACGCCGTACTCCTCTTTCTATCTCTATGGGCGACGAATAATTATTTCCGCATCTAATAGACGTCACTTGTTCCCAGTACAAGTTACTAATAAGTCTGATGTCCTTTCCGTCTACTCCAATATCTTGAAGGCATGTAATAAGTCGTTCATGTTGTACTCTATCAAAAGCTTTCTTGTAGTCTATAATACAGACATATACTTTTCTGAACTACTATGTTTTTTCATAAGCTTTTCCTAATTTGCTCATCCATGGTTCACTGCCATACAACAAATCAGGTTCTATATAACATGTCAGCACTCTCTTTTTGACATTCAATGATAGTGACTTATTTGCTTGCATAAGCTATATTTCATTTTCTGAAATTGCTTGACAAATTTTGCTCTTAATCTTAGCCACAAATAAAATAGTTTAACCAACTAAAAATCTAAAAACAGTTTGATTTCATTAAATTTTTAATTTGACAAGAAAGAAAAACCTGGACATGGGCTTTCCGAAAGAAAAAAAAAATGCATTCGGGACAGTGAATTATTTCATTAAAAAAAAACGGGACTGTTCCGAAAAACCGGAATGTCTGGCAACCTTAGTTGTTACTAAAAGGTAACATCGACCAAAGGTAGAACAGTGGCAGATATTGTCACAGACGCCTGCAGTATAAAAGATTATACTAACGACAAATCGGGTTTCAACTTAACATTACTGTAACCATAGAAAGTGCACCAGCTCCCGTGCTCCCCCACTACATTATTCATAATGTGCCTCTTCTTCCCGCAGGCGCTGAAACATCGCCCCAATGATATACTTAGCTTGGTGTGTCGGTCCAGATGTCACCTGTTGTTGGGCGACCTCACCAAGGCTCTCCAAGACGCAGAAGCTGCTTTGGCCGAGGATAAGACGTACTATATGGTAAGTTATAACAAGAAATATCATCATCATCATCATCATCACATCATCATCATCATCATCATCATGTGACATGCCGATAAGCATGGGCGGTCATGGTTCACCATCTCACACGGTCGCCAGAGTCGTGGATCAGTTCTGTGTCTTTGTCTCGACCAAACCGTGTGGCCAAACCATCTAGATATTTATCTCTCTGCCTCCCTATGTTATTTTCCCCTCAGTCTTACCAGTTGTCACCAAGTTCTGTAGTTTATTTCTTCTCTTAACGTGCTCAAATAATCTTGACGGTCCACATCTAATTTCTCTTGTCAGTTTGTGGTTTTCATTTGTTTCTTGCAGGGCTTGCTCATTGGGTTTTGTGTGTGTCTGTCCTTTGTATTCTTAGCATTTTCCTCATAAATCACATTTCCATTGTCATCAGATGTTTTTCAGAGTCTGCTCATTGTTCACGTCTCTGAGTTGAGTTGAGTTGAGTTAAGAACCGACATCACTGCACTCAGGACATTCCCATACGTGCTCCGTCCCCTCGTTCAACAGCCAGCGAAGAGTCATACTACTAATCGTTCCCACCGCTATCTGATTAAAAGT